>OX104111.1:59099784-59695663 GCA_944474755.1 Limnoperna fortunei | reverse complement strand
ATATGCCCCCCTTTCGAAAATCATGGATCCGCCCCTGATTTATCGCATATTGTAACCACATAAACATGTTACATGCATGTTTTGGATTACTGTATGTACTTAGTTTTGTTTAAACGTGTTTGTCATATATAGTTTTAGACAGGAATAATAGTTTTAAATAAATTTCTACATATATACTTTTGGGGAAAAGAAATATTCAAAAGACAATTTGTCTTTAAATTCTTTTCTACATTTATACTTTTTTGTATTTTTGTAACTATTACCAAGACGCCACTTTGCTTAGTGCAAATAAGCAATACATTTTAAAAGCTTACAGTCTTTTCTAAGGGAAAAGAAGAAGGAATCGAAGACATTGAGAAATATTTAACAGACAATAAGTTGTGGAACAAAACAATGGTTACACAACGGGTAGTTGTAAGACAGTAATGAGAAAATAGTAACAACAAACGAACACATTTTTGACGGATATTACGTGACGGTCATTTAAGTCATAAAATGGTGACTTCAATCTTGACACTGTGATGCCCGAGCTAAGTAGATTTAAGGTCAGCAGAACACCCTATCAAGAAAGTATGGATTGGAAATACAACAACGAGTTCTTGAGTTCCTGTTCATTTGAAAGATTCCATATGCACGTGCTCCTGAAAGGCTGCAACACAAACATTTTTAAATGTTTTTCAATAGGAAAATTATAATCATCCCCAGTGTCGTAAATTTTCATCGCTCTTCATTTTGTCAATTCTAGATGTATGACACGGTATGAGGCAGAGCTAGATTTCTTTCTGGAGTCCTTAATTTAAGTGGGGGTAACGCGATCAACAAGGTCACTAATTGAGGGTTATTCAATGAAATCACGTCATCTATAAACCAGAACGTTTAACAATGCGAGAACTAACCTTTTGTCGTTGTTTTGAAGAAGCTCTTGTATAAAATCCGCCTCGTACATGAAGAGGAAAATGTCAGCAAGAATAGGATTACAGTTGGTATTCATTAGAATGCAGACTCTCTGTTGAAAAGTACGTCCATCAAAATGACAACTATATTCTTCAAAAAAGAAACGCATAGCTACGTTTTAATTTATAAAAGTAAAATTTTTAACAATTATCAATTATAATTTTAAATGACTATTGAACCTTTTAAATGTACAGGTAATTTTAAATGGTTTAGCGTCTTTTGTTCAGATATGGTATTTATATATTTTGTATTTTTGCCATTGTATAAAAATGGCACTTCCCACTGAAAGTTCGTGGACTACTCAGCCGACTATCGGTAGCGTATGAAAGGAACAGGCTTGATAGTCCAACTCGTCAAAACGTCATGACATGCTGGATACTGCTACCAGATACATCATAATCAATATATTGTTCAAATCAAACGATTTTGTTATGTGCATTCCTTTATTCCATCATTTTTATCTTTACATTGACTGTTTTTTTATTGATTATACTTCTTGACAATATTAACATCCCCTTTTTCTATTTCTATTCGTTCCCTAAACATGCTCATTTATTTGACATTACATTTTGTCGGAATTTTAAGGAGACGGAATAACAATAGCTTACCTTCTTATTTTCGAATCCTTTATGTTATTCTTTGTCTGATTTATTTTGTACATATGATTGATATTTATATTAATAAAATATGTTTAAACTAATTATCGACTACCAGAGAGAGTTAATTATTCCCGGACAATGCTGGGCCAACTAAGACAACTAACCAGAGACGTTTTTATGCCGAATAACATTAATGTGTTTCCCTGGCTTTGAAATCGCCGGATTTGAACCCCATCGACCATAATGGGACCAGCTGGACAAACGTGTGCGCCAGCACCAACCACCACCGCAGACACTGGATTAACTTCGACAGATGAGGAGGAATGGCGAAGAATGCCTCGCAATATTGTTCGTGTTTTGATAGAGTCCAAGCAGAGAAAATGCAGAGCAGTGCTGGCTTCTCGAGGTGGTCACACACGTTACTAACTTGCAGTTGACCGGAAGTGACTTTGAACTGTAACTAATTGACTGATTTGTGATTTGTACATGTAATGCCTGTTTCTTTGCATACAACACACATTTTAAGTGAAAAAATTTGGTTTGAATTTTGCTTATTTAAATATGTAAAATCCCAGTATGCGTTTTTTGTGTGTTGAAGAATATATGTTATCAATCAGAAAGTAAAGCATTCTGACGAGTAATAGAGAACTTTTTGATAGAATCAAAGTGGTCCTTTACATAATATGATGTGTCACAACCTAGAACCAGATATTTATAACTAGATTTGCCATTCTTTTAGTGCAGCAAAGTTGAATCAATTTCTTTGATATTTCTTTCAGCATATTATCGGGAATAGTAGTATAAGTAGTTGAAAAGTCAAACTTTCTTGCGCTATTGCATGAAGGGAGTAACCAAGTTTTTATAACTGATCTTAAGAACTTTTCAGCATGCACATCTGATTCACGCCACCTCTGGAGTAGCTTGTTTCACTGTATCTCTGAAAATCGCTTTTAACGTCTGACAAAATAGACGTTAAAAGTTTGGAAAGAGGGTTAGATGAGAAATATAACGTTGTTTATAAGACCTTGTGTTGCTTAGAGTGTTAAATAAATGAGTGTTAAATTAATGAGTTAGGCATGGACTCTTCACTTTGCGATCATACTTACACGTTCACTGCGCTTTTGAAAATCACAAATCGGTGTTGGCATGCTTTGGTCTCGAAATCAAAGTCAAAGATTCTGATCTCCCCTTCTTGTATTGGATACCAAAACTTCTCAAAAATCAATACAAACAGCGTTTCCTAGCAGGTTCGTCTAAGCGTATCACTAAAACACTATCGCAACTCCTGACATTTGCTTTAACAGCAATAAAAACGGGATTCCAAATATACAGTGACACTTTCTACTCCAGGCGTGGCATAAATGAAATGTGCATAATAAAAAATTCAAAGACCTGGTAGACACCAATAAAACAGCATTAAAACATTTGATTTTTTGACACTCTTCACGGCGATCCCTCATATGTAGCTTAAAACCAGGCTTAAAGTTATTATTAAACGCTGTTTTTTTCAAGATAAACGGAAAGAGATGATATAAATATCCGTTAATTAGCCATGACAGAAATTACTTCGTCATCAATGACTCTAAATCAAATACTAAATATACTAAAAATCAAATGTGTAATATGCTAGATTTTCTGATTGACAACTAATTTTTCTCATGTTTAGAGGACATGTTTTTCAACAGACTTGGTATTACAAAACGTACTTATTGTGCTCCTCTCCTTGCCGACGTGTTCTTGTGCTAAGGCAGAGTTTATAAAAGACCTGTGGAAGAACAAAGAAAAAGACACTGGTCCATACCTTTAATTTCAGATTCCGCTATATTGATGATGTTTTGTCCCTCGACAATGCTAAATTTGGTGACTATTTGCATTCAATTTACCCTAGCGAGCTTGAAATTAAAGACACCTTCAATACACTAACTTCAGCCTGTTACTTAGACCTACTTCTCGAAATAGACTCAGGAAAACCATAGACTGATTATTGTTGTTGGCTTCTAAATTGCTCAAACAAGGGTTTGCTGTACCTAGGTTGGTGTTGTCTCTCCATAAGTTCTGTGATCGTCACCATGACTTATTTGATCATTATAGGAAATCAATCTCTCATATACGATCGCACATTTTCGCTCTCATAGGTAGTGTTTTCTTTTCCTGGATTCGACTTCTTCCTAGACATGATTATGAGTAACTTGGCGGGTGCTAATGAGAAGCAGGCACTGCTTCCTCGTCGGGAGCACCCGAGTGCACCCATTGTTTTTATTAGGTTCGGGTTACTCTCTTTCTGTTTTTGTGTTTTGGGTTTTTTGTGTTGCTCTGTGTATGTTTGTCTATATCAGGATTTGTAACTGTCCCTTGACTTTTGGCTCTTGTTGTTTGGTCTATTTTCTTTGCTATTGTTTTAGGAATCCATTAGATTAATAAAAGATCCAGCTTTTGGTCGAAATGTCAAAGGAATTCAAAACGGATCCGGAGATTGTAAGTGTCGTCAGGGAATATATATGTCATGCACTAGATGCTGAACGATTTTATTTCTGTCAATTGTTGGTGATCCACGAGATATATTAAACTGTTGAAGAGTAAATTGTTGAGTAAATTGTTAAAGTTTAAAATTTTCAACATAATTCTTATTCCAATTATTTTGGCAACATTTCAATGAAGGTAATAACAAATTAAAATACCAAACACTAACGGAAAAAAATTCTACAAATCAAAGTCCAAGAAACCGGTCAACTTTAGAACCAACTACCAACATCGGGAAACACCTCTTAAAGATTGTCCTAGAGTAATCTCAGAAGACAACTAAAGGTCACATGCTCAAGGTAGATGTGTTCTGTCAGCACTTGAAGATGTTGTATCATGTGCAAGAATGAAGTTTGAATTAAGGAAATCTAGGTACATGATAGTCATGAATTTACCGATAACACTGAAATTCCAACTTAAAATCCAGGTAGAAGTTATACCATCTATAGTTGATAATCCAATAAAAATGTCTTGGAAATTGGTTTGACGAGACACTAACAGACAAAAATAGCACAGAGAACACCCATATGCAGGTTTAAGAATGGCTCTTAAGAACAGATAATTCAAGATTGCGTGGAAAGTACAAAGTACAGTAGAGTCAATAGAGAGGTTGGTCAGCAAGAGTTTGAGAAAATGGTTAAGAATACCACCAGGTTTCACAGCGATTGGCCTATACAGCAGATCATCGCAGCTACAGATGCCATTATCATCAGTGGTATAGGAGTTCAAGTTTGAGAAATGCAGACTACTCATGGTGTTAAGAGATTCCTAAGACAAAAATGTTAGTGACGCTGTTGTGCAAATTAGGACATGCCAGGAAATGGGCCTCAAATAGATCTGTATCCCAGGCAGAGAGTATACAAACACTGTGAGGCATAATGGGCCACACTTGTATAGGAAGATAATGATTTTACATGCAATACTTCCAGTAACAGGAAAAGGGAAGAACGAAAAAATTAAAGAGATCGGTACTGCAAGAAATAAGGAAAGAAGAAGATCAGAGAAGAAGTAAATCCGTGCAATTTAGTCAACCGCTAGCATGAACGAAATGGGCTCTATCATTTAAGAAGGTTACATGGACAAAGCTGTAGAGATTGGAACCAGTCAGGATCTCTTTAATGTTGCAGTGTATGATACCTTACCGTTACAAAGACACCTGTGCAAATGGGGACTATCCAAAAATCCAACTTGTAGGTTATGTGGAGGGACAGAAACTTTGGCAAACATCTTATCAGGATACAATATAGCTCTCCGGCAGGCAAGGTATAGGTGGACACAGGATAAGACATAAGTGACTCTCGCAGATCTATTGGAGGCAGAAAGAAAGAAAAAAGACCAGACTAGAAGCAGCAAAAAAACAGCAATTCAGTTTGTGAAGGCAGGAGAGAATGTTCATACTCTATAGTATCAAGTCATGGATGCATACTTGATGGAGCAACAACATGGGAGTGATAGTCGACAAAAACTTTTTTTCCAGATGTGGTCCATACAAATCGGAGGCCAGACATAGTGTTATGATCAGAAAGAGAAAAAGGATCATCCTGATAGAATTGACAGTACCATTGCAAGAATGCTGTGGGTAAGCACACGAGAAAAAAGACTGCAAAGAACCAAAAGCTGTTTGAACTATGCAGGGAGAAGAGCTGGAGTGCATGGTTATTTCCAGTAGGAGCAAGGACGACTAGGCAAAGCTGCAAAGAGGACATCATGTTGCTTGTGGAGTAAACAGCAGAAGATCTGTAAGTGTACATGATACAGGCATTTCAATGGTGGGTAAAACCAGGTTTTATTGCTTACCAAACCTACCGCTTCCATTACTGTAATATGTGAGTTCGTTTGTGATGAAAATGGTTGGGTATCATACACCGCTAGTCTGTAGTAGGTGTATCCAATAGTCATCGCATCACACTATGTACTTTATACAAAATTGTGAAAGCTGTCTGCAATCATATTTTCATTCGGAAAATTTTTAGCTACAGTAAAACGTATTAAAATATCATTTTTATAAGTTTATCGTTACGAATATGGTGACGTTGCACATCAGTATACTCACTGCAAGCTCCTGCACACCATATGACGGAGAACTGAAATATTGCTTTATAAGCGGGAGACAAAATTTAAATCGTTTTGTTTTCGTCAGTTCTTGTGCTGATTGAACATTTGGATTCATATTCAACGTGCAAGACGTAAAGGGATGTAGATAAAGCTGTGTCTGTGGTTTCTTTAATTTCCAGTTCTGAATGATAGATTAAAGGAGCCCATTCAGCAAACTGAGGGTTGTTAATTGAAAGGACATCATCAATATATCTGTATATGAAATATATAAATGACATAGCTTCCACAATTTTCTTGACTTTTATAAGACGTTGAAGAAATTCAGTTTCATAAGAATACAGAAACAAAAGGCAAGGAGTGGGGTACATGGAATTTCAATTGCCTACTGAAATGCACATCCTTTAAATGTTATAAATATGTTGACGATTAGAAAATCTAGAATGCAATAAACTTATTACTTGCTGTAGCATAATTTGCCTTTGAGCTCTTAAGTAGTAAAATACTTATTGTTAAAACCTTAAACTATATATTTGTATTGTTTGTTTGTTTGTTTGAATGGTGTTTTAACGCCACTTTCAGCAATTTTTCAGCTATTTCATGGCGTCCAGTTTTTATTGGGGGAGGTATATATTTGTAAGGCATGGTGGTAAAAGAGTTATCAAATGAAAGTTTCTAACATATGAAATTTGAGATAGTCCACAAAGTCTTCAGAATTTTAAAAAATCAACATATGATTAATATTACTTCACGAAATAAACAGTTTCACAGTAGTTTGCTGTCCTTCTTTCACTGAAGACAATATTTTAGTCAACCGTTCTAACAACACTTTGATAGAACACGTAGATGAGCCTACTATGTATCTGACTTTGTAAGGATTTTTATGACATTTTGGAATCCAATACAAGTATTGGTAGTCTTTAGACCCTTTGTCCTAATGAATATTTCAAGAAGTTATGAAGAACTTGTAGTTGGCACAGATTTCATATTTGTCAAATGTGATAAATTTGTATGTGAAATTACCAGAGTAATAAATACAAACACAATGTGTCGCCGCCAATACTGACATACACTTTTTGATTATTAAAGGAAGTCAAATAAATTAAGGTAAAATTATGATAACCTGTGACTCATATAACGTATAATGTATAAGCTCTTGTGACTATTAAACTGAAAATACTCCTCATTTCAATTTTTTGAAATTATTTTACGTTAATCAAATCAAATTTATTCGAGGCGGAAGATTTATACACGGATCATTCAAGAAAACTTCAAGAGGTAAAACACTACACACAGGGGATGGGGGTTAAACAGCATACATAGGATAAAAAGGATGTACGGTCCGAAAGGGTCTCTTTTGTATATGAAAAGGTAGCTGTTTTCAATGAAAGATGTATTATTGGTTAGTTGTAAATTGTTTAAATATATCAATGCCCCTTAATTCATTTCCCAACTAATGCTGAGGAGGTTAAACGCCATCACTTAACAAATTAATTAAGTGATTCTATTAACATCAATTGAAGAATTTGAGGTAGGATTTTCTGTCGTCGTGCCGACAAGAGAGGAAATTCTCAATGGGAGAAGAAGTTTATCGATTTAATGTTATGTGTTTCTTTTGTTTTAACAACGTGTTGGTAGTAAATGGACTGTTTTATCGATGTGGATGTACAATAAATTCAAATAATAATTATGCCAAATTCTGAAAAAAATATAAATAGTATGGGTTTTCTGCAGACCTGTTACGCTATTACTGACAGTCAACTTTTCTTAATTTTCTCAATAAAAAAAATCGTTTTATTACATGATTTACCATCGCCGGGGCCATCGACTGGGATGGTTTCCAGTGCTCGACCCACAGAGCAGCCCAGCGCTTTCCCTGGTGCGGATATGCGTGACCCTCTCTTTAAGGGGGAGTTATCAGCTTACCGTAGTGTGTAACGTGTTTGGAGAGTACCACGTTGCACAATAAAGACCCCTTTTGTAGATTTCTAAAATGATTAGGCTCATTGCAGCCGCTACAAAAGGTTCTCCATCTTTACCCAAAGTTCCACACTTTTCCAGTGGCAGTCTAAATTGTGTTCCCTGTTTCCCATCCCAACCCTTTTTTCCTTTGATTAATTGCTTGTTGATTTGCTCTCGTCCTGAACATAGCTGAAATACTGCTCGGGTGCTATTTTGGTAGCCAGAAGATATGCTCTTAGCATAACGCGGTGTTCGGATTTAAAAAGATTTAGATATTAAGCGGCGTAATATTATAAACAAATGAGGAGGCCCTGATCTGGTGTTGTATTTGAAAGTGAAGCATGCGTATATAAAATATTGCACCAGGACACCACGTTATACGGGTGTAGGACAACTCAGTCCGCTTACTGACACAACTCGGGCCGACTAATGACATAAATATGTAACGGGAGTAGTATAGTATATACAGGCAGTTTAGTAATCCCGTTGTAACTGGACGTACTAATGTACGAATATTTCAACTGGTTCGGTAAAAGACTTAAGAGATATACGTTTAAACGGCAATTGATTTCTTATATTATTTTCTGCTAAAAAATTGTACAATTATAGATTGTGTTTGACGTTCCTTACCAATTCAATATTCCTATGTATCTGATCAAATTTGCGTTTTAATAAAATATTCCTCCTGACCCTTTCTTTACTACAGGATCTCTTTATTTATACCCCATAAGTGACCCCACGGGCTCCAGACATCGGAAGAGTCCCGATAAGTGTATAACAAAATGTTATCCGGAGAACCAAATAATTTCGTGAAAACGTTATGCAATTTTTAATCATAAAAAAATGTAAAAAGGAATTAAAAGCTTCAACTACACTAGTCACAAAAAGAGTAACAATAAGGCATAATGTCACATACTTTAATACACAGTTTGATACGTCTTCAATCACAAGTCAGTTAACAATTGCTGGCTTGATTCCATGGGATAAAGTACATCTCACAGCTTATCATCCCTAAAAAATGCTCTTTCCATGTTATTTCGGTCAGCTTCTATGTTACTCACGTATCTCACTCTAGTTTCCTCCTCATCTGTTACTTCCGTAGACAAGGCTCCTCCCCCTATGGTTTCAAGTGTTAACTTAACTTAGCTGTCTCCCTCAGTAGGCCAATTCTATCCATGTCATCGCATGAAATGCGAATTTATTCCTGCAGATCTGCAATGGTGTCCAGCGCAGGACGTAAGTATACATCTTTAACATATATTTGCTAGTTTAGTTGAAGCGTCAATAGAACACGTAGAAGGAACACGGTAAGCGGTGGCGGAAACAGAGGTTTTGGGTCTAGCCTTATGTAACACTATGGGTTTCCAACCCGGAAGTTGTTAACATTTTAAAATAATTTTTCAATATTTAATTCATTAATTAAATATTATATTTTAACTATTTTAACATATTTTATCTGTAATTGTATGAAGTTTAGCTTTAAAGTGCATTGCGTTAAAAGTTTGTACTCTGGCTTGATAGTATTTTGAACAAATTATCTAATTAGAGCCTTATTGACAAGTTTTAATTCCAAAACTATCTATAATATAAATAATGTCAACCAGCGATCGTGGTAGGTCCGTATGGTACAATCAGTGCTGTTACCATATTGGGTGAGGGTGTTTGCACGACGATTCAATTGATTGACAAACAATGTAACTTGGGCCAACCATGGTAGTATTAGTGATATGTTTTTGTCACATTTCTTATTGTTTTATTTTTCAAAATAGTTATTTGCTTTTGTGTATTCGAGACTGCAGGTGCAGAGCCAGACATTGTGTCTCTGCGACTGTAACCTCGTATGACCTGGCTGCAAGTGATGGAAATTGCGTCGTATTTTTACTGGGTCTATATAAGCAGCGCAATTTCCAACCCTCTTCAGCCTGCTCTTAAACCCTGTTAGGAAAACTGTTGAAGTTATATTTTGGATTTGGCAACCTTTTATTGTTAAATTAACTTTATTGTTGTGTATTGACGCTTTGCTGATAATACATTTTATTAACGAACTGAGTTAGTCAATTACGGCCAGTGTTGGTATACCAGTATAACGGTTACGTGTTCCTACAACCAAAGAAACACACAACGCGAAGTCATTGGAAGGCCAGCCCTGCCCAGTACCGTAGGACTACACGTGATACGTTTTGGTGCCGTGACCAGGATCGACCTTAGGCCAGCATAGACCAAAGAGATTGAGAAGTTTCAGGCAGTCAAACCAAAAACAAAGGTAGGAGTTTCGTTTTTCTCAAGTACCTCTCTTTATGGCTAACTTCGACGAAAACATTTTGCTTTTTCAACAGCGAATTGCTGAACAACAGGCTCACATTTTAGGTCAAAATTTTGAAACTATTTCTTCACAGTTAACAGGGCTCACATCTGCTGTATATACTCAAAGCGTCTCTCAAGTAGTAAATACTTTTGAAGGGGATCCAAAACAGTTTAAGGAATGGGTGAAAAGCATAGAAAAATATGCTAAATTAACTAATCTAAATGATAAGGATGTCTCCAGGGTCGCGTATCAAAGTTGCTCAGGACCTGTAGCAGATTTTGTGAGAAGGTACTTAACAGAACAAGAAAATAAAAGGGAAAATCCCAGTTGGAATGTACTAAAAAGAAACCTCACAACTAGATTCGCGGATATTACTGATCTATATCAGGCATTTGCTGTTTTAAGAAAAACCAAACAGGGACCAAATGAAAGTGTTCAGTTGTACGCTGAACGATTATTAAATGTTGCCGAAGATGCTTACCCTCAACCAGGCGATAGGCCAGTTGTAGAACAACAAATGATAAACATATTTTTAGATGGGTTATTTCATGACTATTTAAAAATGAAAATTTTAAGAGAAGACCCACAAACTTTTGACGAGGCTGTAAAAATTGCCGCCCATGAACAAAACATTAGGAAACGTTTTTCTCTACGACAAGAAATTGAGCCCAAAAAGTATAATAAAAATCATAATTTGAAAACTCCTCCTAGCGATGAATCTCCTATGGAGTGTGATCATTTCAGACCAAAACGTTGCTATAAATGTAAAAGAATAGGTCATTGGGGAAAAGATTGTAAAGTTAAACCTATACATAAAATTGAAGTACTCCAACAACCACGTTTTGGGCGTACAAATCATGATACACATAAAACTCCTCTCAAAACTAATAAAAAAGCAGAAAGTGTGTGTTGGGGGTGTGGTGTAAAAGGTCATTGGAAAAATGAATGTCCCAATCGTGAATCAATGAAGTCTAATGTCAGGCAGGGAAACTAATGAACTCTCTTCGAAATGAAGCCGTCGGAGAGAGGAATAATGAAAAATTTAATTTTAAAAAGTTTAAAATTTCTTTGGCAGGTAAACCAAATTCTTGTATTTTACAAATTGGCAAACAACGATTTCGGGCATTGGTTGATACAGGAGCAGAAATATCTTTAATTCACAGAAAAATATTTGACAATTTGAAAGATAAACCTAAAGTGACACGTTTGCGTCCTTTAATACAAGGTGTTTCAGGAAAAACATTATCAGTACTGGGTTGTGCTGATATTTCCTTTAAAATGGGGAATTTATTGTTAAAACATAAATTTTTTCTTGTCGATGGCATAAACAGAAATTTAATTTTAGGATTTGATTGGTTGAAACAAAATGGAATTCGATTATATTTTGATCTTGGTTATTTACGAATTAATAAAACATATATTAGGCTAGAGGAGGATATTCATATTTCTTCAATTCTAAGATTAACTAATAAAACATTATTGAAGCCCCAAACTACTACAATTTGTACAGTAAAATTAAACAAAGGCTTCAACCTTGATGAGTTAGATGCATTAGAAGTATCTGACCTTGAAAATAGTTATTTAAGTGCAGAACCAGGCGTAATTTTATGTAGGTCAGTTACAAAGGTAAGAAATCCTAGACGAATACCAGTCATGGTAATAAATCATACCAACAGATGTTTTAGATTGAAGAGAGGCACAGTTATCGGAAAAGGTGAGAAATTGAAACGTCATGATGTTAAAAGTGTAAATGAAATTACTATAGAAGATAAACAAGAGTTTTTATCAGATCCTAGTGTGCCTGAAGAATATAAGGCAGACATAGATAGGTTATTAAGTACAAATCAAGATGTGTTTGCTAAGAAAGATTCTGAATTGGGTCATACTGATACTGTTAAACTTACAATAGACACGGGTGATCATCCCCCAATCAAAAGAAGACCATACAGAATTCCGTTAAATAAACGTAAAATTGTAGATGAAATGTTATCAGCAAAGATTATTGAAAGGTCGCGTAGTCCCTACAGTTTTGGTCTTGTGGTAGTTGACAAAAAGGACGGAACAAAGAGAATTTGTGTAGACTTTCGACCATTGAACAAAATCCTAAAACCAATTTCTTTTCCGCTCCCGCTGATTGATGATATTTTATCTTTGTTAGGAAATTCAAAATTCTTTGGAAAGATCGATCTAAAGTCCGGTTATTGGCAGGTATTGATTGATGAGAAAGATAAGGAAAAGACAGCATTCGCCTGTCACAAGGGGTTGTTCCACTTTAACGTTATGCCATTCGGAATAAGTACCGCACCAAGTATTTTTCAGGAACTGGCAAATATTGTTTTAGAAGGGTGTAACTTTGCAACAGCTTATCTTGATGATATTATCATTTTTTCAAAAACTTATGAGGAACATTTAATTCATATTCAAGAAGTTTTTGACAGACTAAGGCAACATGGCCTAAAAGCGAAATTAAAGAAATGTAGTTTCTTTCAAAGTGAGACTGAATATCTTGGATTTGTTATTAATCAAGACGGAGTTAAACCAGATCCTAAGAAAGTAGAAGCAATTAAGACATTACCAAGTCCCAGAAATGTCAGGGAGGTTAGAAGTTTTATGGGAATGTGTAGTTATTACAGGCGATTTGTCCCTAACTTTTCAAAAATAGCGGAACCACTGATTTTGTTGACAAGAAAGCATGCACGGTTCAAATGGAATGATGCTTGTCAAAGTGCTTTTGATTTTCTTAAGAATAGCTTAACAGTAGTTCCATTGTTGTCCTATCCTGACCCAAACAAGCCGTACGTCCTTTATACGGACGCCAGTGACACCTGTATAGGAGCTTGTTTAACTCAGACAGTCGAAACAGAAGAAAAACCAATTTATTTTCTATCTCATAAGTTGAGTAAATCGCAGGTCAAATGGTCAACGATTGAAAAAGAGGCTTTTGCTATACATTATGCATTACAAAAGTTAGATCACTACTTGCATAATGCAGAGTTTGTTATTAAAACTGATCATAAGCCTCTGAAATATATTTTAGACGCTCCGATGCAGAACAAGAAAATCCAGTTATGGGCCCTCGGAATTGCTGGTTATAACTGCAAAGTCGAGTACATTGCAGGGACAGCAAACTCCTGTGCAGACTTATTGTCTAGAATTCCCAATGTGGATAGTAACAAGGAGTTGGACGAAGGGACCTCTGACGAAAACGTAGACATAGATGAAAGAACCTTTGAAATAAGTACGTTGAACTCAAATCTATTTAATCCCAGAAAATTTGCAAGCTGCGATATTGACACTTACGATGACCTTTGTAAACCAGAGTTAAATTTACCTGAAGAAATAAATCTAAGTAAAGAACAAGACGACGATAAGGTTATACATGATCTAAAGCTAAGATTAAAAGGGGGAACTGCAACAAAAACTGAGAATCAGAAATTTATTATTCTTGATGACATTGTTTATTTCTTGTCAAATGCAGATGCTGATCCCATATTAAGACTGTATGTACCTGAAACGCTTAAACCTGTTGTGATCAAACAATATCATGATCACTTAGGGCACATGGCGCTTGACAAGACATATGACACTATGAGGATGAAGTACTATTTTCCCAACATGTATAAAGAGCTCAATGAATACATAGAAAAATGCATTACATGTCAAACCAGAAGTGCACGAAAATTGAAACCACCACTACAAGAGACTGATATACCTCCATACCCTTTTGCTAAAATAGGACTTGACCTATCTGGCCCTTACCCTGTAACATTGTCGGGTAATAAATATATTGTCTCTTTCGTTGACTTGTACTCAGGTTGGCCGGAAGCATTCGCTGTACCTGATAAATCGGCAGAAAACATCGTTCAATTACTTATTGACGAAATTTTTCCAGTACATAGTTCGCCATTACAAATTTTAACTGACAACGGAAGCGAACAAGTTAATAAGGCAGTAAAAGAAACTCTTGAGGCACTAAACATTCACCATGTTACTACTTCATATTACAGCCCCCAGGGAAATGGAAAGGTTGAAAGGTTTCACAAGACAATGCATGATATTATTTCTAAAAAAATAAAGCAAGACACATCGTCTTGGGATATTTTCCTCAATCAAACATTAGCAGCGTACAGGTTTCATGTCAATGAATCCACAGGTTTCTCGCCATTTTATCTCTTGTACAACCGGGATCCAGTCCTTCCCTTAGACAATATTTTGAAACCAAGGAGGAAATATACAGGTGAGGAATTTCAAAAGATTGCATTACAAGAACAGCATAGATCTTTTGCTTTGGCTCTTAAACATTTGAAACAAGCAAAGAAAAGGCAAAATAAATATGCAAATAAGGATAGTCAAGAAGTTGATTTGAAGGTAGGTGATGCCGTTTACCTTAAAAACCATCGTAGAACAGGTAAATTAGATAGTAAGTGGACACCTTATTACAGGATAGTAGAACAAAGGTCACCAGTGAGTTTTATTATTAAGAATCAATTAACAGGTGAGTCTACCAAGGCACATGCTAGACACCTAAGACCAGCAAATATTCCTGAATGGAATCTCCCTAAGGAGAAATTAGGTCGCCCTTTAAGAAAAACTACTTATGTTGTTCCTCAAGAATCATCTGAAGAACAGGATTCATTAGACGAGTCCTCAGATGACAATATTCCTCTGTCTCGAATCACTAAACATTATAAAAAAGAAAGAGACGACTGGTCTTCCGAAGAAGACATACCCTTGTTTGAATTAAAGAAAAGGTTAAGACAAAAGGCCCAAGAAATTAAAGAAACAAGTGAAGAACCAAAAGAAAAGTTAACAAATGAATTAAATGAAAATTATTATTCCGATGAAATGCTAGTTAATACTGCTCTTGTATCACCGAACAGAAATAAAAAGAAAGGCTTCACTGACGAACAAAATAATAGTAACGATAGTTTAAAAGTATTATTTGCAACAATTGCGAAATTAATTTAGCCATTCTGTGTAACATTATAACACAATTTCAAACAAAATATAAATAATAATGTTACTCACATCTTTTAATTCGTTTTATCGTTCCATAATTATTCCAAAAAAAATGTATGTAGACACAACAATGTCAACGACTGCATAAATTTGGTCCGTAATTGCCACAGCAGTTACAGCAGTGTTCTCATTATCAGTATGTAAAGGTCAAATAGTTTTATTGTTTTGTCGGGAGTTTTATGGCAGATAGTAACGTTGATGACCTTGTAGTAAACATGTAAAACATGAATGAAATTAGCGTGGGAATAAAACAAATTATAATTGATTCTGAAAGGTATTTCCATACGCCTAACATTAGCGTGAGTGAAATTTTAATAACCTTTCAGATGGGTTAAAATTTGATATTTAAATAAAACAACGATAAGGGAGATTAAAATAAATTATTTATAAAAGTTTCATAATGTGAATGAAATAAATTTATTACCCAACGTACGGGAGGTTAATAGAAATTCATTGTGTACTAAATATTTTAATTAGGTAAATACACAGTGGGTAAATACAGAGATAGAGCCTATGTTAAATACTTCTATATTATATTCAATCTAATTTGAGCACTGCTGCTGTTGTCTTTAAATTTAATTATTTGCTGTTATCACTTCAAAATTATAAAGTTAGTCAAGAGTGGGAACGAGGAAACGGAGTCTTCTCCTATATATGGGGACCAAAACTGTCAACATGAACTTCAAGCAGTTAACCAAATGGTGATGATACCAGTAAACCTGGATGACGATGAACCCGTCAACCGAGATGAGCACAATGCTGCCTCGGCTCTGTCATCAAAGAATGGGAATGCCAATAGTGAAGAAGGACATTTCACTGTAAAACAACTTTATCCGAGATTACAAATTGGTTAAGAAGATAAACACAGTGGATAAACAGTGCCGTCATGTATATAAACGAACACTGAATGATCTCAGAACATTGACATTCGATATATACGAAGAAGTTACTCTACATGTTATAATGATAGTCAGTTGAATCCTGTTACAATGACAATGCTTTGTGTATATAGAACACGTGATATAGAAGACAAGCACAATAAAGTGTATTTGTTCCGAAGTTGTGAAGAAGTGAGGAAATGAGGACATAAACATTAATATTTGCTATATTCCGTTTTATACCTGATGTTGTGTGCGTTACATATCCGTGCAAACCGATGATGAAACGTCGTGGAAGGAACTTGTACTGTACATAGATGTGTATTCATCAAATTTTGAACTTGCATGTTAAATATATTCGTTTATATGTCATATATGCTTGATTTGTCTACTATTTTATAACTATAATAGTGTTACTACTTATATTTAGAGTCTTTAGGAAATATTTGCATATTTCCTTTTTGTTATGGGAGGTGTGTAACACTATGGGTTTCCAACCCGGAAGTTGTTAACATTTTAAAATAATTTTTCAATATTTAATTCATTAATTAAATATTATATTTTAACTATTTTAACATATTTTATCTGTAATTGTATGAAGTTTAGCTTTAAAGTGCATTGCGTTAAAAGTTTGTACTCTGGCTTGATAGTATTTTGAACAAATTATCTAATTAGAGCCTTATTGACAAGTTTTAATTCCAAAACTATCTATAATATAAATAATGTCAACCAGCGATCGTGGTAGGTCCGTATGGTACAATCAGTGCTGTTACCATATTGGGTGAGGGTGTTTGCACGACGATTCAATTGATTGACAAACAATGTAACTTGGGCCAACCATGGTAGTATTAGTGATATGTTTTTGTCACATTTCTTATTGTTTTATTTTTCAAAATAGTTATTTGCTTTTGTGTATTCGAGACTGCAGGTGCAGAGCCAGACATTGTGTCTCTGCGACTGTAACCTCGTATGACCTGGCTGCAAGTGATGGAAATTGCGTCGTATTTTTACTGGGTCTATATAAGCAGCGCAATTTCCAACCCTCTTCAGCCTGCTCTTAAACCCTGTTAGGAAAACTGTTGAAGTTATATTTTGGATTTGGCAACCTTTTATTGTTAAATTAACTTTATTGTTGTGTATTGACGCTTTGCTGATAATACATTTTATTAACGAACTGAGTTAGTCAATTACGGCCAGTGTTGGTATACCAGTATAACGGTTACGTGTTCCTACAACCAAAGAAACACACAACACGAAGTCATTGGAAGGCCAGCCCTGCCCAGTACCGTAGGACTACACTTACAATCGACAAGAGTTATCCTTAAAACAAGTTGCAGTTGTGTTTAGCGTAGAAAAAGCGTGGGATTGAGGTGGAGTTACGGAAGGTGAAGGTGAAGAGGTGAGTAGAGTAAAGGTGGAGAAGATGGAATATGCACATGAATCATTATATCATCTTTTAGATCCTGTGAAGACGGCTTAGCTTACACACACGGCACAATTGCTCTTGAAGGAACAACTGTTGCAGCAGGACAATTTGACCAGCCTGAATAGCTAGCAGCTGGGCGGAAGTCTTTGTTCCTACCTTTGAACAGAAAAACGCCACGGTCAATATTCCTTACAATTGTGTTCTTACACTTCAATACAATTTCTTCCACTCTCTAGTGGTCACTCTCTCCGTGAATGTATCTGAGGTAAGATCTCATGTACGACTTACGTTGGAGAAAACTCCTACATCCCACATATGCACACTCCCATTGTGTTACATCTAACACGTGTTTCTCTTCTTAGTGTCTCCAAAGTTTGACCTTTGTCTTAAAACTTCATTGGAAAATACAGGCTCCTACAGGACACTACATGTTGGGGCAAGAAAAACGAACTCCAATCCTTCACTCAAGCATGTTATCGTCCTCGGCCATGACGCCAAGAGGCTCTTAAAGCGACATGGTTCTAAAATGATGGAGGATTGAACAGTGCTTGTTATATTATGCGTTAATCAGTAACGTAAACTTCCAATTAAGTAATAGCATGATTTAAAATATTATTATTTAAACAAAGGATTGTATCCAATCTTCCAATGTTTCCCATTGTAATATCCATAGATCCTTAAATCCCACGATGGTTTAGTGTAAACATATACACAACCGAAAGCAACAAGTGTGGATTGTGAGCACGCTCACAAAGGGATACCCCGCTTCGCTTTCAAGTCCAATTATCTCCCCTTAATGATATCCGAGGTCAATAAAAATCCTTCCTGCACATCTACATACAATGTACTTTTTTATGCTAAGTTTCATTAAATTTCATCAAGCGGTTTAGGAGGAGTTGCGCTTACAAGGGATGTGGGCAGACGGAAAAACAGACAGACAGACAGACAGGGTGATTCCTATATACCCCCAAACAAGTTTGGTAGGGGTGTAAAAACGCCCGTTGTTTCCATTAAAATGTATATAATGCATAACCGTACAGCAACAAGCGATTCCATAACTCTAAATAAAGCAAACAAATATTCGTCTCTTCAAATCAAACACCGGTGGGGACCCTATAGCTCTAAATCCACATTGAAGCCTACGAAGTTTGTTGTTTATTTTTTGTAGACATGGTAAATTAAAAGTATTATTAACCTTCTTGTTTGTATTGATATCTTGATATATTTATTTATATTTATCTGCGTTTCCAAAATTATTGGGATTATTAAGATCAAATGCATTTAAAACTTGCAAGGGCATGTTTTTCGTCCCTCGATTCCATTGTAGAAACAAGTGCTTTGAGATGATCTACATGAACGATTTTCCGTTTCTTTGTCCTAACATCGTTCGATTTCATACGTTATGTCACAGAGTTTATGCACAACTCTATTCCGATCCAGACTTATCCTAGTTTCTGGTTCGATTCTGGAGGATACCATCTCAGTACTAAATATCCTAACTCGAAAATTCGGGTTTTAAGCTTGCAGTCAGATGCTTTTGTCGGCGGAAACTACTTTTAAGGATTTAATGAGCAAAATTAAACGCATTCTGCATGGCAACTCTCATCTAGTCGATGGTTCTTACCGCACAGTAAATTATCGACACTACAGGGTTACAATCCGTCACGACGTCAATAGGGAGTGAAATTCCCAAATTTGAAAAGTTTAAATTTTGTGAATAAATGATGCCTAACTGACATATATGTCCGTTAGGATTTCTTTCTCTTTCGCTCTCAGTCGGAAGTGAAAAAACTACACTCATGCGTACCAAATCACTTCCGGTACCGGTAAACAAGATAAGTTTTCTCGTGGCGCTTGAAAACCATACAAAAACTTCTCATTTACGGGGAGGTTGGGCAGTCGTACAAATATGTCAGGTTGGGAATAATTTATTCACAAAATTTTAACTTGCTGTTAAATTTGGGAATGTTATTTCATAAATTAGATCCTACCGGACATATATGTCTGTTAGGATTTTCTCATCTCCCAAGCAGTCCCTGAATTGGTTGTGGGTAGATGAAGAGGTTTTGCAACAAATGGATTCTCTCTTCAAGTTCATTTTTTAGAACAAACATAAACTCCTTTTTTATGATATTTTGTGATTTTGTTTTTAAATAAAATCTCCGTCTCATGATGACAGAAAGCTTTCAATAATGTCTTCTAGACACATCAATATATATACAAACTTAATCAAAACATCTTTGTCCCTAAAATCTTCTGTTTTTTTTTTAAATAATACCCAATGCCCTCTTTGGATCTAGCAACTTGTTCTTTTTAAAAGCTGGAACGAAAATAGTAGGATCTTGATGAGATACTCTGTCTTGTTTAGAAAGGCCATGTCTTAAAAATGTTACCCAATTTTTTTCCAGTATCTTTGGAATCAGTAAGAGAGGAGGGAAAACATACCCGTGCAGATTGTCCCAATTCATGGCTAATGCATCCACTGCTAGAGCTTGTGGGTGATTTATCCAAGAACAAAACACTGCAGCCGTCTTGTTCTCTACGGTTGCAAACAAATCTAGTGTTGGTTCACCCCAAATATGAAAAATCTTTAGCACTACAGATTTGTTGAATTCACATTCTGTTGAACGGATCTTCAACCGACTCAACTGATCTGCTAACAAATTTTTCCTCCCAGCTTTGTGCGCTGATTTCAAAACAATTTTATTCTTAATTGCAAAAATCTACAAATCCCAAGTCTGTTGACATAGCTGAAGAGATCGAGTCCCCCCTTGTTTGTTGATGTACTGTACTACTGGATGTATTGTCCGACCTGATTTGTACATGTTTGTTCCTCGGAGAAATTTGAAAATGTTTTAGGATAAAGAAAACTGCTTCGAATTCCAAATTGTTTATGTTTTGCAGTTTCTTTGACTGTGAGCAAAGACCTTAGACAGTTAAGTTCTTTGATATAATTCCTCCCCAACCCGACATCGAGGCATCTGTTGTGATCATAACTGTCGTTTGTACGTATTGAAAAAATCTGCCCTGAAAAATATTCTCCAATGTTAACCACCATTCTAAATGTTTTCAGCTCTAAAGAACAAGGAATCTGAAACTCCAATCTCATTTTTGCCGGATTCCATGTCTGAAGTAAATGTTATTGGATGGGCCTGATAAAAAACCTCGCATTCGGAATAAATTCTAGAACCGATGCTATATTTCCCAGAACACATAGGTATTATCTGGCTAACTGACAGACAAATCCCCAAAACTCTCTCCCGAGGAGAAACACGAACCCTTGTCCAATATAAACAGAGCTCCCAAGTATGTTACTGTTTGGCTTGGTTCCAGACTTGATTTTTCTACGTTTATAATGAACCTAGTTGAACCAGGAGATTTAGCATTAACTCTCAAATTTTCAAAAGTAGGTACCGTAAATTGTCTACACTCATCCAATCGTCTAGATACACTGCTAGACGTACATTCAGCTTTCTCAAGTGTGCCGCAGCAACTGACACCACATTGGTGAAAACCCGAGGCGATGAGGTTGGACCGAAATCCAGAGCCCTGAACTGGTATAATTGTCCCTTCACGTAAATACGTAGTTACTTCCTGTGTTTTTTTAAAACTTTTATATGGAAATATCCATCTTTTAAATCCAGAGTTATTGCCCAATCTCCTTGTTTTACTAGACTGAGTACTTTTAACAATGTATCCATTTTGAAATGTTTTTTTTCAGATACTGGTTTAGATGCTTCAAATTTATAACGGGTCTCATTTGACCATTGTTCTTTGTTACCAGAAAAAGGATACTGTAAAAACATGTCGTTCTGTCTTTCCAAAGTACTTTTTCTTTTGCCCTATTTTCTAGAAGAGAATTTACTTCTGACATTATAATATCCAAATCTTCCGAATTTACTTTTGGTCGTTATTATCTGAAAAATAGGTTTTTCCAGAAATTCCAATTTGTACCCATCCGTTATGACAGAGTGTACCCAATGATTGTCTGTATTTTTTCCCACTGATTTAAAAACTTTTGAAAGAAGACCCACAACTGGTATCAGAGGCAACAACATTCTTACCGTGTCAACTATTTGTTTTGAAATGGTATTGAAAACAGCCCTTTTCTGTGGCATCCGTAAATGCTGACCTAATCCTTTCTCTTCTGCTGGAAGTTTTCTTATCCTGCTAAACCCTATTAGCAAAAATCAATTTGTTTGACATGTTTTATTTTTGTTTAGTAGTGTCCTTTTCAATGTATCTTTTCTAAGCCACAGAAAAGTCCTTGTTGCTCTGATTTTCTTGCTTGCGTTTTACAGTTTTAACAAATGACTTAGCTAAATTAGGAATATCTGGTAAAAGATCATCAAGAGCTTTATTTTTTTCTTTAATCTCGTTTAACAATTTGCTGAAATCAGAAGCAAACTCACGCACAGAACCTAATGGCAAATCTGACAAATCTCTTGCATCTTCAATTTCACACAGACCAGTATCTGTTATAGCTAACTATTTATATGGTGAAAAGCACCAGTACGACCAATTTGATCCAGACTTAGTGGTCATAGTAAAAATGTCTCTAAGTTGTTGTATAATTTTGTTTAAATCAGCATCATCTTCTTGCCAAGTCTGAAGAAGAAAAGCAAGACCATGTTGTGCATACATATAAGTTACAATACCCATACAGCTTGCTGTCCACGATAAGCAATATTTTCAACCATTTTAGCAGGTTGACTATATAAACATTTACCACCTTTAGTAAATGCAGCTTTTTTACCATGTTTTTTAACTAAACATCTACTAATCAAGTCATCAAACGATGGCACTTTTAAAAATTTATCAGTATCTTCATGCACTAAACAATTAATTATCATTTCCTCAGAAAAAGCAGTTAAAGAATTTAGAGAATTTGTCCTCCAACTATTTAACAGAACTTGTTTTTGTGCTTCATCAATCTCAATGCCAATTTTTTTCTCAACTTTTTAGCATAGGCATCTTCACTAAAGAGTTCACACAAATCTTTTTTGAAGACACTGAAAATTGTCCTCATTTTCTGACTCAGATGCAGTAAAAGCGTACCTTTCATCATCCTTAGGTCTAATTTATATGTCATTGTCAGAGTTTGCAACCACGCCTTCCAACTCTGACTGGTGTGACAACAATCTTTGTGATTGTGTTTCACCTTGTGGTTAGGAGCGTCTTTGTAACAGCCCCTTGGCATGAAAATTTCTGTCGCCATTTTCGGCACTATTCCCTGCATTCAGAACCTCTAATAATTTGTTGAATTTATCATTAACTTGGTCATTGAACTCCTTTAACTTCATTTCTCCCTCTAAAAGTAATTATTTTTCCTATGGATTTCGACTTTAAAACTGAAGTCCTGGCTTTCTTCTCATTACAAGCTTCAACCGAAGCCACTTCTGAAGTAGCTAACGATTCACTATCTGACATAATAGCATTACCCATACTGAGAGCAAGAAAACATGTCCCTTTTCAAGCGCCGAGAAAGAAAACTGATCTTGTTTAGGTGTAGGACCACCAAATATCGGGAACCGGTCCAGAGGTTGTACGTAAACGTAGTACTATTCAACAGACAGGTTCAATTATCTTGCCTCATATAGAATTTGAACCGCACATGATACCAGAATAAATTTGGTATTTTTGAAAAGCTGAATATTCTAGGAAACTTGGGATTTAGTTTTATTGGTTTTAAATGAACATAAAAATGTTGAGAGTTAATTAGTTACATGCACTATTTTGGACTGAAATAGAAAGTGAAAGTAGATTTTTAGACCACGTGGACTTCAGGTTGAGTGTTATGCAATGAAACATATTGTGAAATTTTGACAGAATGTTCGCCCAGTGCATTTTTATATGGGACAGAAGTGTCACTTAATTTGAAATTAAGGTAAATTTTCTAGGATAAGTCAAAATTAACAAATTTTAATATAACCGAAGAGTAAAAAAACAATTGTGGTCCTACACCTTTTTACAGGTAGCGGAAGTGACATGGTACGCATGCGTGTAGCTTTTTTCCTTTCCGGTTGAGAGCGAGTTAAAACCGAAAAGAGAAAGAAGTCCTAACGGACATATATGTCAGGTAGGATCTAATTTATGAAATTAATATTAAGAGGTTAAGTGTATACTTGTGCTTTCATGGACGCATGCTTTGTATGCCATCCATAAAAATGATAGATGGTTATCCCAATCATTCTTATTGTCATTAATAAACATGGCCAGCATCATGACAAGCGTACGGTTGTACCATGCACATGCAAAAGAGAAAGATATCGCAAAACACGTGAAGGAGAACCCCAAAAAATTTTGGCAGTATAGTCAGTCGAAGATGAAAACACGTACAGCCATATTAGATATAGTGATGAGTAATGAAGACGGTAAGGAGACATTGACAAACAATGATATTGAGAAAGCGGAAACTTTGTCTGAAGTTTTTGCAAGTTATTCACACAGGAAGGAAAAGGGGAGATACCCACAATAGAGAAGCAAAACATCAAGAAAGAACATTGAAAGTATCTGAAGAGAAAGTAGTAAAGTGACTGAAAGAACTCAACAGTAAAATCACCAGGTCCAGATAACACCCCCCCCCCCCCCCAAGATTGAAAAATGATGTTAGGGAAGCCCTAATATCACCTATAACCATTATTTTCAATACCTCATTAGAGACTTAAACAATACCAGATGGTTGGAAAGAAGGCTGTATCACCGCTATATTCAAAGAGGTAAGCAGAAACATGCGTCAAACAACAGGCCAGTCAGTTTAACGTGCATCTTATGCAAACTGTTAGAATCATTTGTCCGGAACAACATTGTTTCCCATATAAAGGAGAATAACCTTTTTTGTAACCGACAGTTTGGATTCCTGTCTGGCAGATGGACAACTTTACAACTACTATATGTATTGGAAAAATGGACAGAAATTTTGGTTTATGGAGGCTCCTTAGATGCTCTCTACTTTGATTTCATGAAAGCTTTCGGTTCAGTCCCTCGCAAACGTGTAATTTGTAAACTTGAAAGTTATGGACTATCAGATGAAATTACATGTATTAAATGGGTCAAGTCATTTTTCACAGACAGAAAGCAACGTGTACGAGTCAACAGCAGTTTCTCAACCTTCCAGCAGGTCACCAGTAGTATTTCACAAGGAAGTGTCCTAGGTCCGATATTATTTGTGATTTACATAAACGACCTACCAAACAAGTGAGAATCTGATTGCTGCATGTTTGCAGACGACACCAAATTTTTTCGACAGATTATCTCCACCATAGACAACGACATAATCCAGAATACTATACTTGAAGTAGAGAATTTGTCAAATAAATGGCTACTCCGTTTCCACCCAGACAAATGAGAAGTGCTGAAAGCTGGAAAAACAGACAGACATAACTATGATTACATACTAAGCAGTACACAATTAGAACATGTAGAAAAAGAGAAAGACATAGGCATTACCATTGACAGCAAACTGTCATTCGAACATCACATTAACAAAAATATCAACAGAGCTAACAGCATTATGGGGTTGATTAGAAGAACATTCACTTGTCTACACGAAGAAATCTTCAAATAACTATACAAAGCCCTAGTTCGTCCACATATAGAATATGCCAATGCAATCTGGTGTCCATACAAGATCAAAGATATGCTGCCCTAGAAAACGTACAGAGGAGAGCAACTAAATTAGTACCAACTTTTTCCAACCTAGAATACGAACAAAGCCTAAGAAAATTGAAACTACCAACCCTCAAATACAGAAGTCTACGTGGTGACATGATTGAAGCATACAAATTAACATCAGGAATTTTTGGCAACACGCTTCCACATCTACTCAGCTATAATACTGACAATCGAACTAGAGGACATAACAAAAAACTCTTAACACAGAGATGCACTAAAAACATCTGGTAAAGTTCTTCACCCAGTAAAGCGTAACAAATTGGAACCAACTACCAGATAGTATTGTCAACGCACCAACCCAGCAGTCGTTTAAAAATCGCTTAGATAAATACAGGAACAACCTAGAGATGAAATACAACGTTAAGGCTGAAACCGGAACCGGAACGGATTTAAGTCAGCAAGAATTGAATGACCTGAATACAGTGACAAAGGCCAGCGTGAGTACCTGTGAGTATGATGCATTTGGTGACTTGCCTAGTCCTGTACCAGATTTCCTCCTCTGGCAAGACATGCATGACTGACATCATTTAGCAACAGCGTCGGTCATGCCAGGCTAATAAAACCTTGATTTTAGCCTATGTAATGTTTTCTCGCGACCTAAGTGATCGGACGTTCGTGTATTGTGCAATTGGTGCATTATTTCGTACCGCATAACCCTAGGTGTGACAAACTGCAAAATGTTTATGTTTTCATAATGTTTAAAGACCGTGTAAAGAAGATCATTATTTAATTTAGGCAAATCCCACTGACGCATAGGGAAGCAAATTATTTGTCAGGATATTTTATTTTAGGCTTCTCTTTTGTGTTTCGATAAACTTGATAATCGCTCTGATTGCGGCGTCTTGTCTTTAAGCGTCGCGTAGTTCCTCTGTGTTCCATTGTGCCAGCCAATTTATAACGACATTTTCCGTCTCCGAATAAGTGTCGGTTTGTTTATGAGCCTCGTCGCTGGCTATGAATTAACTTCGGTGGAACCGTTAGCTCTCCTTTTGTTACTCAACACTTACATCGACGCCTAGGTTTGCGCGATAACGCGTCAGCGTTTCCATGTAAATTTCCTCTTCGATGTTCGACTTTAAAGTACATGTACTATGTTTAAAGCAGAAATAGCCATCTGGCTACCATGCCTTCTGGTTCTTTATAATTTTTTATCCAGATGAGGGACGAAAGGTCGGTTCGCAGTAGAAAGTGTCGACCAGAGAGATAATAGCGGAACTGTTTTACGACCTCGAGAAGTTCTCGGTATGTAGTACAATATCCCCGACCTTGATAAGGTTTTGCTACCGTAAACAATTACCTTTTCTTCTCTTTTTTTATTTGAGAAAGGAAAGCGCCTGACCCAAAGTTACTCGTATCGATATCAAGTACAAATTTATCAGTTCGAGTAGGTCCTGGCAGTCAGTGGTCCATTCGAACCGTTTTCCTTACGAGTAAGCTGCGATAGTTGAAAAGCCAAAGCTGAAAGTCTTCTATGAATTTCCGGTAATAGGAAGCGAATCATAGGAAACTACTTACGCCTGACAGTGACTCTGGCACTGGCCAATTTTTAACTGCGGGAATTTTCTCGGGTCATATTTCGTCCCATTGACGGATACCACGTGGATTAAATAATTTCATCCTGGAAAAACGTACATTTCGACGGTTTCAATTTAATGTTAGTCTTTCGGAAGCGTTCGAACACGAGCCTTAGATTGGCAAATGTTTCCTCGAATTTTTGCCCGAACACAAGTATACCCCAAGCAACTCTCCCATTGTAACCCTGCACATGTTAGTACCGTTAAGCGCTCAATGATTTTCGAACTATTTGCCAAACAGAATGGACTTAGACTAATAAAGACCCTTATATGTAGCAAAAGCAGTCTTCGGTTTATCTTCATCGCTTGGCACCGGACAGTGAATCGAGCGAATCGTCGATCTTAGGTAAAGGATAGCTGTCCTTACGGCTAACGGTATTTAGACGACGATAGCCGACGCAAAAACGTGTGGTATCGTCGCATTTGTCGCCCAAAAACGATAGGCCGGGGCAGTCAGATTTATCGGAAGTCGCCTGGGTTTTATCTTAATTGGCTTTACATTCTCTGTATTTATACTGTGTTCTACCACACCAGTTTGTCTAAGCTTACCGTCCGGACTGATGAATATTTCTGCAAATTGGCTAATTACATGACCGACTTCAGACTTTTGTATTGATTTAAGTTTATCGGAGACATTTTTAACAAAAGAACGCAAGTGTTTTCAGGTATATTTATGCATGAGTTTTCCGGTGATGCTGGCTTCGTCCGAGAATCCTCTGCTGTCCAACGCTTTTTTGCGTCCCACTGCTTACGAATAGAAACTGGGAGACACGAGCGTGTTACCAATGTATAGATCTGGTAAATCAGAACCCCTAACGTGACAAGATAGTTTGTGTTTATTTTGTAATTTAGACTCAATTGAAAATGAAATACATTTCCTTCCGGAATGTCCTCTTAATGAAAGCCTTAGAAATGGTATAATTAATCTATGCCGAATTTTACTGCCGTTATAATCCGAACTTAGTTGTGTGATTTGCCGGAGTAACAAAAAAACACACCAAAACACAAAACAAAAAATATTAGTTCTGGAATTACTGAAGTAAAGGATATAACAACATCAAAAAATCGTATTTGGATTAAATTAAATAAAGATTTTTTTGGTCTAGTAAAAGATATATACTTATGTGCTTGTTATGTACCCCCTTTAAGCTCCCCCCATTATGATGATGATTTCCTGAAGTTGGAAACAGAAATTACCCAAGTATCTGATAAAGGCAATATTCTTATCATAGGAGATTTAAATGCAAGAATCAGTAATCAACTTGACTTTATACAAAATGAAAATGTTCATAATACATTACAGGATATGCTGCCTGATGATTATGTACAAGATTCTAACTTAAATAGAAATTCTTTAGATAAAAGTTTTAATTCACAAGGTCAGCAGCTGTTAGATCTCTGTATTGCCTCTCAATTACGGGTATTGAATGGTAGATTTATTGGTGATTCACTGGGAAATATGACTTGTTATAAACCTTGTGGATGTAGTACTATTGACTATGCTCTGACCAGTGTGGACCTTTTAAAATCAGTTAACTTTTTCCAAGTTTTAGATCCAACATATTTATCTGATCATGCTCAAATTGTTGTACATTTAAAGAGTAGTATAAATAATTCTAATATAAGAAACAAATTTAAAGCAAATATAATAGATGAAACCTATAAATGGGAGCAAAATATCTCCAGGGATAAATTATATATAGCCTTGGAAGATAAGAATATTAGAGATGGAATACTTAATTATGAGTCGACACTGTTTGAAAAGAATATTTCAGGGATAGAAAAAGCTGAATCTCAATTAAATAAAATTTTTAAAACTTTAACTTTACATTCTTGTAAAGTTATTAAACCTAAACCAAAAAAGAAAACAAAAAAGAAAAAGCCATGGGAAGACCAAGAATTAACTGATTTGAAAAAGACTATAGTCTCTATAGCTAAAATACTAAGAAAACAACCTTATAACCTTGCTTTGAGACAAAATTTTTTAAAACATTCTAAACAATGTAAAAAACTAATAAAAAAGAAAAGAAAATTATTCATTGATAATTTATTTGATAAACTCACAAAACTTAGAGATTCAGATCCTAAACAATATTGGAGAATATTAAAATCACTTAAATATGAAGATACTAATAAATCTATTGAACTTCAAGCTGGTTTTCCTGAAATTGTTGAACACTTTAAACAGCAGGGACAACCTTTAAATTATGATAAAGAATTTAAACAAACAGTGGAAGATGAAGTTTTCTCCACTGAATTAGATGATATCTCATATAATGAGATAACAGATAAACCTTTCACTATTAGTGAGATTAATAAGTGTATCAAAAAACTAAAAATTGGTAAGAGTGCTGGCCCTGATCAAATAGCTAATGAAATTATTAAATACAGTGGAGTAGTAACATGTAAAGCAATAACTAAACTTTTTAACTTAATACTTGATTCAGGTAAATATCCATCCAACTGGAGGAAATCTTTCATTATACTTATCCACAAATCTGGAGACAAATTAGATATAAACAATTATAGAGGAATATCTCTTCAAAACTGCATAGCTAAGTTATTAAGTGCAGTTGTTAACTCTAGAATAGTAAATTTTTATGAGGAGAAATTTGTTATGCAACAATTTGGATTTAGAAAAAATCACAGGACAACAGATAGTATTTTCATTCTAAAATCATTAATGTTAAAATATCTCACAAAAAATAAGAGCAAAATTTATTCCTGTTTTGTTGATTTTCGCAAAGCATTTGACACTGTCTGGCATGGAGGTTTACTATATAAATTAAAAAAGGAAAAAGTAGGAAAAAAACTATTTGAAGTGATTAAAGATATATATGATAAATGTGAATCCTCTATAAAAATAGAAAATCAACACTCTGAGTTCTTTGAGGTAAATACAGGAGTGAAACAGGGTGATAGCTTAAGTCCAACCCTATTTAACTGCTTTATAAATGATATTCACTCCATTTTTGATAAAACATGTGATCCTGTCCATTTAAACGAGTTTTCAATTAATAGTCTAAGCTTTGCTGATGATCTGATTATATTCTCAGAATCTCAAAGAGGCCTTCAGATAGCTTTAAATAAACTAGAAAATTACTGTCATAAATGGCAATTAACTGTTAATACAACTAAAACTAAAGTAATGATATGTCATGGTGGAAATAACATATGTCAATCAAACTTTTTATATCAGAACTCACCTCTTACAGAAGTACAAGAATATACCTTTCTAGGCAATACTATTGACAGAAAGGGTAGATTTAAAAGATCTATACAAGAACTTACAAAGAAAGGGCTAAAGGCCTTTTTTTCTTTGAAAAAATATATGTGTAATTTTCAACATGTCCCAGTTGACTTATCTTGTAAGCTTTTTGATTCTTTAATTAGACCTATAATTCTTTATAATAGTGAAATTTGGTATATGGAAGAATATTTTCCTATATATAAAGCAAAACATAGAGCTAGAACCAATGGAACTAGATGTGACACTTTATCATTGACTGACAGATCTAGTATGGAAAAACTTCATCATAAGTTTTGTAAATCTGTTCTTGGAATCAAGAAAACATCCAGCAATATTGCTGCAAAATCAGAGCTGGGTAGACTGCCCCTTGACTCTTTTATTAAAACACAAGTTTTATTATATTATACCCGTATTAACTGTAATGAAATTAACCCACTAGTTAAAGATGCACTTCTAGTGAACAAGACATTGTCACAAGAAGGCATTTATTCTTGGTATACTTTTGCTAATGAAGTACTTGACGAGTTCGATCTTAATGAAGATGAACTTAAGGAAGAAAACAATCCCTTTAATCTTATTAAAAACTCTATTAAAAAATCTGTAAAACTGACAGTAAAACAACAACATGATAAAATTATAATAGAAAAACTTAAAAAAATAGATGAAAATTCTAAACTTTTTATTTATAGTAAAATTAAAAATGAAATAAAGATGGAGGATTATTTAACAAATTTAAAAAATTTTAATAGTCGCAAAGTGCTTACTAAATTTCGCATTAGTGACCACAATCTAGAAATAGAAGTAGGTCGATATAAAAAAGTTCCAAGAGAACAAAGAATTTGTAAAATTTGTAAAACACTAGATGATGAAAAGCATTTCTTTTTTGCTTGTAAAACAAGTAATGAGATACGAAATATTTTTTTACATAAAATAGATATATGTTATCCCAATTTTAACCAGCTTAGTTCAATAGAGAGACTTAAAATTGTTCTTGACCCTATACCAGATATCTTGCCCAGCGTTGTCGACTACATAAAGCAATCTATTGATTTGCGAAAATAAGGTCCACACTGGTCACTAGTATCTGTTATAACTATATATATATATAACTCATTTACATGTTCAATCATTTTGTTCTCCATATTTGTTTCTGTTTGTAAGTTCTTTTGTATTTGCTGAACCCGTCAGGGTTTATGTTTTGCAAATAAATAAATAAAAAAAAAAAAAAATATAATTTATCTTACCTCAAAATACCCACATTTATAAAATATTGCTAAAGATGATCTTTAATATGGTTCATATAGGTAATGATAGTTATTTTTTAATCTGTGGTATGTGACTATTTCGAGAAGGCTTGTTTGAAACTTCGAAAGACAACAACAAAGTTGAACTTTAAGATATAACTTGACATACTTAAGGACTTGACACTTTCCCGTCTTTCGAAGGAAAGCCCTAATTGTATTTCTAATGTTTATTATTTTTCTATGTATTATTATTTTACGGAAAAATTCTTGCCAAGTCTGGATGCTCATTTTTTGGATTTTGTAATTTAAACCGTGATCTCAATCATTGGAAGTATGTCGCAAACTTTGTACTTACTGAGTTGTCTCCCTTAACACAGGAAAGTTTGTGTGTCCTTCTCTGACACGTACGTAAACGATATCGCGTTGTAACCTGTTCAGTTTAGTTGTGCGGAAACATTTTTGAAACATTTGAAACATTTTATTTCACTAAAGGCCTCACATGAGGCATGATAGCGGAACTTAGTCACAAGTCGCTAAAAAGAATTTCACGACATCTTATGGGAATTTTCTCCCCTTATATATTGGTTATAAGAGATTTTGACATCTGCTTGTGTTCACTACTTCTTCTGACCTATAAAAGATAGAGAAAAGGCAAAAGATTGCAAACTGTTGATATCTTAATTGAGCAACTTTGTCACATTTGCAGGAAAGGGATTTAATGTCATCTTATTGGAGTTATATCCCAAATGTAAATTATAGTTTTTTCACATATAACTTTTAAACTATTTATGACGGAGGCATGGGGTCTTCACCATTGACATCTACGACCTTTGGCCTTGAAAAGGGTAACAATTAAGGTCAAAGATACAAATCACGTTCACAATTTTGACTATTTCATGTGTTCACTACTCCTTTAAAACCAAAAAAAAAAAAAAAAAGAAAAAGAAAAGAAACAGGAAAAGCAAATAGTGCAAATGTTGATCTCTTACTTTAATCAATATTTGTCCTTCAAATATCTTCAAAAAATCAGTCGGAGGAGCCCCCAATGTAATGGGAGACTTAATTGTCTAGTATAAAGTATATACAGGCAGTTAGTAATCCCGTTACTAAATGACAAGGATTGCCATTTTTCCTACCGAAGGTCGGGGTTTTCTCCAGGTACTCCGGCTTCCTTCCCACTAAAAACTGGACGTCACGATATAGCTGAAAAATTGCTGAAAGTGGCGTTAAACAACTTTCAAACAAACAAACAAACTCGACCTGCCTGATTAAATAATTTTTTGTTTTGTTGATGAACAATCAGTGTTCTTCATAAGGAAACACGGAACAGTAGTTTAAACAATACCCCTTTGAGGTTAAATAATACAAGCTTTAAGCGTATTAGCGGGGTTTTGGCGGGCGCCCTACGAACTTTTATTTCTCCTGGTTCGGTAAACGACTTAAGAGTTATAGTACGATATAAACAGCGAATGTTTATTACATTATTTTCAGTCATACAATTTTACAGTTATAGATTGTGGTTGACGTTTCCTACAAATAATATTCCTATATGTTTCTAGTCAAATTTACTTGACTTCGGCGTCTCAAAAAGACGTATTGGGTGCATTCCAGTTTGTCGAATCCCAAATTGCCGATTCCCAGATTGTCACGTCCAATTTGCCGATTCCCAGTTTGCCGATTTTATATTATTAAACCAATTAAGAACAATCCAAATGGTGTAAAAAGAATTGTATCGAGAACAATGTGTGTTTGTGAAAAATTAATTATATATATTAAATAATTTAAGTGACATAAAAGGAATTATCGGCTTATTAAATTATAAAGTATCGGCTTGGCACATTCTTTGCTTTAAACAAATATGATAAGCTGAGAAAAATCAAGTTACTGAACTTTACCGACAATTATGTGTGCTTAATTTAGGCAATCTTGCACAATTATAAATTATCAGCTTGGGTCGTTATTGTTTAGAATTAATATAAAAGCTAACACTTAGTGATTTTAAAAATTTAAAATGATATAAAAAAGAAAATTTAAAAAAGAATTGAATTTTTGAGTTATTGAACTTAAGCAAAATATTTTCTTTAATGGTAAAATATCAATGAATCGGCAAACTGGTAATCGGCTAATTGGACGCGGCAATCTGGGAATCGGCAATTTGGGATTCGGCAAATTGGCACTAAACCGACGTATTACCACGCCCCCCCCCCCTTTTTTTGAACGATGATGAAGATGGGGGTTTTTAATGTCCTACACTGTTAAATTAATACCCACGGTCAGACGGTTGTTAGTGTTAGTAGTCCATGGACTCCACCAGAGTGGTTTTGTCGAAGCCCGGCCTTCGGGATACCTGGTCGAAAAACTCGCAGCATATATGTCCTACTAGCTGTCCGGCTGCTGTGATGTAACGTACGTTGGCCTACTCCAGTACCCCACATTGGTAGGAGCGTTTCGATCCGCACTCTGACCTATCGTCGAGGTCTTACATCTGCAGAGTGCGACCCCTCGGGATACCGGGACCTTTGTATTGTATATTCTATAAGTGACCAGACGGGATCGGGGCACCGGAATCTTGAGTTCCGATGGTGTCTGGTCAATTGGTCCCACACGCAAATTGGTCCCAGCCAATTTGTCCCAAGTCTTTGCCAATTGGTCCCACTTTTGGACAATTGGTCCCAACACTTTTGAAATTGATCCCAACACTTTTAAAAAGTATATGTTAGAACAAATGTTGGTTTTGTATAGCAATTAATAATAAATTATTGAAATTTAAGAAGCTCACAATACAAAACATATTATGATTTGTTAAAATTTTTTATTTAATATACACATTTATATATAACAGTAATGTCAAATATGAGTAAAAATAATTTGAAAATTGTGAATTCTTTTTAAAATATAAAAGTAGTATAGTATAATAATTTTGTTTTATTAGTTTCATTAGCAGCTTGGGCATATAATTATCACTTTTTTTTCTTTTGAAAGCATACGGTTTTAGTTTTAATTAAAAATTCAAGGAGCTAACAATGCACTTGAGTGCCATTGAATGTCACTATACAAACATCAAGCAGTTAAATGTTCATCTGAAATTTACTCCTAATCCATACATTTGTATATTTTACAATTAAATTTTTTACTCACTGTTCCTTTTGAATCTTACAGAAACAATGTCAAAGAGACACAAGACTGTGACTTCAGCTTGGGAAGTAGGGGTAAAAATATGACTTTTGATAGGTCAGTTATAGAAAAACGAATCAAATTTAGTCTTTAAATAAAAAAATATATAAAAGAAAAGGTGTTGGTCTAATAATCACTTTATTTGACATCATGTCTTCTGAGTGTGTAATCTGCATTTGACCAGTTCGAGTGAAACACCATGCCTCTACCGTTCACGTTCAGGCTTGTTGTGGGTTATGCAATTTTTGGACACACAGAAGATGTTAATCATAATTCAATTAACAATGATGTCAATGGCATCATTGTTAATTGTTGTGTTTAATTAGCTAATTAGATTACCTGAATACCTCAATTTCATTGCCGTTGAATTTCCTAATTATAATGACACATAATAACTTATATTATTCAGTTGTATTATAAAATTTTATTGCAAAACGTGTTGTTACAAAGCACTACTTTTTCCTAAAAAAAATAAAACATTTTTCAGCCTTAATAATTGAATTTTTAATTTCAATTGTTTGTTGTTGATGTATAGCATTATTATGTTGTTGTTAAACACTGCTTGTCTGTAAGTTCTATCTGTACCAGCATTAACAGGTAAAGACGTTGCTGTTAGAATGATTTTGAAGGCTGGCAGCGACTAAACAGTAAAGCTAAGGGACAGTCTCTTCAACGGTATGCGATGATGAAACTACTTAGTGAAGAAGCCAGGTATATTATTATAATACTTAAAAAAAAATAGAGTGATTTAAAGTAAAACAAATGAAAAATAAATAATTACAAGTAGTTCTCCATTTGCCTGCAAAATACGTAACATGACTAATTCATTTACTTCTTTAATTCTGTACAAGTTACTTTAGAATTATCATCAAGTATGTCGAAAATGTACATGTATTCATCTTTTCTATCTTCATGTACGTTCCCATGCAAATACAGTTAGTATCTGAACAGAAACTAACGAGGACCCAGAGATCTGCAACAAGAAGTTGCCAGTCAAGGATTTTTCAAGCAATTGCAAAGGAGAAATAACTGCTTCTACTTAATCATAAAAGAAGTAAAAAGGAATTGTCAACTACTTCAAATATATGCAAAAGTCCGTAAGTCCGTGCGAGAACGTTCTACGGTAGTCAAGGACGTTATTTAACCATCACCTCAACCCCCCCCAACCCCCCCCCCCTAAAAAAAACACAAAAAACACAAAAAAAACAACAACAACAAAAACACAAAACAAAACGAAACCACAACCAAAAACACAACAACAAATAATAAAAAATAAAAAAAACACAAAAAACAAAGCAAAGCGAATAAATATTTTGTGAATGATACTTTACAGGTTTTATAATGTCATCAGCACTATTACAGTAAATAAAAATATATAACATCAATAATAATAATAATAATTTCTAAGTAAATTAATTTTTTGTTAGTGGTATTGCGTAATTGTTTTGATAAACTTTGCATTATTCATAATTTTACAAAGTCGTATTAAAGTCTTATAATTAAAATTATATCTTTCACTTGCGTAGTATATCTCGGGCCGAGTTGTACTGCTCGCTGGGCGTAAACAATCAATCAATCAATCCTTACCATCGCAGAAAATTGACGTACACGAAAAATTACATGGTATTCCCTATAGATGAAAATGGATTAGTCCGGTCTGCTACAATCCAGGTGACCTGTTTTATTTGTAAACAAGATATCCCGACACCTGTACATCATGGCCACGTTAGTAAGCAGAGATGTCCAAGATATAGAGGTAAATAAGAAAAGCTATATATTTGACTGGCATGCACTTTCAATGTAACTTGTGCATTTTTAATTTAATATATAGCTTTTGTGTGACATTTTCTTAAAACGCTAAAAATATTACTTTTTCTAACTTTCAATGGTTTGACCTAGTTTTAAAATAAGTGATGCTTATGTGATTCAGATACATATTGTTTCTATAAAATTAAATAAGTATGTCAAATTAATAAGTGTATGCATATTATCAGCATGTATACATCTCTCCGTGTTTATTGCCAACAAAAAAAGAAGAAAAGAAAAGAAAACATCAAATCAACGACAACGAGGGTCATTATGGAATTATGGGGTACCTTTGTGCCTAACAAATCATTCATATTATTTACTAGTACACATGTACATGATGCTTCATATTATTTACTAGTACATGATGCCCACAAATATAATCTTAATCAAGATAACTTTGCCTCAAAAGTTAAGATATTATTAAAAAAACTTAATTTTGATCATGTTTGGGATAACCAAGGTACTTTTTCACAATGCAAATTGCTCTCAGCAAACAAGTTAAAAAAGAAAATTATTTAAAATATTGGAAAAACAGTATTTCCGATGATAGTCATTCTGTAAATGGTCATAAACTTAGAACATTTAGAAAAAGAAAAGAAAACTGAAATTGATACATATTTGAAATTAGATATAGACAGAGCAGGGACAGTCAATACTAATGGGACATATCACTGGCGTTTTTGGCAACATTTCTAGGAAACGAACGCAGAGCTAGCACTTCAGTCAGAAGTTTTCGTATTTAGAATTGAATCACATACAGCTAGCTCTAGTTTCGAACTTTGTTATGTGTAATTGTGTTCGGTACAGTATGATATGATTTCCATTTTTTAATACATTATTTACGATTTTCTAGTGCTTTTCCGTGCGTTCATCTAATTACAGGATGTTTTAACATTTATAAACTAATTAATAAAATTTGTCTGTCAGTGTTAATTGATGTGATTTCTTTCCAGAAGGCATCTGAAACAACAAAATTATTAATAATTAATATTAGATATGTGTACTTACTACTATGTAAGCAAGTAAATAGATGTATGTAGCCAAGATGGGGACTGGTGTTCCCAAATATTAAAAAGTTGCCAATACTCCAAATCGTTGCAAAAAACACATGAAACATACTTTTAAGCAGTCTCTATAAATTTTTATAAAAACCAAGGTTATTTGTGAAAAAACAAAGGGTGATGAAGTTATTACATGTACTAGTACAAGTGGCTGTACATGTATGGTCGGTATATGTAGCCAAGATGGGGACAGGTGTTCCAAAATATAAACAAATTTCCAATCATCCAAATTCATGCAAAAAACACATAAAACCTACGGTACTTTTAAGCAGTCTAATGCACAGGAGTATCTATAAATTTTCATAAAAACCAAGGTTAATTTTGAAAAAACAAAGGGTGATGAAGTTATTACATGTTCAGTTGGGGTTGACTGAAGGAAAAAACTGCTGCGATATTACACACATGTTGGACAACAACATTTTAGTACTGTTTTCTTGCTAATGTGTAATGACAACATGTGATTTGAAGAAATCAAAACTTATATATTATAAGTGAATAATATACTTTAGAAATAAATACTTACTATTATTTTACTATACTTTTGTGAAATAACCAATTTTGGGAGAGAAACTATTACAGAATACTATTGATCAAGTGTTCTATTAATCACCATGAAATACTAGTAGCTGAAAAATTGCTGAAAGTGGTGTTAAACATCATTCAAGCAATGAAAAAGAAAAAATTAAAAAAACAACCAAATATGACAAAACCGATGATGAAATATGTGGGAAAGGACATTTACACCATTAGAATTTGGCAAATTGAATTTTGATCCACATAATAAAAAAAAGAAAATTACAATGTAATTGTGAGGAGTGAACATAAAAAATATCATTTGTGTCACCAACACATCAGGTTAAACTTGTGCATAGAACCCAGCACCCGTTTAATTTGATGTGTTTAGTGGCACTCATTATCATATTTGATTATCCTATAACTGTATAAGGCCACACGTGAATATTATGAAAAACTATTTTGTGCATCATCAATTTAAGAAAATACTCATATCATTCAGTCAATTTTACTATAAATAACAGATCAGTGATTTTGTTTTATTTAATTTGCCTGTTTCCCCTGGACAACTTTCCCAAATTTTGTCTATAAACATTTCCCAATTTGCGTAAGAGGACAACTTGTCGTTTAATTTTATTCCAATTTTGATCAGAAATCTTTCGTATTTTTTGTAACTGCATCATGTTACACGCAAAATATTGTAATCTGATTCCCGTTTGACTTTTACTTTGTACATAGGGAAAATATGAAGGGAAACCAGTTCAAAGCAAAAGAAATTTAGAAAGTTTTAGAAGCAGATATGAACTCGGTGCCGGAAATTGCAAATTCAATTCTCCCAGTGTTTAAACAAGTACATGTATTGCAAAGATTTAAACATAATACAAATTATATATTTAGTAGTTGAGAAGTCATTTTCACTTTTTAGCTCACCTGACCTGAAGGGTCATGTGAGCTATTGCCATCACTTGGCGTCCGTCGTCGTCGTTGTCGTTAACTTTTCTTCAAAAATCTTTTCCTCCAAAACCACTGAAGGGATTGCTTTGAAACTTTGCACACATCATCAGTAAAATGTCCTCTACGGGACTACCAAGTTTGCACAAATCATGGCCTCAGACCAACCAACATGGCCGCCATGGCCAAAAATAGAACAAGGGGGTCAAAATACAGTTTTTTGCTTATAGTGCAAAAAGTATAACAGATACAGGAAAACTGATGAGACCATCCTTCTTCAGCATCTAAAGCTCTACAAAACACTCCTTTGGGTCAAAGTTGTATGATGACTCCTTGTAGGAGTTATTGCCCTTTAATTGTCAAAATTGATGATTTTTGCCATTTTCGCCTCAAAATCTTGAAAACTATTAGAACTAGAGAAAAAGTTAGTATTGCTTAATTGTTCTGCTGAATAAGGGCTACAAAAATGACTAAGGGTCAAGATTGTCTGATTAACCGTTTAAGAGTTGTTCCCCTTGAACTTTTTTTTTTAATCTGTTTTAATTGATTTTTTAAAATCTTCTCCTCTGAATCAACTGAAAGTACTGCTTTGAAACTTTGTACACATCATCCGTCAAATGTCCTCATTCAAGTGTGCACCAACCATACCTGCAGATTAACCAACATGACCACCATGGCTAAATAGGATGGAGGGGGGGGGGGTAAAATACAGTTTTTGGCTTTTATTTAAAAAAGTTAATAGATACAGGAAAACCGAAGAGGCATGCCTTCATCTGCATCAAAAGCTCTACGAAACACTCTATTGGATTCAAGTTGTATGATGACTCCTTATTGGAGTTATTGCCCTTTGATTGTCCAAATTGATTATTTTCGACATTTTTGCCTCAAAATCTTGAAAATTATTAGAACTAGAGAAAAAGTAAGCATTGCTTAATTGTTCTGCTCTATGAGGGCTACAAAAATGACTTCAGGGTCAAAATTGTCTGATGAACCGTTTAGGAATTATTCTCCTTGTCCTCTACCAAAATTGTGCAAATCATGACAGCTGACTACTAGTATGTACATACTTAGTAGCTACGTTGGCTTAGGGGTCAAGAGAGTTTTCGGCTGATAGTTCAAAAAGTATAATAGGTACAGCAAATTTGAAGTGAACCTCCCGTCTCCCTCTAAGCATCAAAAGCTCCTCCTTATAGGAGTTATTTCCCTTAAAAGGTCAAAATTAATGACTTTTGCAGAAGTGTTGGGCAACTCCTTATAGGAAAGAAAAGCTGGATAAAAAGGGTTGTTTGGTTTCATGTTCAGGTGAGCGATACAGGCTCCTGGGAGTCTCTAGTTTGTAGTGCTTTGAAATGTACTTCATTTATAATTCTAGCAACATATTAACAAAAATGTTTTATTTTATTGAACAATTTTGCTGCAGTTGATTCTTCTATTGTAATGTATTTTTCTGGTCTTTTATTTATACCTGAAAAATTTGCAAACTGCTCAAAATAAAACCAAATTATTCCAAGCAGTTATTGCTCATATCTAAATTATTTTAGTACTGGTTTCCTAAGTAAAGTATAATAATACTAGATATTGCTAAATTAACCTAAAGGACAAGGCCTACAAGTCATTTAATTTTTCAGAAATGTTTAATGGTACCTTACAGGAGAAAGGTTTAGTTTTTGCCCGGTACCTTAAAAAATGTAACAACTAGACTGAAACTGTAAATAGCAAAAATTTAGAAGTCATTTGTTTTCCAGTTGAGCGATTAAGGCTACTGGGAACCTCTAGTTTTTCAAGATGACAGATTCTTACATTGTGACATTATATATTATATACCAGTTGGATGTCCAGAAAATGGAACAAAAATAAATGACATGTATCTTCTTGGTCTACTGCATTTCATTAGATTGTCCAAGCCTAGGTTATTGGAAGATGCTACTAATTCTTGTAGGGTAAACAGGGTCTAGTAACCTTTCTTTTGTTTTTGGAAAAAGTTGCAGAATAAAATATTTATTTTAAGGGTATAAAGTGATCATATTACAAGCGTTTAGTTCATTTTTGTTCATGTGTGTATTACCTGTGTAAATTAATATCTGAATCAAAGCTTCTCCAGGTGCAGATAATTGTAAAATGAACCACACGAAACCATTAAGACATGTGAGCATTACTAAAATATACTAGTTTATTCAATAATATATAAAAAATTTTGTATAAAAATAATGTGACTGAAAAATTTGAATAAAAAAGGATATTCACTAAAAATAAAGTGGTTATTCACCGCGGGAAAATGCATGCGATTGTTATTTATAGAATCCCGGTTATTCCCTTTTTTGTTCGACCAATCAAATTAGATTTACACCGGCGATATTATCTATTAATAAAATCTACAGATAATTCGTCTGCTGTTTTATTTACACCATGGCCGAATCGGACGAAAGTGCCCCTATTGTAAGCAAAAAACGAGTTTGCGTCTGTAAGCGATGACGCTTTAGCAAAGATAATGCTAGACAAGGACTCAGCAAACACTAAAAAGGCCACAGCTCGTTTAATGCGCCTATTTACTCGGTATGTTGAGGAAAAGGGACTCGATATTAACTAAATCTGTAAATCTGTGATATTTTCATTTTGTTATTATGGTTATTGTTAACAGAATAAATGTTATACAAATGTCTTATATTTTTCCGAAAAGTGGGAATCCCCCCCCCGAAATAAAAAAAAAAAAAAAAAAAAAAAAAAAATAACAAAACAAAACAAAACAAAAACAAAAAACCAAATTATTTTGTCACTATGTAATTTTAATTTGATATTTGATTTTTGTTGCATTATTGAATAAAACAATAACTGTCTTTTGATTCGGTAAATGTGTGGAGTTATTGACTTTTGAAAAAAACTCTTTGTTATTCACCTCGCCCGCTGGGCTCGGTGAATAACAGTTTTTTCAAAAGTCAATAACTCCACACATTTACCTCATCAAAAGACAGTAATTGTATAATATATTTCTCTTCAATTTTAATTGTTCAGTAACTTGTTATTTATTGTCCTTTTTGTAGAATATATTAGCACTTAATCCAAAGATACGACCAAATGCAAGAGTTGTTCCAAGTGCTGATACACAGAAGAACAAGCAGCACTGGAAAAGGAACCAGCAGAAAGGCTGTAGTGTAAGTTATGGAATGGTGGCCAAAAGTGGTGTTCTGATGATTGGTTTAAGTCGCAAATCATTTGGTTTAGATCATCGATGTCGAATAGAATATGCAAATGTCATTCTTACTTATTAGCTCACCTGGACCGAAGGTCCATGTGAGCTTTTGCTATCACTTGGCGTCTGTCGTCTGTTGTCCATCGTAAACTTTTTCAAAAATCTTCTCCTCTGAAACCACTGGGCTAATTTTTTTCAAACTTGGCCACAATCATCCTTAGGGTTCCTAGTTTCAAGTTTGTACCCAGGGTGTTGATCAACAGACAAATATGGCCTCTGTTACTAAAAATAGAACATGGGGGGGTCAACACAGGTTTTTGATCATTATCTAAAAAATTATAATAGCTATAGAGAAAACCGTTATTTTAAATTGATCAGCACATTAAGGTCTACAATAGTTGCTATTAGTGTGAAGTTGTGTATTGGCTTCTTGTAGGAGTTATTGACGATTTTTAACAAAATTTTGGTATTTACAATATAACCTGAAAACTATTCGAGGTAGAGTGAAACTGTAAATGGCAAAAATGATCAGCAATAAAAGCCCTACAATTCACTTGATTGGTCTGAAATTGTCAGATGACTCCTTATATGAGTTATTGCCTTTAAATTGTAATTTATTTATGAAATTTTCCGTTTTTGTCCTGTAACTTTAAAACTATAACAGCTAGAGTAAAACTGTTAATAGCAAAAATGATCAACAATACAAGCCCTACAATTCACTGTATTAGTCTGAAATTGTCAGATGACTCCTTATAGGAGTTTTTGCCCTTAATAAATGACAATTTTTTATGAAATTTTCTGTTTTTGTCCTGTAACTTGAAAACTATAGCAGCTAGATTGAAACTGTAAATTGCACAAATGATCAGCAATAAAGGCCCTACAATTCACATGATTGGTCTGAAATTGTCAGACAACTCCTTAAATAAGTTATTACCCATAAATGACAATTTTTAATGAAATTTTCTGTTTTTGTCCTGTAACTTAAAAACTGTAACAGCTAGAGTAAAACTGTTAATAGCAAAAATGATCAGCACTACAAGCCCTACAAATTACTATATAAGTCTGAAATTGTCAGATGACTTTTTATAGGAGTTATTGCCCTTAAATTGCAATTTTTAATGAAATTTTCCGTGTTTGTCCTGTAACTTGAAAACTATAGCAGCTAGATTAAAACTGTTAATTGCACAAATGATCAGCAACAGAAGCCCTACAAATAGTGGCTTAAGTCCAAAAATTGCAAGATGACTCTTTATAGGAGTTATTGCCCTCTCATTATGAATTTGGACAAAAGAACAGTTTTTGAATTATAAATTAGTCTATAACAAACCTATTAGTAGAGTAAAACTGTAAATTTCTAAAGTACCCTAAAGGACAATGCCTAAAAACCATTTAATTTTCAGAAATTGTCTGAGGCACCTTATAGGAGTTATTGTATTTAACAAAATTTTTTGAAGAAATGTTTAGTTTTTGCACAGTAACTTAAAAGCTATAACAACTAGACTGAAACTGTTAATTTCAAAAATTTTAATATAGTTGAAGTCATTTGGATTCCAGGTGAGCGATTACAGGCTCCTGGGAGCCTCTAGTTCTTGAAAGTGAAGAAACCATAAATCAACAAATAAAAAACACAGTAATAACAACCTATTAACACTATTGTACAAAATACACAAACTTGCATGTGGTCTATGCAACACATGAATGAAAGCGAGCTTTTGATTGGCTACAACCTGCAGGTATGATGTAGCAAATCAAAAAAGTGACTTCTAGCCTGAGAATTCCTAGCTAAGTTTGTCAGGGTCAGTTTTGGAATTTTAATAATAATAATAATATCAACAACCTTTATTAGCTCACCTGACCCGAAGGGTCATGTGAGCTATTGTTATCACTTTGCGTCCGTCGTCGTTGTCGTTGTCGTCGTCGTGGTTAACTTTTCTTTAAAAATCTTCTCCTCCAAAACCACTGAAGAGATTGCTTTGAAACTTTGCACACATCATCAGTTAAATGTCCACTGCCAAGTTTGCACAAATCATGGCCTCAGACCAACCAACATGGCCGCCATGGCTAAAAATAGAACAAGGGGGTCAAAATATAATTTTTGGCTTATAGTTCAAAAAGTATAACAGATACAGGAAAACAGAAGAGACATGCCTACATCAACATCAAAAGCTCTACGAAACACTCCATTGGGTCAAAGTTGTATGATGATCCCTTATAGGAGTTATTGCCCTTTAAATGTCGAAATTGATTATTTTTGACATTTTTGTCTCAAAATCTTGAAAATTATTAGAACGAGAAAAAGTTAGCATTGCTGAATTGTTCTGCTCTATGAGGGCTACAAAATTGGCTTAAGAGTCAAGATTGTCTGATTAACCGTTTAAGAGTTATTCCCCTTGAACTGTTTATTTTAATCGGTTTTAATTGATTTTTTTAAATCTTCTCCTCTGAAACCACTGAAAGTACTGCTTTGAAACTTTGTACACATCATCCATCAAATGTCCTCAACCAAGTTTGCACCAACCATGGCTGCAGATTAACCAACGTGGCCGCCATGGCAAAAAAAAGAACGGGGGGGGGGGGGGGGGGAGGTAAAATACAGTTTTTGGCTTATATTTAAAAAAGTGTAACAGATACAGGAAAACCGAAGAGACATGCCTTCATCTGCATCAAAAGCTCTACGAAACACGCCGTTGGGTTGAAGTTGTATGAGGACTCCTTATAGGAGTTATTGCCCTTTAGTTGTCAAAACTGATTATTTTTGACATTTTTGCCTCAAAATCTTGAAAATTATTAGAACTAGAGAAAAAGTTAGAATTGCTTAATTGTTCTGCACTACAAGGGCTACAACAATGACTTAGGGTCAAGATTGTCTGATGAACCGTTTAGGAATTATTCTCCTTGAACATTTTTTTAATCAATTTTACTTGATTTGAAAAAATCTTCTCCTCTTTAACCCATTAAAGGACTGCTTTGAAACATTGCACACATCATCTTTAGGATGTCCTCTACCAAAATTGTGCAAATCATGACATCTGACTACCTACATAGCTACGTTGGCTTAAAATAGAAAATGGGGGGTTGGGTGAGTCAAGAGAGTTTTCGACTGATAGTTATAAAAGTATAACAGGTACAGCAAATTTGAAGTGAACCTCCCTTCTCCGTCTAAGCATCAAAAGCTTCTGTTATAGGAGTTATATCACTTAAAAGGTCAAAATTAATGACTTTTGCAGAAGAGTTGGGCAATTCCTTATAGCAAAGAAAAGCTGGATAAAAAAGGGTTGTTTGGTTTCAGGTTCAGGTGAGTGATACAGGCTCCTGGGAGCCTCTAGTTACATTTTTAGCTCACCTGACCCGAAGGGTCATGTGAGCTATTGCCATCACTTGGCGTCCATCGTCGTCGTCGTCGTTGTTAACTTTTCTTCAAAAATCTTCTCCTCCAAAAGCACTGAAGGGATTGCTTTGAAACTTTGCACACATCATCAGTAAAATGTCCTCTACCAAGTTTGCACAAATCATGGCCTCAGACCAACCAACATGGCCGCCATGGCTAAAAATAGAACAAGGGGGTCAAAATACAGTTTTTTGCTTGTAGTTCAAAAAGTATAACAGATACAGGAAAACCAAAGAGACCTTCCTTCTTCAGCATCTAATGCTCTACAAAACACTCCATTGGGTCAAAGTTGTATGATGACTCCTTGTAGGAGTTATTGCCCTTTAATTGTCAAAATTGATGATTTTTGCCATTTTTGCCTAAAAATCTTGAAAATTATTAGAACTAGAGAAAAAGTCAGCATTGCTTAATTGTTCTGCTCTATGAGGGCTACAAAAATGTCTTAAGGGTCAAGATTGTCTGATTAACAGTTTAAGAGTTATCCCCTTGTACTGTTTTTTTTTTAATTGATTTTTTGAAATCTTCTCCTATGAAACAACTGAAAGCACTGCTTTGAAACTTTGTACACATCATCCGTAAATGTCCTCAACCAAGTTTTCACCAACCATGGCTGCAGATTAACCAACATGGCCACCATGGCTAAAAATAGGACGGAGGGGGCGGGGTGGTAAAATACAGTTTTTGGGCTTATAGTTCAAAAAGTGTAACAGATACAGGAAAACCCGAGAGACATGCCTTCATCTGCATCTAAAGCTCTACGAAACACTCCTTTGGGTCAAAGTTGTATGATGACTCCTTATAGGAGTTATTGCCCTTTAATTGTCGAAATTGATTATTTTTGACATTTTTGCCTCAAAATCTTAAAAATTATAAGAACTAGAGAAAAAGTTAGCATTGCTTAATTGTTATGCTCTATGAGGGCTACAAAAATTACTTTAGGGTCAAGATTGTCTGATGAACCGTTTAGGAATAATTCTCCTTGAACATTTTTTAATCAATTTTACTAGATGTTAAAACTCTCTTCTTTAAACAATTAAAGGACTGCTTTGAAACATTGCACACATCATCTTTAGGACGTCCTCTACCAAAATTGTGCAAATCATGACACCTGACTACCTACATAGCTACGTTGGCTTAAAATAGAAAAAATGAAAAAAAAGGGGGGGAGGGTGGGAGTCGAGAGAGTTTTCGACTGATAGTTAAAAAAGTATAACAGGTACAGCAAATTTGAAGTGAACCTCTCTTCTCCTTCTAAGCATCAAAAGCTCCTCCTTATGGGAGTTATTTCCCTTAAAAGGTCAAAATTAATGATTTTTGCAGAAGTGTTGGGCAATTCAATTTTAGCAAAGAAAAGCTGGATAAAAAAGGGTTGTTTGGTTTCAGGTTCAGGTGAGCGATACAGGCTCCTGGGAGCCTCTAGTAATCTTCTTCTCTGAAAAAACTTGGCCAATTGAAACTAAACTTGGCCATTATGTTCATTGGATGGACCTTTACAAAGTTTGTGTTTTTTATTTGATGGGAAAACCAATATGGCTGCCACCCCAAGACTTAGTTTAACATAGGAGCCTATAGGAAAAAAGTTTAAAAGGGCTTCTTCTCTGAAACCGTTTATCCAATCAAAACAAAACTTACTAGCAATATTGTTTGGATGGTCCTTATAAAGTTTGTGTTTTCTATGCCAGCTGGAAATTCAAAATGGCCACCACCGCAGGACTTACTAGTAGTTTAACATAGGACCCTATGGGAAAAAGTTCAAAAGGCTTCTTCTCTGAAACCTGTTAACCAATGAAAACAAAACTTATTAGCAATATATTTTGGATGGTCCTGTATAAAGGTTTTGTTTTTTATCCCAATAGGAAAATCAAAACGGACTCCACTGCAGGACTAAGTTTAACATAGGACCCTATGGGGAAAAAGTTAAAAAGGCTTCTTCTCTGAAACCGGTTAACCAATCACAACACAATTTTCTAGCAATATTGTTTGGATGGTCCTCTATAAAGTTCATGTTTTTTATCCCAATTGGAAATTAAAAATTGCCGCCACCACAGGACTTGGTTTAACATTAGACCCTATGGGAAAAAAGTTTAAAAGGCTTCTTCTCGGAAACTGATTAACGAATAGAAACAAAACTAACTACCAATATCATTTTAGATGGTCCTTTATAAAGTTTGTGTTTTTATGCCAATTGGAAAATCAAAATGGCCATAGTTTAACAGTGGACCCTATGGGAAAATGATTAAAAGGTTTCTTCTCTGAAACTGATTAACCAATGGAAGTTTAACATCAGGGAAATGCCATCTTCATTTCCTATAAAATCAGGTGAGCGATACAGGCTCTTTAGAGCCTCTGGTTTGAGACTGTCTTCTAACAGACAATTATTTCTTAATTAGCTTAAATCCTTGATTAACTGGAAATTGTTATTGTTCTGTTTTTTTCATGTGGAGTTGTTTCCCATTAGACCAGGTATTTCATAAGTATGGGCAATTTTGATTTGTATCATACAAACATGTAATTCAATTGCCACAGTGATGTTTTTGTCTTTTTTTCTTTTAAATCTTTGAGTTCAGATCCCAAAATTATTTCTAGACTTATTTCCCTAAATAGTGTATATTTACCAGAAAAATGATACAGTGTTTATAATCATAAAATGAAAGAAACATTTGTCGTTGTTTCTTTACATGTATGTAATATTCAATTAGGTTTATACAATATAATATCTTCAATTCCTTTGAAAGTACAGTTTGGAAATTTCCATTTATATTAATGTAATTTTTTTGGGCAAAAACTATAAATATAATTTCAGAGTTGTGAAACATTGGAAAAAAACTTTGAGGATATAAAACACACAACGCTTAGTGAAAGAGGGGCATTACGTGAAGCAGCAAGGTAAAATACTCTTTTTTAGAAGCATTTGAGATTTGAAGTGGGCACATGCATACAGTGTATATACTATATGTTATTCGGGATCTTCACAGGGGATACGGGTTCATATTCCCTGAGCCTGAGGCGAAGGGAATATAGAATACAGACAGGGAATATGAACCCGTATCCCCTGTGAAGCCCAAATAACAATTATATTCTGTTGAAGTCTTCTTGTACTAATTATATATATTCTAGAGTATATAATTGGAGTAAACATTTCTCATGCTTGAAAAAAAAAGTTAGTTTGGACCACCACTATTGGAGAACCTACCATTCAACACATTTAAACTTCCAACGAAACTTTTTATGGCATTTTAAATTTTATAACCTTGATATTTTTGATGACGATTTATTCCCAGTTAAACTTTTAATGATAAATTTCACTTTCGAAGTTTGATGCAAATGCTTTTGTTTGCCATTTTAGAAGACTTCAAGTTATCGTTATCTCCCTTGTTAATGTCAAGACAAATCGCATACGGAGATGATAGATTCCGTTAAATGCATGTATTTAAAATCGATATTTGATATCTTTATATTATATTTAACTATTTATATTATGTAAAACAAATAAATTATTCAATGAATAGACACCGTTTTGAAACTGGTTTCAATATCCCCGGGGTTTCACAGGGAATATGGTATGATATCCCCGTCTTGATTAACCAATCAAATTGTAGGGTTTCACTAGATGCATTACTTCAACAGAATATAAATGTATATTCCATTGGATATTAGTTCCATTGTACAGTATCCCAGAATTGAGGAGGATTCTTGATTAGTTCATCCTTAACTTATACTCAAGATTCCTTGTTTGAAAAAGTTTACTGTACATATACCAACAGTTAAAACGATAAAGTAGTTTTAAAGTATGTTGTCATCTTTTTTATTCTATTATGTAATACTTATTATAACTACATTAATCGGTCTAAATGTATGAGATTGTGAATTATTGTTAGAATACATCTAAATGCTTCCTTGTTATCAGTGCAACAATATTGGGTCAAGTAAAACATCTACAAGGATTTTATATTACATGAAACACTTGAGATGTCGTTTGTTATGTACTGTATTACACATAGACAGTAGCATGTATTATGTACCCTATTTGTTTATTTCCATTTGCACTGCATTTCTTGTTGTAAAGTCACATAACAAAAATTAGACCATATTGAAAGCTTCACGTAAATGTAAGGCATATAGCAGTGCAACCTGTTCAAGAAACCAGCTGTTTGTAGCGAAAACCTGTATACCAGACCATTTATTTTATCCCTCTGTAGTCAACCATATACATTTAGATTTGATTTTTTCTATTGGCAAATGCACTGTCATTGTTGTTTAATATATACTGTATGTTTATTTGACAGATGTCTAAAGTGTGCAGATGCTCCCTGTCAGAAGAGTTGTCCAACCCAGCTAGATATCAAGGCATTTATAACTAGTATATCAAACAAGGTAAGGTTTGTAATCATGGAACAAGATACACTTATCCTGTACAAGAACTTCTAAACCAAATTTTTTATGACCCCGCCACAAAACGTTGGCGGTGGTGGGGGTGCATATTATTAATTTAATATTGTCTGTCAGTGGGTCCCACTCTCCGTCAGTCCTTCTGTCTGTCCATCCCGATTAGCTTGTCTGGCTAACTCCTACAGTTGTAGGGCAACAACACTTTTACTTTGCAGAATGTTTGTATACATAATGAAGATGTTCTGGGCAAAAGGATTTTGATTTTGATTAAATTTTCATCAAATTAGAGATAGTTAGGTTGCATGCCATATAAAGGTACATGTCTGGCAAACTTCTCCTTCATATTTGAAGCTATGGTGTTTATATTTTAAGAATGTTTGAACACGTCATAATAGAGGTGTGCAGGGGAAAAAGATTTTGATTTTTGTGAGATATTCATAAATCTACAATACATGTAGTTGTACATGCAGACCAGATAACTGACATAGAGTTACATGTCTTTTCTGGCTATCTTGTCCTACATTTTTAGAGCTACAGTATTTTCATGTATATTTAGAAGGATTTTTTATACACAATGAAAGTGTACAGGACCAATGGATTTTGATTTTCATTCACTTTTCTTAAAATTTCTACCTGTTGCTACACAATGCTCATGTCATTAGTCCATGTTAGTCAGGCGGGCATCATTTTTGTCTCACAGACACACATTCTAGAAGAAACTTTGACATACTAACTAACATATCAATCTTAAATTCTTATCTGTAGGGGCATACTTTTCATCTAGTTTTGATACTGGATGCTAAGGTGGGTGTCATAAGGTTTTAATTGCAATGATTATAAAAGCATTGTAACAACGCGTTTTGCAATAACAATCCATTTTGCAATGCAATTTTCAAACATGTAGAAATCGTTCTATATGATAATGTGAATTTTCTATGCACAAGTATAAATATAACAGTATACTATTTTAAGTATATATCCTCTGTTTCATCATATTTTTAACATCATAAGTTTATTGCAAAACAGGTTGGAGTAGACAACTCGTTTTGCAATATGAACACATTTTGCAATAACCCGATTTGCAATAAAATTTTCAAACATGTACAAATCGTTCTTTATGATGTTGTTGATCATCTATCCACAATTAAGAAATAGATTATTGCGAGGTATAAAATATTGACAAATATAAGGTCGGACCATGTTCTAATTCACAAAGAGCCCAATTGCAATAATCTTTTTCGATTCTAATTTGTCTAACAGATGTTTTTAATTTTTGAAGCGACTCTAAGAGGACGTTTTCAGTGGTGATATTTGTTTTTTTTTAACTAATGAGATATCTCTTCAAACAGTATGTTAAAGTAAATTTTATTGACATAAACATATATATTTTGAATATATTAAGCCAAAATATTGAGAAATCTTAACAAAATTGAGTTGTTCCAGTTTGAAATTTTTCAGTTTGAGCATACATGTATATGATGTCGGAATTTTAATTGTTACATCACACCATGCTCCATGGTTATTAGAGCCCTTAATGTGTTAACAAAGAATTTGAAGGACAACATATTAGAAGTACAAATTTAACGATGCACTTTTATAAGCATATATATTCTCTGTTTCATCCTTTTTTTTCAACATCAGAAAAAACGCATATTGTCATATCTTTATGGTGAAAATGACTTTGCTTTAATAAATAATCATGTGGTAGCTGGGGATGTCGTTTGGTGTACAAATATCATACTGAGAAGAAGTATTTAATTCAGTTTGACTGTAGAACACTCCATTAAATTTTGTAACCTTACCCTACAGTGTACACCTTTAAACAATGTACATGTATATGGGTTGCTGTCAGGTGTAGTACAGCATGCTGTTTTAACATATTTCTGAGAACATATAAATTATATAGTGTGCATTGTAAATGCATTTTCATATTTTGCAATCGAAATTCTGAGAAAATACTACATTAACATAATTTATTATGTTTCTTTTATCGATTTCATGTTCAACCTCAATCATAGTACATAAAATGTGAAGGCTATCTCTCCTTATAGGACAACATTTATGTTCTTAAGAATCATGCAAAAAGTACATGTAAGAAGTATCTTTGAATATAGTTTTGTATTTTAAAAGTTCTGTAAGTATGTCCAGAAGTCATAGTAATTTTTAAGTAACTTTAAAAAGGGGAGTTAATTCAGAAAAATGAGTAAGAAATCTAATAATAAATTATGAAATAATTAAATCCAAGACCACATGAACATTACATTTGTCATCTATCAGCAGAAGTGTTTAATAAGGGTAGATAACAATAGAGAATACCCTAGACTAGTTAGTTAATGAATGTACATGCTCTGTGAAAGACTTACTTGCATAATTGATTTTTAAAAATATTTTATTTCAGAATTACTATGGGTCTGCTAAATATATTTTCTCTGACAACCCCCTTGGTTTGACATGTGGTATGGTCTGTCCAACCTCTGACCTGTGTGTTGGAGGATGTAACTTGTATGCATCTGAAGAAGGACCAATAAATATTGGAGGTCTGCAGCAATTTGCTACTGAGGTAATTGCGATATCTACAATTCTGTGAATTTGTTTTTTTGACTGCATGCATATAGTATGTATGTATAAAATTATTGGATGCATTTCAAGATATTTTAAGCTCACCTGACCTGAAGGGTCATGTAAGCTATTATGTTTCCTTGGTTGTCTCTTTCAGCAGCTGCTACTGTAAACTTTTACATTTCAATCTTCTCTGAAACCACTGGGCCAATTGAAACCAATCTTGGTCACACTGTTCATTAAATTAGCTATGAGCTATTTCTATCACTTGGTGTCCGTCGTCATCATTCGTCGTCCTTTGTCATCATCGTTACTGTTAATTTCTTTTAAAATCTCCAAAGCCACGGAAAGGATTGCTTTGAAACTTTGCACATATCATCAGTAAAATGTCTTCTAACAAGTTTGCACAAATCATGGCCTCAGACCAACCAACATGGCCACCTCGGTTAAAAATAGAACAAGGGTGTCAAAATATAGTTTTCTCCTTACAATTGAAAAAGTATAACAGATACAGGAAAACCAAAGAGACTTTCCTTCTTCGGAATCATAAGCTGTACAAAACATTCCATAGGGTAGAAGTTGTGACCACGACTCCTTGTAGGAGTTATTGCCATTTATTTGTCAAAATTGTTGATTTTTGCCATTTTTATCTCAAAATCTTGAAAATTATTAGGACTAGAGAAAAAGTTAGCATTGCTGTTTTTTTAATCAGTTTTAATTGATTTTTTAAAATCTGCTGCTCTGAAACCACTGAAAGGACTGCTTTACGACTTGTACACATCATCAGTCAAATGTTCTCTACCAGTTGGCACAAAACATGGCCACAGATTAACCAACATGGCAGACATGGCTTAAAATAGAACAGGGGGGTCAAAGTAAAGTTTTTGGCTTATAGTTAAAAAAATATTCTGTGAATTCCTCTTTATTCGTGAGGTACCAATTTTCGTGGTTTTCGTGGATTGGCTGATCCAGAAATTTAAGAATCCAACGAAACAGTAACTCTTTTGTATTGTTATTATGGATGTGTGCTAGGTTATACAATGTGGACCGATGCTCTTTGTCACTGAAGTGTGTTTTTAATAGGTTGCAAGCTTTGGGAACAGCCAATCTTCAATTAATCTACCAGATAAATACCTTGGATATCAAAGTCAATCATTAAAAATATCTCAGATAAGTTTATGTCATTTGAAATTCAAATGATTTCATACGTTTTTGGACAAGTCAGTTATACTTTCGGTTTATTTAAAAGTTTTTGTAAAGTGTTCATTTTATGTGTACAGAAGTGTTATAATGTATCTAGTACATTCACATGTTCTTTTCTAATAAAAAAATAGAATAAATTTTATGCTAGTAAAAAATTAATCGATCTATTTTTTTTCTATCAAATTTATAATCATGTCCTGTCAAAACACCACTGAAGCCAAAAAACTTACATTATATAAACACCCGTAGGGTAGTTTCAAAACAAAATTAATCCCTTCGATCACCTTAAATCAATTTAAAGTTTAGCCAGTTGTTTTTTAAAAGGTGTTAAGATCATAAAATTAATCAAACAAAAAAAGGATTGATAAATATTGAAATTAAAAAAAACACAGTTTATTTTCGTTAAATAGTTTTCCAGCTTAAAGTTGAAAAGATAATAAAAATGAGACCTACTTTACAGCTTAATGAAGTAAAATAATCACAGCTAGTTAACACATTAATTAATGATAATTACATAATTATTAAGGAATTTTTTGGCATATCTTTATTTAAGTAACCAACAAATATGTCTTGATCATCTTTATTAGGTTGTGAAAATCGATAGCTTTATTAAATGAACACTTTCATGTGTCGACTCTAAACGAGTACAGCCAAATACCACAAACAAATTTTTCTTCAAAATTACAAATCCACGAACTTGCAATTTTGGGTAAAACCACGAAAATTGATACCCACGAATAAAAGTACTTTCACAGTAAATAATACAGGAAAACCAAAGAGACCCTCTTTCTTCAGCACCAAAAGCTCTACAAATTTCTCCATTGAGTTGAATGACAAACCCTTGTAGGAGTTATTGCCACTTAATTGATGATTGTGCCATTTTTGTTCATAAAATTGTTGAAAATTATTAGAACTAGAGAGAAAAGGTTAGCAATGCTTAATTGTTCACCTTTATAAGAGCTAAAAATGACTTTAAGGTCAAAGCTTGTCTGATGAATTTTATTTGATTTTAATAAATCTTCTCCTCTTAAACTAATGAAAGAACTTCTTTGAAACATTGCACACATCATCTTTAGGATGTCCTCTACCTTATAGGAGTTATTTCTCGTAAAAGGTCAAATTAATGATTTTTGCAGAAGTGTTGGACAATTCCTTATAGGAAAAAAAGCTGGATAAAAAAAAAATGCATAGTTGTTCAATTCGTTTCAGGTTCAGGTGAGTGATACAGGCTCCTGGGATCCTCTAGTTTTGATTGGAAAGCCACCAAAGGGCTTAATTAACATAGGACTTTATGGGAAAATTGGGGGTTCTTCTTTAAATTCTGTTAACCAATGGAAACAAAACTTATTAGCAATATTGTTTGGATAGTCCTCTATAAAGTAGATGTTTTTTAGACTAATCAGTTATTCAAATCACCACTATCGCAGGACAGTGTAACATAGGAACCTGGAAACAGTTTTAAAAGGCTCTTTCTCGGAAACTTGTTAACTAAAAGAAAGAAAACTTACTAGTATTTTTGTTTCCATAGTCCTGTATAAAGTTTATGTTTGTTATGCCAATTGAAAATTTAAAATGGGATGCCACAGCATGACTGTTTAACATAGGAGTCTATGGGAAGAAATTTAAAAAAAGGCTTCTTCCCCAAAACTGGTTAACCAATTGATAGAAACCTTATCACCAGTATTCATTGGATGGTCTGCTATAAAGGTTTATTTTTTTATGCTAATCACTAATTCAAAATGGTCAACACAAAAGGATTTAGGGTTTAACACAGGATATTTGGAATATTTATCTGATGGTCTTCTACAATATGTGTTTTATGCCAATAAGACAATAAATATGGCCACTATTACCTTTACAAACAGGACTCTTTATGAATAGTTTTCAAATGCCATATTTTCTGAAACTGCAAAGCTTATTTTAGCCATTTTGTATGTGAATGTGTATTGGATTGTTACCTTTAAAGTTTATGCTTGTTTATTTGAACGAATGTCACAAATGTATGAATTAATTTAAAATTGAAAACTATAGAAAAATATTTAAATTGCTAAACTGTTTAACCAGTTGGTACCAAACAGCAAGATTCATTCAAATATGTTATTTATGCCAGTACAAAAATTGAATTAACATCAGGGAAGTGCCATCTTCATTGCTTTTATAAATCAGGTAAGCGACTAGCTCTAGAAAGCCTCTGGTTGTGCAAAGCTTTTTAAGTGGGATTTATATTGAGAGTAACACTACTTGTACTTGTACAATGATTTTCCTTGCTGTGGTTTTTTTGGTTGGGGGGGGGGGGGGGGGCTGAATATTGTTTGCCTCATGCCTAGTGTATACGTTTAAAAGCTCAATTTTATCATTATTAAAAAAATATTATAAATTTATTATTTAAAGTGAAACTACAAACAGATTCTGCAAAAAAAAAAGTGAAACCCCATTTAAGAAATTCTCTTGGTTATGCAGTACATTTTAACCATTCTGAATTTTCTGAAATTTCCATTTTGTTGTATACGTTCTTGTCTACTTAATTTATTTGTTGTTTAGTTTTCTTGTTCTTTATCAAGTTTATCATGTTTATTGTATATTGACTGATAGCCATGCATCGCTTTCTAATATCTGTATTGTCCTTCAGACATCAAGGTATCTTCTGATTTCTAGCAACCAGTAAACTACAGTATTAATGACCAGTAAAACAGGTATAAACTACATCTCTGATGGATTGTGCTTGTACTGCTTGCTAACACTAGGCAACCCACCAATGTCCACTCTGATGTGACCATGTTGTATTTTGTAAAATTAGTAAACACACATGGTTATCTAATTTTTTTTCTCTGGATTTGTACTTGGACATTTAAAATAAAGCTTAGAAACAAAAATATGCACTTCTACTTCATGCTCACAAGTTCTGCACACCTTGTGCAAAATTCACTGTTGACATATGAAAAGGATAGACACTAGTGTCATTGCCTTTCTGATGAGGATAAACTGTGGATCGGCTTTTATACTAAAGCTTTAGGGTTGCCAATCAAATAGCTGTGATGGAAATTTGACAATAAATATAAGACAAATGTCATATTCAAGCATGTAGTATTGGTAGCTTATGGTTGGTTTTTGTGTTGATCATTAATTATAACCTTTTATACAATTTCACTGTCAAGATAAATTCTGGAATGTAAAATTAAAACAAAGGTCTTAACTTTGAAGAATATTTTTTTATAATAATTGTCTTTATTCTCTGTATTTTGTAGATTTTTAAGCAGATGAAAGTTCCACAGATAAGGGATCCATCTTTGACTCCTTTGGACCAGCTGCCAGAAAGCTACCAGGCTAAAGTGGCCTTAATTGGTTGTGGTCCTGCTAGCATCAGCTGTGCTACCTTTCTTGCCCGGCTTGGGTACACAAACTTGACCATATTTGAGAAATATGATTACATAGGAGGTTTGAGGTACATTATTCCCATGTTTATTTATATATTTTCTAAGCAATACAACTTAGAAAATTTATTTAGTATTATTCTTATTATAATGGATTTGATCAAAGTAATTATTGTTTCCTAATGTAGTGTTCACAAGTGGAATGTGCCAGGTTTCACATCACTTCATAATATCAGCTTTTAGAAATTTTTGAATTTTTTCCCCTAGCATTTTATAAGTCTAAAAATTACAAGTAACACCTATTTTAATTTCCAACATGATTGTTTGTCAATGACTCGTTCATTTATTTACAGTTCCTCAGAGATACCGCAGTACCGTCTTCCTTACAGTGTTGTTGACTTCGAAGTCCAGTTAATGAAAGATTTAGGTGTAAAGGTGACATTTTTATTTAATTTTTACTATGCTGTAGTTGCTTTATAATAGTTGTTGGTTCTGGAGTTTGCCACAGTTTCCCCGACTTTGATTTGTGGATTTTTTGACAGTTTCAGCAGTGTTCTATATTTTGTTATTACCTTCAGTTATATTTTGATGTTGCTTGATACAAAGAAGTATTATTATTAAAAAAAGCAAATTTAGACTTAAAATTTTGTCGCTTATTCATTAATTCAAATTAAGTTTGAATTGTTCTACTTTTTGTCTCGCCTGCGACGAAAGTCGCTGGAGGCGAGACATATGTATGGGAATCCGGCGGCGGCGGCGGCGGCGGCGGCAGCGTAAACACTTGACATCTTGCTTCATATCTTTGTAACCCCAAGCCCTAGGTCCATCAAATTTGGTCCAGAGGTAGCTTATGATGAGTACTTGCCAGTCAGTCACCTTTCACCTGACCTTGACCTCAATTTCACGGTCCAGTGACTACGTTAAAGTTTTTGGGTTACGACAGTTCCTCTGTAACTACGAATGGTAGGATGACAATATTTGGTGTATAGGTTGCTGATGACTAGTACATGACTGTCTGGTAGGTGTCACCTGACCTTGACCTCAATTTCACGGTCCAGCGACTACGTTAAAGCTTTTGGGTTTCGACAGTTCCTCTGTAACTACGCATGGTAGGATGACAATATTTGGTGTATAGGTTGCTGATGACTAGTACATGACTGTCTGGTAGGTGTCACCTGACCTTGACCTCAATTTCACGGTCCAGTGACTACGTTAAAGTTTTTGGGTTACGACAGTTCCTCTGTAACTACGCATGGTAGGATGACAATATTTGGTGTATAGGTTGCTGATGACTAGTACATGACCGTCTGGTAGGTGTCACCTGACCTTAACCTCAATTTCACGGTCCAGTGACTACGTTAAAGTTTTTGGGTTACGACAGTTCCTCTGTAACTACGCATGGTAGGATGACAATATTTGGTGTATAGGTTGCTGATGACTAGTACATGACTGTCTGGTAGGTGTCACCTGACCTTGACCTCAATTTCACGGTCCAGCGACTACGTTAAAGTTTTTGGGTTACGACAGTTCCTCTGTAACTACGCATGGTAGGATGACAATATTTGGTGTATAGGTTGCTGATGACTAGTACATGACTGTCTGGTAGGTGTCACCTGACCTTGACCCCAATTTCACGGTCCAGCGACTACGTTAAAGTTTTTGGGTTACGACAGTTCCTCTGTAACTACACATGGTAGGATGAAAATATTTGGTGTATAGGTTGCTAATGACTAGTACATGACTGTCTGGTAGGTGTCACCTGACCTTGACCTCAATTTCACGGTCCAGCGACTACGTTAAAGTTTTTGGGTTACGATAGTTCCTCTGTAACTACGCATGGTAGGATGACAATATTTGGTATATAGGTTGCTGATGACTAGTACATGACTGTCTGGTAGGTTTCACCTGACCTTGACCTTAATTTCACGGTCCAGCAACTACGTTAAAATTTTTGGGTTACGGCTGTTCCCCTGTAAATATGCAAGGTATGGTGACAATATTTTGTATACAGGCCGCTGCTGATATTAAATGCTATTTACGTAATGCTTATGACGAAATTTATTTTCGTTACTGATGCGGAATACAGGCGAGACGTTTTTCTGTGTCCACACTTGTTGTTTATAAAGTACAAAGTACTACATTCTAATCATTGTATTTGTCACTTGAATTTGTTATATACCCTATGAATAATGAATACACTTATGCATAAATACTTAAGAGTGCAAGATAGAAGAGAAGCTGAAAATGGGAAGTAAACTTTGTGAAAAATGATTTTGTCACAATTTATTTGCATCAGACAAGAGTTGATATTACTTTACCCCAATCATGTACATCTGTTTAAAAGTACAATATCAGTTTGGAAACACAAGGGATGAAATACATCATTTAAAAAAATTGTACACCTTCATTGCTGAAACGACTTAAACAGGGGTGAAAACTTTGTTCATGATTTTGATTGGGTATTTTCTATTATCTGTGACTTATTATCTTTATAGTCATCCTATATGAGGTTAGCTTAAAATATAGTCAAGACTCACCACACTGGGCAAAGTGGGTGACAAAATCCCCCTACTGGGACCTGAAGTCTCTTTAATGGGTCTCAAAAGCGAAGGTAAAGTTGCCCTGATATTTCCCTCAAGTCACCCTCCAGTTCTTCTTCTTCAATATTGTGCCCACATTCCACTTGCTGAATGTACTGGCAGGCTGACACGGAAGATACTTGTATATCTGGTCAAAATAATTTGACCAAACTACCACTTTATCAGTAAATATATAATTCCAATAAAAATTGCAAAAAATTTGTGTTTTAAACATTTTTTTAAGCGATTTACATGTTTTTCAAATGGATTACATGCCATTTGTTTATTTCTGTATACATCTAATTACAGCAAGTCAAGAGGGAAGAAAACTAAAGTACAATGGCTCATTATGAAAAATCGTAATCATTTGATAAACAAACACCTTTAGTTGATTTTAAACAATTGAAAGTTCTTTTAAAGTAAATTATTTTTTAATAATTTTCTGGATAAATCTTTGAGCTGCAATTGAACTTGGAATGTTCATAACAAACTTTTAGGAATGTTATGATGTATACAAGAACTTCATGAATTTTATGTATGATGTATATGTCTATACCTATACAAATATTTTTAGTTTTTATTTTTATTTGTTAATACCTTGTATGGCTACAAGTACTGAAGTAGATAGAAAAATAGTTGCTATATCTGGCGTTTTTTTCATTGATTAATTATAAAGGTTATGTACTGTTTGACGTTATTGCATACCATGAATAATAATGAAAAAGAAAAAAAATTGAATCCACCTATGTTATGGTTTAAAAACACAAGAGAAACAATCATGGAAATCCACAATTATAAAAAAATTGATGTAATTAAAAAAAAAGAATGTAATGATTGTGAAATTAATTATTTTTATGGTCCCCTGACTTCTACCAAGTGTCTGCCAGAAGTCTTCCTATCAGGGCTTCACTTCTTCCTGTTTGGCTGTCAGGAAGAAGTAGCTTCTCCCTACTTTTTAGAGTGTGGTTACACCTAATAGTAATGATTTATTTATTTTCTGGGATCTGTTCATTTTTTGCTTTACACTCTCAAGACAGCAGTACTATTACTGGAACATATTTGTTTATAAATTAAGAGTACATGTATGTCTCTGTTTGCAAGTAGGTGATGGATTATAATTAGGTCACAAATGATACACTTTTTTTTGCAGATTGAAAATGGATGCGCACTAGGGACAAATGACTTGACACTACAAAAATTGAAGGCTGATGGTTATGATGCAGTCTTTGTAGGAATAGGTACCGAGTCTATTGATCCAAAATGTCATAACAAAAAACAAAGCCATGCAAGATTACAGTTTTAACATTGACATTGACCTTAAGTTTCTAAATAAAATGAATCAAAACAAAGCAATTGAAATTTTAACAATATCCTTTCAAAAAATTTAGTCTGTATAAGACACACCAATAAAACTGAAGTAAATTTATTTCCCAGGCCTCTTCAGCCAGTATGGATATGTCAAACAAAACGATATACTTGACAATGCACACACTTTGTTAAGAGGTGCAGGTAGGTACGCTCTTTGAATGAGTAGTTTAGGTAGCTAGTCATTTACCTTCTACAGCCTGTGAACACTTAAGTTGAAGGTTCAAATCTTACTGTGAGCAGAGTGTGGTCGACTCCAATCTTAATTAAAAAAAGGATTGTTTTTCTCCTACCAAAGGTCAGGTTTTTCAGGAGGTACTCCGGCTGTTTTTCAGGATGTCCTCCCAAAAAAAACTGAATGCCATGAAATACCTGACAAATTGCTGAAAATTGTGTTAAACCCTATTCAAACAAACAAACATTTTGTTGGGACTTGAGTTAATGATGTAATCAAACATAAACATTAAGTATCCATCATTATGTGTGGAAATGTCACATGTGAATTAGTACCTGGCACAGATAACAGTCAAAGACTATGTACCTTGATATTGTAGGATTACCAGATGCTAAGAGAATCCCAATATTTGAAGGATTGACAGAGGAGATGGGATTTTATACATCCAAAGACTATCTACCTAAAGTATCTGCCAGTAGCAAAGCAGGCAAGTAACTTTACATATCTTGTTTTTTTATTGTGCTTATTACTTCAATATGTTTTTAAAAAAATATATTGGTTTTATCTGAATGAGAGAAATGACATTCCAATGCAGTTCTTGATGTAACATCAATTCTGATTGGATAACATGAATAATTTCATGGCATCAATTCCACGATTGATGCCATCAGATTTTAACGCAAGCACAGACATTATTTCTGGCAAATAAAAAATTCCAATTTTAATCAGTTAATTTAGTTTTTTATTGCCATAGCATTAGAATTGAGATAACTGTATTGTATTTGAAGATTTGCCGGCATCAATTGGTGATTTGATGGTCGGAAATATCTGTTTACTGGCTCCGCTTACGCGTCGCCAATAAACTCAATTTACAACCATCAAATCACCAATTGATGCCGACAAATCTTCAAATACAATACAGTTATCTCCTAAGTATTTCTCAGTTTTTATGTACATGTATGCGGTGGACTTTTTTTATTAGTGGAATCTGTCTGCCTTTAAGAATTTGTTTTGCCAATACATGAATGTGGATTGATGTATATATAATAATGTGCATGTAGTTTCCCAACTTTGTAGTTTTTAAGCATGACAGGTTTCATTACTGCTAGACTCTAATAAAAAAGAAAATATAACTTCGACTTAATGAAAGCTTGTTTGTATATTATTACAGTAGATAGATTGTATGTTGCCTTTCTGTTTTGCCTTATCCAAACATAATATATCAATATGACAGTAAATGCCTGGTATAGAGATTTTAAGTTTGTACATGCATTAATTTGAAGATTAATTTCATGCAGGAATGTGTGCCTGTAAATCTCAGCTTCCTGAGATGTATGGAAAAGTAATTGTCCTTGGTGCAGGCGACACTGCCTTTGATTGTGCAACTTCAGCCTTGAGATGTGGAGCCAAGAGGGTCTATGTAGTATTCAGGAAGGGATTTACTAATATCAGGGCAGTCCCAGAAGAGGTAGAACTTAAAAGTTACAATAATATGCCCTAAAATGTGATATATATGTAGTAACCTGTATGTGCTGAATCTTGGTCCTACAGTACGCCCAGAGTGTATGGTCACTCAAACACTCAAATAAGATTTCTCGGTGTTACACGGTGTATGACCAAAATTTGCTCGGAGAATCACAGTGTTTCAAAGTGTTGTTATCTATCACCACCTTAAAATTAATCTTCTTGATGTACCGACTTTCGGATGTAACACGGTTTTTCGGATTTTCAGGGTGTAGAAAATACATGTATATTGTATCGATTGTTCATTCAGAGGTGTTTACCATTACGGATTTTCCGGAATCATTCCGAATTTGGGTCTAATAATTACGGAAATGCACCCGGAATTACGCATTTTCCATGGTATTACAATTAACTATCACATGCTTTTGGTTGTGATTTTGTGACATTGTAAAGGTATTACAATATTGAATAAACACGTTTTTTATTAATGTTTGATCCAAAAAATGTGCATCAGAAGATGTTTTATAGTAAAAGACTGGCCAGAAACTCTTTAAATATTGTTCTAAGTTCGGACATTTTATTGCAAAATTTCAGATTCCGGATAAATGTGCAAAATTACTGAAAAAAATAATTAGGATTACTGGGAGTTCTGCAAAGTGGTAAACACCTCTGTTTATTGCAAGTAAAAAACCAACTTACGTTTTGCTTTTCTCATTACTACGAAATTAAAATGTGTTCAATCTTCGAACTTCACAATTTTTCTTTTGTTGTGCATGCAGAAATAACTTGTCAGTCTTTATCAATATGTCAATCTATATTTAAAAAATAAATATAAATAATAAATGTCTTTAGTGGTTTCAGCAACATTAACAATTTTATTGCAATCCTGGAAGTCTGTGCTAGTACAATTCACAGTTCAGCTTCTTTCACTTCACGAATTTATGCAATAGTGCGCATTGTAACCTATTTTTATTTATTTCTATTTCGGTCAGCATTGTATTTTCAAAACTATTTTACATGAATAAGAATTTTTTTCAAACAGAATTTCCGTTTTTTTATTATTTCGGTAATACTGAAGTTGAATGTAAAGCTTTTATCCTGAATTATACTTTATGAAAAGCAAGCGGTTTAACAGATCAGTTGTGTATATATGTACATGTTACACAATGCTTTAGTCTAGAGTAGTGAGAAAAATATTTTAAGTGTATGCCCTAGTTAATTGATTGGCCAAACGAAACTAAATTCATGTATTATTTCAGTGAAAACATAATGAAATCAGAACGATAAAAACAACAATCATCGTTATACTGGTAACAGTTTCTTGGAACATAAACCAATCGATCTATTTTTATCTCTAATATGGGTCAATTGCGGTGTAAACAAATTGACATTTTTAATGTGTATACGGATAATGTTTTTTAAATGAAACTTCTATTTTTATTTCATGGTTTTGGTACATTAAAGAAAGATGTAAATGTATATTTGACCTTGATTACTTTCTGCTGACCGTGTGATTAAACAGTTGTGTATTTATTTATGTCATTAGCACCTTGTCTAGAGAAAACGTTAACATTTTGTATTGCTTGCAAAAAAGGAATTGATATAGTGTATATGAAATAAACAAAACACATTATCACTGGTATACCGTTTGTTGTTACTTGAACTAACGACTGTATATTGTCTTTTTTGGTTATTACTGTATATCAAGTTGTTCTTATAAAAATCTGTTCTAGTGCAAGTTCCGATTTATTTACGAAAATTATTAAAAATTTTAAAGTTCTAAATTTCCTCGTATTTACATGACTTAACCAGTCTACATCAAGGCTGTTGGTAATGCAAGCGTGACTTACAACAAATTGAATAAACAATTAATTTTTGAAATTTGGGATAGAGATAATTTGTTGGTGATTTTAGTGTCTACACTAAAAATTTTTGGTGTAACACCGTGAAAACACTACACTGTGTAGAGTGCTTGAGGGACCATACACTCTGGGCGTACTGTATTTGCTTAAAAAATGATAGTTGCTGGAGGTGGGACATATATATGGGAATCTGGCGGTTGTGGAATTAACTTGTGACATTTTGCTTTATATTGTTGTAAACTTAAGCCCTAGGTCCATTTGTCTGGACAATATTTGTGTTTGTAGGTTGCTGATGAATAGTTCATGACTATCTGATAGGTGTCACCTTACCTTGACCTCAATTTCACTGTCCATGACTATGTTAAGGTTTTTGGATTGGGGTAGTTCCTCTGTAACCATGAATGGTAGGGTGACAATATTTTGGTTTATAAGTTGTTGTTGAGTAGTACATGACTACCTTGACCTCAATTTCATGGTCCAGTTACTACATTTAAGTTTTTGGATCGGGCAGTTCCTTTGTAACCATGATGGTAGGATGACAATATTTTGTATATATGTTGCTGGATGATTACTACATGTCTGTCTGGTCAGTGTCACTTTACCCTGATCTCTATTTCGTGGTCCATGAATATGTTAAAGTTTTAGGATTAGGTCAGTTCTTCTAATCTTAACCTCTATTGCACAGTCAAGTGACTAAATTATAGTTTTTGGATTATTGTATGTCAGTTCCTCTGTTACCATGCAGTGTGTATTTTAAATGATGACAATTTAATACTATTAGCATGTTGCTCATAAATTAATTTTGTTATCTCCCTTCTCTTATTGCCAGTTTTCCTACCAAAGGTCGGGGGTTTTCTCCCACTTAAATAAACAAATAAAATAAAATAAAAAATGGACGTCATGATATAGCTGAAAAATTGATGAAGGTGGCATTAAACAATATTCATACATACAATCTCCCTTCTCTTTTAATTTTTGTAAAGAGTTGTCTCTCTTTGATAGGTATTTAGTTTTGTGTTGTAATTCATGCAGCCAAAATGGATCCCTATGATAGATAACTTCAAGTGGAAAGTGAAAAATTAGAGAACTTACATGATAGTTAGGAGTGCAAGTTTGTTGATGGTTATTACAAAAATTCAGGCTGTTTAATAAATGCATACAATTGAAGTAAATGATTAATACTTCCTTTATTTATGTATTTATTTGTTTATTTATTTAAGGCAAGATTTTGAACTAGAATTAAAACTTTGTAGGTAATGTAATTTACATATATTACTGTTTTTCTATTCACATTCTTTATTTTCCAATCTGATTTGGTAATAATGAGTTTGCAATCTCTTGTGTTATCTGAATGTTATTTTGGCCACAAAAAATGACTTCACACAGTTTGTAAACAAAATTAGACTATCATTGAAGAGTTGTGATAATCTTATTCTCATTTCCACTTTGACTTTGGTCAGTACTGCCTATTCATCTGGTCACAAAAGCACCAAAACAATATGATTTACCTATATGCATTACCTATATGCATTTTAAATGTTATGAATTTGAAAAATACAATTCCTTAATATTTAGTGATTTCTAATATTTTTATCAACTTTTAACTTTTAGTTCATTATCACAGACATTGTGTTTAATTTTATAAAGTAGTCTTTCCTGCTTCATAACTTAAAATATAACCAAGACTTCACTTCTTCTTGACAAAACCATTTCTTTGACTCAAGAACTTTTGCAATTACTTAAAGTACCGTTTCCCTGTCAAGATGACTGATAAACTGTTGGGATAAACATGAAAAACCAAAATGATAGAAGTTGACATACAAATTGATGAGAAATATTTTGCATACGGGAGATGACCCTAATAGAGAATATTATTACCTGATACCTTATATAAATGAAATTCGGTATTTTTTACTGTTTTCTGAAATTCTAAAAATGTCCACGTTCGTGAACTGTTGACCGGTCAATAGTTTCGACTGTTTCCCATTGCGTACTCTGACGTCATTTTTTTCCCCGCTAATTTCACGAGGAACAGTAAAGAAACAAAATGACTTTATTCTCGTTGTTTGGAAAGAACCCCATGACTATTTCTCCATAAATTAAATGTGTTGAAGTATTTAAACAAAGTACAATTTGTCAGTTCAACTAGCAAAATGTTCTTTTTCCTTTTTTTCTTCTGCAAGTACTGTTAATACAGTAATTGACCAGGTAATAAAACAGTTATTTCATATGTGATTTTGGAACAGTCAAACAGTTGTCCCTCGGTGTCTGGAATAGTGTTTTGAACTGTTGCCCTTGGCCTACGGCCTCAGGCAACAGTTCAAAACACTATCCCCTCCACCTCGGACCAACAGTTTGACTGTTCCCAAATCACATATGAAATAACTGTATACTAATATTCACAAATTTTTAAATCCCAAAACAACATAATAGTAGTCAAGACAATAAATTTAAACACAAACTAGAGAAACCTGTGATTTCTATGTATGGTCCTAAAGAATTTTTCTTTGAATACAAACATTGTTACTTTTTATACCCTCTGTTTGGATATGAGTGTCCCTCTGTCAGTTGCCAAAGTGGTTTCTAGATGATAACTTGAAAACATGCCAACAGATTTTGTTTAAACTTTGCACAGCTGTTAAGTACTATAAAATAAAGATCAACTTCAATTTTCTGCACAATACAATTTGTTGTTATCAAGTTTCCAATTAAAAAAACTGTCTTTACTGCTTACAATAAAGCCTTAGCTTGGATTTGTTCATACAAATAGATGTATGCAAATGAAATTAATCTTGCAGATGGAACTTGCTAGGGAAGAAAAATGTGAATTCTTACCATTCTTGTCTCCAAGAAAGGTCATGAGTAAAAATGGCAAAATCACTGGTATGGAATTTGTACGAACAGAACTGGATGATGAGGGGAACTGGATAGAGGATGAAGAAGAAATTATTAGGATTAAAGCAGATTATATTGTCTCTGCTTTTGGATCTGGATTAACAGACAGTCAAGGTGTGGTAGTCTTGTATGATTAGGACTCGACATTTTCATACTAAAATAAGTGTTTTGTATCTTTATATTGAATATACAGATGTTTAAATATAAATGTCCCTTTCAAAGTGTACTTGTGAAATTTGACAGACTTTGTCAAAATTGATTGATTGATTGTTGTTTTATGTCCAGCAAGCAATATTTCAGCTATATTCAGGACGTGAAAATTTGGAAATAATTAATGTCAAAATTGAACATCTCTGCCTGACATTCGGTGAGCCATGTAAAAAAATTCTGATGGAACACATCTTTGGCAGACTGGAACACAATCTTTTTGAGATTTTTAACATGTATGTGATATTCAGTTAGACAACTTCAAACTTTGCCTTATGGGTCAAAATGTGTCTGATAGGTCATGTGACCAGGCACATTTCATTAAGACTACCTTGATACAATATTTTGAAGAAAAATTTTTGAAAAAGTTAAAATTTGCTTTTGACAGTTGTGGAAGCTATGAAACCAGTAAAATTCAACAAGTGGGGACTGCCAGATGTGAATACTGCAACAATGCAGTGCAGTGAACCATGGGTATTCTGTGGTGGTGACATTGCGGGTGTCGCACAGACAACAGTGGAATCTGTAAATGATGGAAAGACAGCATCATGGCATATTCATAAATACTTGCAGGTAATTGCTACAAAAAATGTTTATGAACAGAAAGATGCTCAAATAAAAAAGCAGATATAACAAAGACTTAAATAAGGTCGTGTGTACATATAATAGGCATAGCAACCTTATTTTCCGGGTATGTATAAAGTAAAAGGCAGCTAATTAAAATTGATAAATCTGTACTTTCATGCAATTTTGTACTGATATAGGTACTGAATTGTCCCAAAAAAGTCTAGTTTTTAGCTCACCTGACCCAAAGGGTCATGTGAGCTATTGTTATCACTTTGCGTCCGTCGTCGTCGTCGTCGTCGTCGTCGTCGTCGTCGGCGTCGTCGTCGTCGTCGGCGTCTGTAAACTTTTTACATTTTAATCTTCTTCTCTGAAACCACTTGGCCAATTGAAACCAAACTTGGCCATAATGTTCATTTAATGGACCTTTACAAAGTTTGTGTTTTTTATTTTGATTGGTAAACCAATATGGCCGCCACCTCAAGACTTAGTTTAACATAGGACCCTATGGGAAAAAAGTTAAAAAGGGCTTCTTCTCTGAAACCGTTTAACCAATCAAAACAAAACTTACTAGCAATATTGTTTGGATGGTCCTCTATAAAGTTTGTGTTTTTGATGGGAATTGGAAATTCAAAATGGCCGCCACCGCAGGACTTAGTTTAACATAGAACCCTATGGGAAAAAGTTTTAAAAGGCTTCTTCTCTGAAACCGGTTAATCAATGGAAACAAAAACTTACTAGCAATATTGTTTGGATGGTCCTCTATAAAGTTTGTGTTTTTTATGGCAATTGGAAATTCAAAATGGCTGCCACCGCAGGACTTAATTTAACATAAGACCCTATGGGAAAAAGTTTGAAAGGCTTCTTTTCTGAAACCAGTCAACCAATGGAAACAAAACTTACTAGCAATATTGTTTGGATGGTCCTCTATAAAGTTAATGTTTTTTATCCCAATCGGAAATTCAAAATGGCCGCCACCGCAGGACTTGGTTTAACATTCGACCCTATGAGAAAACAGTTTAAAAGGGCTTCTTCTCTGAAACCGTTTAACCAATCAAAACAAAACTTTCTAGCAATATTGTTTGGATGGTCCTCTATAAAGTTTATGTTTTTTATGGCAATTGGAAATTCAAAATGGCCACTACCGCAGGACTTAGTTTAACATAGGACCCTATGGGAAAAAGTTTTTAAAGGCTGCTTCTCTGAAACCGGTTAATCAATGGAAACAAAAACTTACTAGCAATATTGTTTGGATGGTCCTCTATAAAGTTTATGTTTTTTATGGCAATTGGAAATTCAAAATGGCCGCTACCGCAGGACTTAGTTTAACATAGGACCCTATGGGAAAAAGTTTTTAAAGGCTGCTTCTCTGAAACCGGTTAATCAATGGAAACAAAAACTTACTAGCAATATTGTTTGGATGGTCCTCTATAAAGTTTATGTTTTTTATGGCAATTGGAAATTCAAAATGGCCGCTACCGCAGGACTTAGTTTAACATAGGACCCTATGGGAAAAAGTTTTTAAAGGCTTCTTCTCTGAAACAGGTTAATCAATGGAAACAAAAACTTACTAGCAATATTGTTTGGATGGTCCTTTATAAAGTTTATGTTTTTTATGGCAATTGGAAATTCAAAATGGCCACCACGGCGCAGGACTTAGTTTAACATAGGACCCTATGGGCAAATAAAAAAAATCTTCTCTATACAACCGGTTAACCAATGAAACAAAGCTTTCTAGTAATATTGTTTGGATGGTCCTATTTAAAGTTTATTGAAAATTACAGGACTTAGTTTAACATCAGGGAAATGCCATCTTCATTGCCTATAAAATCAGGTGAGCGATACAGGCTCTTAAGAGCCTCTGGTTAAACAGTTGTTATAGACGAGCATTTGCTGCAGGTACCAGTATGACAAGTATGGTAGTTTTCCATGAGGTACATTTTGTAAATTCCCAATAAAGCATTTTTTATATTTTTCAGCAAGTTGTAATGATCACTGTTATTTCTACTCTGTTTTATATCAGATTATTTTCAAACTTTAAATATAAGTATTTCATTCTTTGATTATTAATTCCCATTAGAAACAATGTTTATTATTATGTATTAAGTAGTAAATGTAATGATTTTTTATACCTATATCATTTTTGTAGTCTCTCCATGGAATACCTATACCAGCTGAACCAAACCTACCAAATTTCTTCACACCCATTGATCTAGTTGACATCAGTGTAGAAATGTGTGGGTTGAAGTTTCCAAATCCCTTTGGATTGGCAAGTGCCCCTCCTACCACCAGTAGTGCAATGATCCGCAGGGCATTTGAGGCAGGATGGGGGTTTGCTTTGACAAAGACATTCTCTCTTGATAAGGTAGGTATTTTAATTATGCCGGGTTATTCTCTTAGAAAAAAATTTCATTGTTTTCAAACTCTTGATAATAAAATCGACCAATGACTTCAGAGGGCAAAAAAGACAACCAAGAAACCAATTTTATAATTTTATTGAAAGCATATAATTAGAAAAAATATTAACGTTTAATGTAATTTTTTGGGGGTTAACGAAGACAATTGTCAGTTTCTGATTTGTTGCCCCTGGCTTGGCACTGACATTTTTTTAATTGGAGTATTCACACAAATTTACATTCACAATTAAATTATTGGTCTATGAACAATCAAGCATGCACATTCTTCAAAATGAAGTGTACAAGAAGTTGAAGTTAATTGAAGTTTAAAGTATAAAATAAAATCAATTCCTTTATTTAGTATACAGCTCATAACAATTATACTTTTATGGACAAGCTTCAATAAGGTATCCCTGTGAAATCTATCTGCATGACTATCCAGGGTAAAATTGGAATATAATTGATATATTATTTTTACATAAAAAATATAATATTATCAAACATTTTCCAGTAGATAATTTATAAAATTTATATAAAAAAGGGTTTCAGACAATTTGCATTCATTTAACTAACTGAACTCAATCAAAATTATCATAAAAACCTCAACTTGTTTTTGTTTTTGTTCAGATACATGTACATAATAAAACTTGTAGATAATGCAGCTTAATAACGTGAAGAAATAATTTTGATCTTGAAAACTATTATCTGAAATTTTATATCCAAATACTTATAGATTATTTGCGTTTTTTGAAACGAGATGTGTTTTCTCGTCCATATCTCATCGAAGCGACAGCCCTGAGATGAGATGACGAGAAAATGCATCGAGTTTCAAAATACGTAAATAATCTGTTTATCGCTGTTTTGTAACATTGTGACGTGACAGTGTTTACTTAACGACGTCTTGACACCGAGCTGAGATTGGCCTATCTCACGTTAGTAGAGTGAGATGGAATAATATCGCACACAACGATCAAAGGAAAATACTGCAAAATAGCGATAATAATTGTTTTAATGTAATGTTTAAATTATATTTTACCCCTTTTAGGATTTCATTGATCTTTTGTCCAAAAAATTTTTCAAAAAAATACATGACATTATATGTTATTCCGGTCTTAGACATGGTATATAATGTCACATTCACGGCTTAGGATTTATATTCCATGAGCCAAAGGCGAATGGAATATACGTCCTAAGCCGTGAATGTGACATTATATACCCTGTCTAATACCGGAATAACTATTATATTATAGCTCACATCTTAAATTAGGAATATTTTACGGGAAAAACAAATATTAAAGAAAGAACTAGGTCTATGAAGCGTAAATTTTTTTGGATACATGATCAAGTTATCTGTATTTGTTTGGAAAATATAGTACGTTTTAAGTGAACGCATAATATTTAACAAAAATGCCTTTTTGTTAATAGTTTTTATAACACAAAATTACACTCTGGAATTGGGCAAATTATGTTATTATTGATAAAATCAAAATATATTCAATAAATATTGTCCCTTATGGCACCCCATCATTACTTTTATGACGCTTAGACGATCGAGGCCCATTCGGGATTTATAACTAAAGGTTATATAAAAACAAACTATATTTTTGTTGAACATTAAATTAATAAAAATAAGAAAACATTATTATATATTAAATAACAGTGAAAATTTATCTTTTTTAAATATTAATCGTCTTCTGTTCAATAAATAACCCAATTGTATCCTTAAACTGGGAAGTGTCAAGGTAAAAGTTTGCGAAGCACCAAATTCAATATCGGTGGAGCTTGTATATTTGTTTTGATTGATGTGTGGATGTCGACTTTGAAGTGAATTAAAATAAGAAAACTAGTTATTGAAGTTAATGTCACTTTGATGCCATTAAAATGAATATCATTGGATTTTGGACGATGAAAATCAAAATGAATATCAACAGATTTTGACTATGTCTTGACTGAAGAGTGCATGGTGATGCAGTGTAGGTACTTACATGTATTTATTAACTTTTAGTGTGCTTGAGATCAAGTTTCTCCTTTGTTGTTTTGTGCATTGACACACTTTTATAGAGGACATGAATATCAACAGATTTTGACTATGTCTTGACTGAAGAGTGCATGGTGATGCAGTGTAGGTACTTACATGTATTTATTAACTTTTAGTGTGCTTGAGATCAAGTTTCTCCTTTGTTGTTTTGTGCATTGACACACTTTTATAGAGGACACTAAAATCATACAGGATTTGTAACCTGAGACTGACTTTATTGACCCAGAACCACCCCCCTTTTTCCATGCCTTCTATTGCTGATATTTGAGTAGATTTATTTCTTAATTTACTTCCCTTCTGTTATTTAAACAAATATATTACATATCATTTTATTTACATCGTTTAAAATATGTTCGGGTTAGACATTGTTTCATTTTGTTACTTTTTCAATCAAAGCGGAACGAAGGCGGCCATGATGATTTGTTTTCCCAGGGGCTACATACGGGATAAAAATATGCTGTATGTATACGGCTGTAGATGTATACATAGCCTGGTGTATACGGCTTGCTAACCAATCAGGATGCAAGGTTTTTATGTGAGCTATAATATAAAGAAATGATTGTAATCTTCTTTAATATCACATAAATTACATCTGTCATTGTTACTGATTTTCCATTTATACAACAATGCTTTTGGAATGATATAATTAATCAGTTTACATCTAAACACATATTATTCATTATCTTTAATTTTTTCAAAAATAAACAAAAACTTTTCTTTTATTAGAAGATTCAGTTAAAATTTGTATTGATACCAATAGGTTTATCAAATTTCTCAGCAATTAAGACATTATAAAATACTTGCCGAGTTCATCATTCCCATATAACATTTTTTGAAATCTGAACTGATTTTTATTTTTATTTACCTGACTTTTAACTGATTCTTCTCAATTAGGACTTATATACCATGACTTTGGTAATTCACTTTGTAATATTTTAAAGGAGGAAACTCTGACAGATTTGAAATGAATAGTAACAACAAACATTGAATAGTTGTGAAATTATTTCAGACTGATTCAGGTAATTTGGTACATATCAGTTTTAAATTTGCTGATACCTTTATCACACAAAATTTGTTGTATTTGTTTATGTCATATATATTTGTGACAGGATATAGTAACCAATGTGTCTCCCCGTATTGTAAGAGGTACAACCTCAGGACAGATATTTGGACCAGGTCAAGGTTCCTTTCTCAATATTGAGCTGATTAGTGAGAAAACTGCTGCATACTGGTGTCAGAGTGTCACAGAACTAAAAAAAGACTTCCCTGATAAGGTATACATTTAATAAGGCATATGAATTTAAATGAATTTTGTCAACCAGACAAACATGAACATGCATATTGCAACGTATGTATTATAACCCCTTTGTTGCTAGTGACAAGTCTGATGTATTATCAGCCTTGTTGAAAGGGCCATTACTGAACCTTATTTTCACTTCATATCTGAAAATCATGTTTTTACACCCCACGCTTTTCAAGCAGGGGGTATATAGTGATCATGGTGTCCGTCCGTCCGTCATTTTCCTTCCGTCCGTCCGTCTGTCCATTACACTTTCTCTTATTTGCAACTCCTCCTACACCACTGAATGGAATTTAATGAAACTACACAGAATCCTTGTCACGTAGTGCCATTGTGCAGGAGATATTAAACATTTTGATCGGATTGATATTTGGGGTTTCCCATAGAAAAACATGGACTTTGTCATTGACCTAAAGGGGTCCTCATCTCTTATGTGCAACTCCTCCTACACCACTGAATGGAATTTGTTGAAACTAACATAGAATCCTTGTCACATAGTGCCATTGTGCAGGAGATATTTATCATTTTGATCGGAATGATATTTGGGGTTTCCTATAGAAAAACATGGACTGTCATTGACATGAGGGGATACCCATGTCTTATGTGCAACTCCTACACCACTGAATGGAATTTTATGAAACTTACACAGAATCCATGTCACATAGTGCCATTGTGCAGGAGATATTTAACATTTTGATCGGAATGATATTTGGGGTTTTCCATAGAAAAACATGGACTTTGTTATGGACATAAGGGGATACCCATCTTTTATTTGCAACTCATCCTACACCACTGAATGGAATTTGTTGAAACTTACACAGAATCTTGGTCACATATTGCCATTGTGCACCAGATATTAAACATTTTGATCAAAATATTATTGGAGGTTTCCCATAGAAAAACATGGATTTTGTCATTGACATAGGGGATGCCATTCTTTGGGGGATGGGGGAGGGTTACATGTTTTATCTGCAACTCCGCCTTCACGTTTAACTAGATAAAGTTTCAAGTTCATAATTAAGAACACCCGAATTTTCAAAGTAATTGTGACCGGGGGCTATCAATGGTGAGCATTGCTCACAGGTTTTTTTTACTCTAGTTATATCAGAAGTGGAAATAAGCTGCAAAAAAGATCACCTGGTAGTAAATTGATTTCAAATTCAAGCCATTGTTTCTTTTATAGATACTGATTGCAAGTATCATGTGCAGTTACAGTAAGGAAGATTGGACTGAGCTTGCTCAAATGGCTGAGGTAAGCACTATTTGGTAAGACATTGAGACATTAAAGAAATGTATTACTGGGCAAAATTTCTTTTCTACTTAAGCAGTTGTTTTAAAATCAATTGTAAGGGTGGTCAGAGTTGTGGGTTATAGATGTTTACGAATGATAACTTTAAGCCTTAGTCCTGGTCTCATAAAACATCTTCAATTTGAGGATTTTCGCAATTTATCCTAAACTCAACTGTTTACCAAACAGATTGCTGCAAATTGTTTATTCAAGTAAAAACTGAAAGATTTCAGTAAAATTTCCATTGATAAATTTTATACAGCTGGAACTTGAACATGCCAATTAAAATAAATTCAGGACAACATTACACATTATGCAAGTTTTACTGCATTGATTTAGGTTAAATAAAATTAGATTTATGATACTCAAGCTAGTATACATTTGCTTTTAGATGGCCACATTGCCCAATTTATTGGTTTTTTTTCAATATAATTAAAAAACTTTGTGTGGTTCAATTCCCATAAACAATTCCTATTCCAATGAGGTTCCTCATTATCTCACTTCTCTGCATTGCAAATTTTCAGGCCAGTGTTTTCTTGTATGAAAACATGAAATAATGTAGTTCCATATAGACAAATGCTTCATTCATTATACCCCCTCTTCGAAAAAGAGGGGGTATTCTGGTTTACTCCTGTCCGTCATTCCATCCTTCTGTCTGCAACATAATTTTTGTTACAGTTTTCTCAGCAACTACTTATCTCAACCACTTGAAATTTTATATGTGACCTTACCATGTGGTCCTATATTGCAAGTACCGATTTCAGGTTTGTTGCATATCTACTTCCTTTCACAAACTTAGTCTTTTTTCAACATTAGTGCCCAATGGATGAAAGTTTTTGTAACAGTTTTCTCAGCTAACACTTATTTCAACCACTTGAAATTTTATATGTGAACATACCATGTGGTCCTATATTGCAATTACCAATTTCAGGTCTTTTGCATCTCTACTTCCTGCTTACTGACTTAGTCAATTCAATGACGTGAATAGCTGGGGTATACTGAGTGAGCACTTGCTCACAGGTTCCTAGTTTGTATTGCATTGAGCCATGATGACATTAAAAAGTAATGATAACAACATGTAACACTACAATAAAAAAAAATGCTTGAATTGACTTTTGTTTTAGCCGAGTTGCAACGAAGTTGAACTCGGCTATTGTTATGATGATGGCGGGCAGGCGGGTGGGCGGCGTCAACAATTTCCGGACCATAACTCAGAAAGTTGTGAACCGATTTTAATGAAACTGTATGATATTGTTACATACCATAAGAGGAGGAACCCTATTGATTTTGGGGTAAATCCGTTCAAGGTCAAGGTCACAGCGACAGAAAAACATTAGAAAATTTCTTGAATTAGTGGTTTCCGGACCATAACTCAAAAAGTTCTCAACTCATTTTAATGAAACTTTGGTATATTGTTACATACTATAAGAGGAGGAACCTTATTGATTTTGGGGTAAATCTGTTCAAGGTCAAGGTCACAGTGACAGAAAAACTGGCTGCGATCAGACAGTTTTGTATTCTAATTCTTTACGTGTTTAATTAAATGAACACCAACACAAAAATGGGTGCTTTGTCAATGTACAGATTTTGCACAGCTGCGTCATCTATAAAAAAATTTAAGGTTGGGAGAATGGCATGTAGAAGTTTCGTAAATAAAATACAAGTAGTAAAATTAATTATGTGTGTATGGTCAAGCTTATGTTCCTTTTGTAGATCCAAAAAGGTGCAAATTGAAATCAGCAATTATTTTTTAACATTTGTTCAGCGATTTGAAATGCTGTTTTTAGCTCACCTGACCCGAAGGGTCATGCGAGCTATTGCCATCACTTGGCGTCCGTCGTCGTCGTTGTCATTAACTTTTCTTTCAAAATCTTCTCTTCCAAAACCACTGAAGGGATTGCTTTGAAACTTTGCACACATCATCAGTAAAATGTCCTCTGCCAAGTTTGCACAAATCATGGCCACCATGGCTAAAAATAGAACAAGGGGTCAAAATACAGTTTTTGGCTTATAGTTCAAAAAGTATAACAGATACAGGAAAACCAAAGAGACTTTCCTTCTTCAGCATCAAAAGCTCTACAAAACACTCCATTGGGTCAAAGTTGTATGACGACTCCTTGTAGGAGTTATTGCCCTTTAAGTGTCGAAATTGATGATTTTTGCCATTTTTGCCTCAAAATCGTGAAAATTATGGCTAAAAAAGAACGGGGAGGGGGGTGGGGGTGTGTCAAAATACAATTTTTGGCTTATAGTTCAAAAAGTATAACAGATACAGGAAAACCGAAGAGACATGCCTTCATCGGCATCAAAAGCTCTACGAAACACTCCATTGGGTCAAAGTTGTATGACCCCTTATGGGAGTTATTGCCCTTAAATTGTCGAAATTGATTATTTTTGACATTTTTGCCTCAAAATCTTGAAAATTATTAGAACTAGAGAGAAAGTTAGCATTGCTTAATTGTTCTGCTCTATGAGGGCTGCAAAAATGACTTAGGGTTAATATTGTCTGATGAACCGTTTAAGAGTTATTCCCCTTGAACTGTTTTTTTTTAATCGGTTTTAATTGATTTTTTAAAAATCTTCTCCTCTGAAACCACTGAAAGTACTGCTTTGAAACTTTGTACACATCCGTCAAATGTCCTCAACCAAGTTTGCACCAACCATGGCTGCAGATTAACCAAAATGGCCACCATGGCTAAAAATAGAATGGAAAGGGGGTGGGGGGGGGGGGGTAAAATACAGTTTTTGGCTTATATTTAAAAAAGTGTAACAGATACAGGAAAACCGAAGAGACATGCCTTCATCTGCATCAAAAGCTCTATGAAACACTCCATTGGGTTGAAGTTGTATGATGACTCCTTACATTTTTGCCTCAAAATCTTGAAAATTATTAGAATTGGAGAAAAAGTTATCATTGCTTTAATTGTTCTGCTCTATGAGGGCTACAAAAATGTCTTAGGGTCAAGATTGTCTGATGAACCGTTTAGGAATTATTTTCCTTGAACATTTTTTTAATCAATTTTACTTGATTTTAAAAAATCTTCTCCTCTTTAACCCATTAAAGGACTGCTTTGAAACATTGCACACATCATCTTTAGGATGTCCTCTACCAAAATTGTGAAAATCATGACACCTGACTACCTACATAGCTACATTGGCTTAAATTAGAAAATGGGGGGGGGAGTCAATAGAGTTTTCGACTGATAGTTAAAAAAGTATAACAGTTACAGCAAATTTGAAGTGAACCTCCCTTCCTTCTACCTCTAAGCATCAAAAGCTCCTCTTTATAGGAGTTATTTCCCTTAAAAGGTCAAAATTAATGACTTTTGCAGAATTGTTGGGCAATTCCTTGTAGCAAAGAAAAGCTGGATAAAAAAGTTTTGTTTGGTTTCAGGTTCAGGTTAGTGATACAGGCCCCTGGGAGCCTCTAGTTTAATTGATAGGGAAATTTTTCAAGGTAAATTTTGATTAGAACAGGTGTTACTTGGAGCAAGCGATTATTGTCCATTTTAAACCCTTTGAGTAATGTCGTTTGCCGTTTAGGCTCGACTATCATAGAACATCTGGAAAGCTGGCGATCTTTTGTAAACTTCGTAAGACCCTTTTTGAAAACAAAAAGATGTCCGATTTTGTAGCAAGAGTCAAGCACAAGTAAACAATGAGCATAGTATGGAATATGCACAGTGGAAATTTTTTTATTGGATTTTTGTAATAATATCGCAATATTGAATATTAATTTTTTTAAATGCAAGCAGAAAAGCATTCCATGTGATTGTGACTTTTAGTATAAGCTATTAACACATTGTTTAAATTTAAAACAAACTAGTTGACATGCATTCTGATTACAAAGATTTATGTTGCCTCATACAGTCCTAAAATTTTTTGTTTGTTTGGATCAGGGGGATTTATAAAAATAGATTTACTTGGGCTTTTGAATGATACTGGGTCGATTTTGTTATAGTGTGTGGGATTGGCTATAACAAAATCATATAATTCGAAAGCGCATGTAAATCGATTTGTACAGATCCCTGTGTTTTAATGGTGTTTCATGCCACTTTTAGCAATTTTTCAACTATATTTGGGCGTCCTGTTTTTATTGGAGGAGGAATCCAGATTTTATGAGGTTTTTAATAATTGTCAATCAAGATTGAAGTTGAGCACACCCTGGCAGCAGTAAGATTCAAACAAGTGCTGACAAGCATTCGATCAATGGTACATGACTACTACCTTAACCACTCGGCAACTGAAGATTTGAATCTTTTAGAAGCTTATGTCATCACTTACATTTATAGGTGGACATTTACATATATGTACATGTATTTGTTTCAAGTTATATGCCAATGTTTTTATATCTGAAATGGGCAAACAGCAATTTTGTCTTATTTATTAATATATTTATACAAGTTATGATAGAAACATTTTCAATTGTATCGTTGCACTGAATGGATTTTGATGCAATTTTGATGGACTCTTTGTCACATAGTGCCATTATACACCTGATATTTTATATTTTGATTGGAATGATATTGGGGATTTCCCATAGCAAACATGGACTTGACATTCTTTGACGTATGGGATACCTATCTCTTATTCACAACTGCTTGCACCACTGATTGGGATTTGATGAAACTTTTGCAGAATCCTTTGTCATATGGTGGAATTGTGCACCTGATATTTTACAGTTTGAGCAAAACGATTTTTGAAGTTTCCAACAGCAAAGCCCTGGACATGGCCATTAAAGACATAGGGGAGCTGGGGTTATCAATTTTGAGGATTGCAAAGTTTTTTCTGGTCTAATTTTATATCTAATATGTTTCTAAATTTACCTGATTTATTTTACATTGGTTTGTTTTATTGCCTGTCAAACATGAGGCAGGAATCTCATTTCATACTTGCAAAGCAACCTTTCCTTCGGTGCAGTCTGCACTTTGATTTAGCAAATAAAATGATAAAAATAGCTTTTCATCCCTATCAGTTTTGGGATAAAATTGCCCAGGATTCAGAGAATGGCCTTATTATACCTTCACTTAGTGAGTCCAGAACACTTTCTCTTAATCTTCAACTCCTACTTCACTACTGAATGGAATTTGAAGAAACTTACACAGAATCTTTTTCACATTGTGCCATTGTATTCCTGATTTTTAACATTTTGATTGGATTTCCCATAGAAAAACATGGACTTTGTTATTGACATAAGGGTACCCATCTCTTATCCACAACTCCACCTACACTACTAAATAGAATTTGATGAAACTTTTACAGAATCTTTGTCACATAGTGCCATTGTGACCTGGTACATACTTAATATTTTGATCCCAATGATATTTGGGGTTTCCAATAGAAAAAACATATACTATTTAATTAAAAAATTAAAAAATTAAAAAATGATCACAAGGATTTGCAAAACAACATAGATAAAGTGGAGCAAGGAGTTTTACACTATAATGGAAAAGTGGAACAAATACACCAAAATGTCATGAAAACAGCTGATCCTGGATTAATTGATACAGTTTCCAAGTGTTGCAAACTGATTCCTATTATTGTAAACTCAACAAAAGAATTACCAACCCAAATTCAGAGAATCGAAAGATGTGAAAAACAGGTTCAAGAGCTAGATGACAAAATGAAATACACAAGCAGAGTGGTAAAAGAACATGAAGACAAAATTGATAAATTTGATATATCTCATGATCATGTAAAAATAAATGATAAAAATAACAATTATGACCAAATGTTTTTGTGTCCTGTTAATAACAGGTTTAGTTTGTTAGAAAATGAATCAGATAATGAAAATGAAATAACTGTTGTCAAGGAAATACATAAAAATGAGAATGTGGCAAAAAACAACAAAAAACAAATGTCACCAAGTAATATTAATAGTAATAAAGACATATTTCCACAAAACACTAAAGTAACACACAATGATAGTAAAACCACACATAATGCAAGAAAGACACATGAAGATCCAACTACACAAACACAAAACAATGACGCAAAAGTTAAGAAAGTTTTATTATTAGGCAACTCACATCTAAAGCCAATCAGAACCACACACTTTCTTCAAGGATGCATTGTGAAAAAACAAATCTGTTATACATCTGATGAAGCAACCTCTTACATAGAAAAATGCAAAGAAAAATATGATAGCATACTTATACACCTCTTTACAAATGATATAAAAAACAGTCAGAATCCAGAAGAGGTCTGTCAAAAGTTAACTTCCCTCGTTGAACTAATACACACAAAATGGCCGCTGGTATCTATAATTTTCTCTCTCGGGATATGCAGAGGAGATTCAAAAATACTAAATACAAACATTCAAGAGTGTAACATCATACTACAACACACATTCCTACACAAAAACTTTGTACATTTTTGTGATAATTCTTCCCTAGGCTATAGAGGCCAACCAAACCACAGATTTCTGAACTCATTTGACCATGTACACCTAAATGTAGAAGGTACAAAGGTCCTTGTCAGTAATATGAAATTTATTTTATGTAAGACACTAAACATTACTCGTACTAAAGATGGTACACCTCAAAGGTCATGGGGATTCAGAGGAACACATACATTCAATGACAGTCACCATAATTACATCGAGCTCACTGGTACCACTGGTATTCATACTATGTACCAAGTATTACTCTGTTAAAATAGTTATCTGTATAAATTCTGTATTTGGATGAACAATATCTTGTATACATTTACATTTTATGGTTATACTTATATATGTACTATGATATAGAGACATGGTACACTTGTCTATTTGATGAGCATTCAGATGTACTAGTATTGATATAATGTACTATGTATTACTCTATTAAAATATACGTACATTGAAGTACATTTACATTTTATTGTTTCTAATATTTTGTTTGGATGAGCAAAATTTCACATACATTGATGTACATTTACATTTTATTGTTATAATAATACTATATGATATATAGACATGATAGACTTGTCTACGTGGTTCTTTTAATGCAATAATGAACTCTGATGATGTTAAATTTACAATTCTATTGTCAATCTTTAATTTGTATATGCAATACTGATATTCACCAGATAACTGTTATTACTGAATAAAACAAAAAAGCTAATAGATAAGGGTCTATTTATACTATCTTATTACCTCATATTTTAAATGCTTTATAAGAAAAGAAATATTAGAATTTCAACTTGGAACATAAATGGATACAAATGTAAAGGTTTTAACAAGTTTGAAGATCAAGATTTTGTAAATATTCTTTTACAAGAAGACATTTTTTGCCTACAAGAAACCCACTGTGATCTGGAAAATTGCCTTGAATTACAGGAATTCCCTTCCCCAGTTCACCTCATTAGATCAAAATCTAAAAATGGTAAACGATATGGGGGTATATCAGTATATGTTAGAAAAATTTTGAGACCTGGGGTTAAATTTTTAGAACACCTCACAAATGATTATATTTGGCTTCAACTCGACAAGTCTTTTTTTGGATATAATGATAACATTTATAAATGCTTTATATATGACCCCCCAGAAAATTCATCTTTTTCAAAAAAGCTTCAATATGATATCTTAGAAACAATTGAAAACGATATAGCTAAATATTCTGAAAAAGGCAAAATTTTACTAGCTGGAGACATAAATGCAAGGGTAGGGTTAGAGAAAGATAATATTTGCCTAGACTCGGATAAACATATCCCCCTTTTTGATAATTACGTATGTGACTCTAGCCTAATACACAGACAGAGCCAAGATTCTAATATTAACTCGAGGGGTAAACAACTATTAAATATTTGTATTTCTTCATCATTACGCATTCTAAATGGTAGGACCTTAGGGGACATGATGGGATCTTTTACATGCTTTCAACCCCTGGGAAGTAGTGTGGTAGACTACTTCATAGCCTCGGAGGACCTGCTACCATATTTTACATATTTCTATGTACACAAAATTAAAGCAGATATATCTGACCATTGTCAGCTCTCTTGTCTACTAAGTTGTAATATTAAACAAATAAAACCTGAAGAAACTTTAATTCCTATGCCTGAAAAATATATATGGGATGATAACTCGATAGAAAATTTCCAAGAAGCAATGAATTCAACTACAGTTAAAAAACTTATTAAAAATTATAATGACAAAAGTTATAATGAAGATACTATTAATGATGCTGCTGAAGATCTTAACCATATATTCATAACTGCAGCAGACATGTCTTTGAAAAAGAAAAAAAATATCTTATAAAAAGTCCACAGAAAAGAAAATGAAAAAAACTACAAGAAAAGAATGGCATGACATAGACCTTGTTAGAAAGAAAAAAGAATTATCTCACAAATATGACCTACTTAATAAGTATCCTTCCGACCCTTTTATTCGTGGTTCATTTTTTAAATGTCTCAAACAATATAGGAAATTAAGAAGATCAAAAATAAGAAAATTTAAACAAGATATATTGGACAAACTTAATAATTTAAATGAAGAGAATCCAAATGCATACTGGAAGCTACTAGATAAACTAAAAGAAGATCATAAACAAAATAGAATAAAACCTGAAACCAATATTGACTCACAAGAATGGAATGACCATTTTAAAAATCTAAATTCTAGACAAAATAGTACTATTAATGATGCAGAAGATATAGAAAAAAAGATTAATATCTTAGAAAAGGAGAAAATATTTAATGAACTTGACTTTAAATTTTCAAATGAAGAAATAATAAAAGCTATAAAATCACTTAAAAATAATAAAGCAAGTGGATTCAGCTCAATAGCTTATGAAATGATAAAATATAGTCAACTACAGAATATTTCATTGTTTCAAAAACTATTTAACTTAGTCTTTTCTCATGGGAAATATCCAAAATCATGGGGACTAGGATATATATGTCCTATTTATAAGTCCGGATCTAAATTTGACCCTGCAAACTATAGAGGGATAACAATAGCTGACAATATAGGAAAGCTATTCAATCAGATATTAAATGGCACACTCAGTAAATATTTAAAGTCCATAAATATAATAAGAAAAGAACAAATAGGGTTCATGAAAGGCTGTCGAACAACAGATCATATGTTTGTACTAAATTGCCTGATACAGAATTATGTCAAAAATAAGTCAAAACCACTATATACATGTTTTGTAGATTTCAAGCAAGCATTTGACTCCATTCCTCATTTACATCTTTTCTACAAACTTAAATCTATAGGAATAGGTTCAAAATTTTATAGTATCATAAAGAATATGTACAACTGTACAGAATCTTGTGTTAGAATAGATAAATATAGAACACCTTTCTTTAAGTCAAATGTTGGAGTAAGACAAGGGGATAACCTTAGCCCAAATTTGTTTAATATTTATCTAAATGACCTGCCTACATATTTTGATAGTTCATGTGACCCTGTCCTTTTAAATGATTTGACACTTAACATTCTAATGTATGCTGATGATGTTGTTCTCCTATCAACATCAGAGTGTGGTTTACAAAATTGTGTAAACAAACTATCTGCTTTTGCTAACCAATGGGGAATGTCTATAAACAGAAATAAGACCAAAGTGCTAGTCTTTAACAAAGCTGGAAGATTAAAAGATATTAAAATTAAATATAAAGATCAATACCTTGAATCAGTCAAACAATATACATACCTAGGCATTAATTTCAGTGCATCAGGTAGCTTTAAAAATGCTAAAATAGAAATATATAACAAAGGGACTAAAGCCTACTTTAAACTGAAGAAAACTTTCCCTGATGATAAACCCATGCCTAAAACAATGATACATATTTTTAATCATACAATCAAACCAATTCTATTGTATGGGTCAGAAATATGGGGGTCATTCAAATATAAATCCAATAAAGATTTTGATCAATACTTATCAAAAGAAATAGACTCCCTAATAATAGAAAAAATACATACAAAATTTTGTAAATTAACACTAGGGGTGAAAAACAAAACCTCGAATATTGCCTGTCGAGGAGAACTAGGTTCTCTTCCACTGATCTTTAATGTTATTTTAAATATGGTTAAATACTGGTGCCATTTAATTAAAGGCAAAAATATAGTTAATACTCTATTACATGAAGCATATAAGTTATCTCTGAGTATGTAAAACAGCAATCGAGAATCATTTATTGGATGTATTAGAGAAATATTTAAAGGTCTGAATCTAGATTATTGTTTCATTAATCAAAACCAGCTGACCGAAACTTTCATCATCAACAAAGTAAAATATGCCCTTAAAGAGAAGATGCATACTTTGTGGTTAGACAAAATTAATAGTAATTTTGGAAGAGGTAATAGTAAATCAGGAAATAAACTAAGAACATATAAAAAATTCAAAAATATTTTTTCATTTGAAAATTATCTAAATATCAAGTCTAAATCAAACCGACAAATTATTTCCAAATTTAGAACAAGTTCACACGACCTTGAAATAGAAAAAGGCAGATATATAGGAATAAGTGCAGAAAATAGAAAATGTAAGGTATGCCAAAATGGAGTAGAAGATGAAATCCACTTCCTCCTTAATTGTGCACCTTTGGCCTGTAAACGTAAACGTTATATAGATGCATTTAAACTTAAATATAAAAATCTTCCTGAACTTAATGATGAAAACTTGTTTATATGGATCCTCTCCTCTGAGGATGAGGAAGTCTACCACACTCTTTCAAATATGCTTATAGACTTATTTGAAGAACGATCAAGGATTTTAAAGTTAAGTTAAATAAGAGACCCTTCCCCCCCATTATATAACAACAGTAAAAGGTATATTTTCCATATGACAGTGGCATTATTTGCTTTGTTTACATATTGTTAACTTAATCGCTATCATTCTATTTGGTTTATAACTTTACTTTATTTTACCCATAATTGTTCATTGTTTATGTAATCAATAATCACTTTTTTAATAATGCTTATTTAGATATGTTTTCTTTATGATGATTATATATTTTGATTGATTAGCTCAATATTGGGCACCATGATTGGTTTAATAAAATTGTCTTGTCTTGTCTATACTTTGTCATTGACAAGAGTGAGTACCAATTTCTTATCCCCAACCCATCTACTGCACTGAATGGAATTTGATGAACCTTTCACAGAATCTTTGTCACATAGTGCCACTGTGTACCTGATATTTACCATTGTGATCAGATTGATTGGCATAAGTGGGTACTTAAACAAAATGACTTTGCAAAAGGGGAGGGGTACCCACGTTTTATCTGCAACTCCATTTACACCACTGAATTGAATTTGATGAAACTTTCACAAAATCTTTGTTACTAAGTGCCATTGTGCACCTGATACTTAACATTTTTATTGGAATATTATTTAGGGTTTCCCATAGAAAAACATGCCTGCCATTCTTTTACTTCTGATGTATTTGTTTTGTGTAATCAACTCCTACATTTTTTTACCCAGATGTTTTAACATGGGGATTTGAAGGTACTGTAACAAATATAATAAGTTGATAACAGTATCATTAAGTGAGCATTGCTCACAGTTTTTCTAGTTTCAAAATAACAAATTTGACATTTTAAAATGTTTGAACTAAATTTTGGACAGTAACAGAATTAAAACATTTAAAACAGCTTTATATCGGTGAATTTAACATGATATCTTAAACTACGGTAGAAATCTGATAACTGACTTGTGTTTTAATGGAAAATCTAAAACTAAAATCAACTACATATCCGAAAATAAATAGTAAAAATATGATATTTTTTGTTAGGTTAGGTTTATTCCATTAAAAATTATGTATAGGACTTTTTGGAGGTTAAGGGGCATACATTGGTTGGGTCAGATGTAGTCATCAGTCGATGGATAATGTAAAAGCATTTAAAAATGTTCTAATCTTCCATTCTACCAACATCAGGTTTTAATAGAAAGCTCCAATATTTCTTTCATTATATTTTGTAGAAAGCTGGATCAGATGCTTTAGAACTAAACTTGTCGTGTCCTCATGGAATGGGTGAAAGAGGAATGGGTTTAGCATGTGGTCAGGTAAGAAATGAGAAAAAGAGGATTGTGTTTAGCTCTGGGTCATGTAAGAAATCAGAGAAAGACGCAGGGGATAAGCTTGTGATCAGGTAAGAAATATTTCAATGCAATTCTTAATGTAACTTCAATTATGATTGGACAACGTGAATTATTTTGTGAAATTCTTGGAATTTCATGGCAGTAAATTTAGACGATGACAGAAAAAATCAATGATATTCCTGTCAGCACCAAAGTGTGACTACTGGGCTGGTGATACCTCAGGGACTAACAGTCCACCAGCAGAGGCATCAACCCAGTGGTTGCAAATAAAATGTCATTAAAGATACCAAGGTTAATACTTTACAATTATCACCCTTGTTGGTATGTGACCCGGTGTTTTCTTTCCCCGAGAAAGTAAGGTAACCCGTGGGCTTGCCCCGAGGGTGACCTTACTTTTCGAGGGGAAAGAAATGCTGGGTCACATATCATCTAGGGTGATAACTGTTATGTTATATCAAATATTTAAATGAAAACCATTCAATATTTGCAACATATTTTGGACATTTTAACCTTTTTACACAGGAACAATCCAGCCCATACAATGTAGACAGAAACATGTTAACATATACTACTGTTTTTTTTAATGTTTATTACATACATGTACATGTATCCGAACGCAAAATCTCGCAATAACTCACGCGAAGGTGACCTTACTATGCGACCCAACTGTTACCGCTTGACCCAGCGAAACCTCACGTGTCATGTGACGGCGTCTAAGTGAATCAAAGATTTCTATATGAGTATATAATATAATTAACTATGCCAGATGCATGTTTTGTCTAATCAAGACTCATCAGTGGCGTTCAAACCCAAACAATATTTAAAATCCAAATGATGAAGATGTTGTGGAACTTTTATCACAAAAACTCCAAAACGTTATACAAAATTCATTTTTTGCACATTGATATTTACCATCTAGCAGATTTACTGTAGAGCTTTTGAAACACAAAATGTCAAGCGGTTGTGCTCATTAAATCTAATTTCAGAGAAAATAGAACAACACCAGCTTGCAGTTTCAGAAATAAAAATGTTGAAGTGTTATTTCAAACGATCATTGTCTTTTGTTGTATTGGCAGTGGCCATTTACTTACAGGTCAATTTACTAATCAAAAAATTTTTGGATCTGCAAATTTACTGTTTGTTTTTCAGGATCCTGAGTTGGTACGTAATATCTGTCGCTGGGTGAGACAGGCCGTTAAGATCCCATTCTTTGCCAAGTTGACTCCTAATGTAACCAACATCACTGTCATTGCCAAAGCTGCTTATGAAGGTAATGACAAATTTTGGATTAGTATTTTATAGAATAGTCAAGTTCAAAATTCAAAAAGTCAAAGAACATTAAAAGTTCTAACATTTGTTTACACGTGATTTATTATCTTTTTATGTCTTTTAAGGTAATGCTGATGGTGTTACAGCTACTAACACTGTGTCTGGGTTGATGGGTCTGAAAGGGAATGGGGCAGCATGGCCCAGTATTGGTAAAGAGATGAGAACAACTTATGGCGGTGTATCTGGAAATGCCATTCGACCAATCGCATTGCGTGCTGTGTCTGCTGTTGCAAATGCTATCCCCAATTTCCCCATTTTAGCCACAGGAGGCATAGACTCAGCTGAAGCTGGCATGCAATTTTTACAAGCAGGAGCATCAGTGTTACAGGTGAAATATAAATAATATGGAGATATTGATATTTCAGTAATTCATCTAAAATAATCTACCCTTGAAATGCCCCACACATATATCAAGGGTATGGTGCTGCTCAACTAAAACTTTCATCAATGGCTGTCACGGATGGTTAGTGGCTTAAGAAGGGAAACTCATCAGGATATATATACATAATTTAATACAACAGAATATATACACAATAATATTATTTACAACAACAATTTACAAATTTACAGACAGTGCAACACCAAGACACCATACAGTTATACTCTTTGCATATGTTCACCACGTGGTTACAGTTACATTGGTTTCCTACTGGATACAATCCCTGGTTTACTATACTTGTTACAATTACTGGTTTACTATACTGGTTACAATTATTGGTTTACTATACTGGTTACAATTACTGGTTTACTATACTTGTTACAATTACTGGTTACTATACTGGTTACAATTACTGGTTACTCGATGGTATTTTTTTTTTGAATGAGCATTTACTTAATATGACTTGAAACTACAATATACAAAATATTTATCTGAATAGACATATACATGTACTACATATTTACAGCATTACTGGCTTGCCCTTCCACTATTACAATTTGTACAAATATTTTGTACTACACTAACTCACTGAACTGTTGACTTGGTAACAACATATTATACTATTATTTAAAAAAATAATATACTAATTCATGACAAAAGTGGCTTGTCGTACTACTACATTGTGATATATGTGTATACGGTGTTTAAATATCCGACTCGAACAATAGTTGTGAAAAGTGTTCACACACTAACGTAATACATGAAATTATAAAATGCTTTGCATTAACACAATAATTGTGCACTTAATTGAACTTATACGAGTGAATGTTATTTACTGTCTCTATATAATGTAAAGCATTTGTGATGAGGTTTACCCATTATCTATACTAAGTGCTGACGTATTGTGGAGAGTGTTTTTTGCGTGAAAAATGAAAACTGCTTACCGCGTATGGTTCAGCTTATGCTCCTTTTGTAGATCAAGAATTCTACTTTTTGAAATCCATAATTATTTCCTCGAGATATTCAGCGTTTTGAAATATGACAGTTTTTAAATTTTGAAAGGGCGATTTTCCATGCTAAAATTTGACCTTAATTAGAACGGAAGTGTACTTTAGGAACAATCGATTGTTGTCTACTCGAAATCCTTCGGGTGATGTCGTCTGCAGTTATGGGGGGAAAAGTCTCGCGGTTTGTCCGAATACCATTGAACGTCACGAAAGCAGACGAACATTTGTAAACATCGTAAGGTCCCTTTAGAAACAAAAATGGCTGACTTATTATGTAAAATTACCGTAGCAAAAGTCAAGGACGATTTGTAACAACTTAACACCAGAGGCATATTATAAAACATGGACAGGTTATCGTATCTACATTTTTTCTACTGAATTTTCATAATAAAAAGGTAAAATATAGAATAATGAAAAAATGCAAGCAAACAAATTTTTCGAAGTGGGGTTGGCATTTAGTATATGCTTCTGTGAATTATCAATTTACGTTAAAGCAAAACAACTTTAAAACAAAATATAGCTACACATAGTGAGAAAAATCGAATGCTTTAAACATTAAAAAAATATTAAATTGCATCTTACCTCAACTTCCAGTGGACATTCCTCTGCTCATTAACTGTCGTAACGTCAGGTCGTCTCTTTTATACTGACCAGGTGAGTGAAAACTCTCTAAACCTGTTTCCCCTCACTGTCATACATGTGAACTAAGGACAACCTGTACACTGGAGTCTACCTGATCCGTACCAGCAATCTGAGGCACTGACGACCCACCCATCACGTTCAAAAGAATGACCAGCATATTGTAAAAATATATACATTGATTGACTGGTTTCTTTCTCTTTTGTTAAATATATATAGATAATATGATGCACAATAAAAACAAGTTTCTTTTCCCATTAGAATTTGCATTCAAGCTGCCTATCTGTATTTTATAAAGCAGAGCAGTAGGTGCAGTAATGTAGATTTACTTGAGCATTAAGTCAAATATTTTGGTCAGCACAGTAAACTCTTTTTATATCCCCCACAAATTTGTTGGGGGTATATAGGAATCACCCTGTCTATCTGTCTGTCGTCTGTCTGTCTGTTCATCTGTCCACATCCCTTGTAAGCACAACTCCTCCTAAACTGCATTGATGAAATTTAAGGAAACAGCACAAAGGAAGTACATTATATGTAGATGTGCATGAAGGATTTTTATTGACCTTGTATATCATTAAGGGGAGATAATTGCACTTGAAAGCTAAGCGGCGTATCCCTTTGTCAGCGTGCTTACAGTCCACACTTGTTTATCTAACATTAAGTAAACAGCCTGGGTGATACAAAACATTGTTTCATCTTTACTTTTGTTGAAAGTACTATTTGACACCATAATGAATGATTCTTTATAATATCAAAATACTCTCATTCTATGAATGAAATGTGATGTCATAATATGTGTGATGCAATGAACTCTATTAAGTTTTGTTCTGCCTTTTATACTTGATTTAATATAAACTTGATACATAAGTTTAAGTGTACATGATATAGGTACATAATGTATGTAATGTGTATCAATCATTATAATACGATTGTAGTATATAAATTCTATTTTGCTTTTTGCATGTTGTGTTTAATTTTTTATCATATTCCACTCAAGTATAAATGGTATCAACATATTTTTATGACAAAAATAGGTTTGTAGTGCTGTTCAAAATCAAGATTTCACGCTGATTGATGACTACATCTCGGGTCTGAAGACCCTATTGTATCTGAGGAGTCTGGATGAACTTCAGGACTGGGATGGACAGAGTCCCCCAACAATTAAACACCAACAAGGCAAACCTGTTCCTAAACTTGCTGACATCCTTGGAAAGGTATGACTTGAATATGGGTGGTTGTCAGTGTTCCAGATATATGGATGTGTGTAAATCTATTATTCTGTTCAACATTTTTTTTATTTTTAAAAAATATTCAGAATTGATTGTACTACAATATAATTTTATTTAAGGAATTTTTTCAGAACTTACAAGGACTTTCGTTTTGGAAAGGAAAGTTATCACTGTAATGTAGTCAAAGTTATACTGAATTGTTTTATAAGTGTCAGACACTTGAAATGATTGTGAATAATAAGAATTAAAGCAAAGTTGAAAGATAAGACAATGAAAGAATCTGCAATTTTCTCAGCTTTTGTTGTGTCATGTAAACATTTGAGAAATGATAATATCATGTCACTATAACTCTTAAGATGGTTTGAATAATCTCTGTAGACTATTAATGGATATTTTATATGCTATGTCTTCCATGCTTCTTCCATGCTGAATAATTATTGTGTCTTTTATATTTTTTTTATTGGTTATAAATAGCACCTGCCATCCTTTGGACCATACAGTGACAAGAAACAGAAGATAATTTCAGACCATTGCAAGTCTATAGATTTGTTAGATGACAAGTTTAAACCAGAACCTATACGTCCTGCAGTGGAACCAAAGAAAGCAGTTCCTACTGTGAAGGTACTTTGTCATACTCATCAACAAACCCTATAAATCTTTTTCTTTACTCTCTTTCTCGTATCTCAATATAAGAAACATTAATACCATTTGAAAAAAAGTCATTTTAATTGGATTTTTCAGCAGTCAGGGATTGTTTATTACGTACCAGTAACAGTTATATATATATTTGATTATGATATCAACACTATGATTCGTTACCTTTGCAGGATATAATTGGAAATGCCTTACCCATGATTGGCAGTTATGGTCAGTTGGACAACACACAACAGGTAGTTGCTTTAATTGATGAGGTAAGTCACAGATATGTTATTGATATATTGTTGTTTGCTACTACTTATAAGAACAATAAAAGTAAATGATCATAAAGTAACACTAAAAAAATTGATGATGGAAAAATGACACTCAAAACATCAAGCACAGACACAATAGAGACAGACAAGCTGACAGTATAATCTGGCTCAACACATTCACGTCAAAAGAGATGGTAGAGTTAAACAAGTTCCATCTGATCCTGACCACTTGCCCTAAGTACCAGGTAGGATCATGTACTGTAGTGAATTGATTTGAAGTGTTCAAAAAACTTGTAAACAGTATTTACATAACAGTTTTACTTTGTTTGTCAACAGGAGATGTGTATTAACTGCGGAAAGTGTTACATGACATGCAATGACTCTGGGTACCAGTCTATAAAATTTGATCCAGAAACTCATCTCCCTACTGTCACTGAGGACTGCACAGGTAATTACTTTGGATATGTCAGGGTAAGAGGTTTAAAATAAGCTACAGGCGCCTTGTTGGTTGAGAGGTTAAGGTATTTAGACATCTACTGTTAATCACAATTTATATCAACACTGAGGTTGCAAATTCCAGCCTTACTGCAGGCAGTGTGTGTTCAACTTAATCTTAACTTTCTATTAGTTTTTTGCAGACGGTGATGATTGGGGTGCAGGTTATGTGGATCTACTTGGTAGGTTAGGCATTTGTGGGTATAAATGTTTTCTTCTGGTAAAAATATATTTACTGTTAGTTCAGCTCAAATGTAAAATCATGATATATACTAGTGCGTTGATTAAAGATTATAAGATGATGGATTTTAATCATAAGGGTGTGTATTCCTAAGCTATAGAATAGGTTTATGCAGGTATAATGTTAGTTTCTTAAATCTGTTGTGGAGAAAGCATTGGTTTATTCCTGGATGAGTAAAACTTGATATAACAGTTTGGACTGGCTGCTTTTCTGCAATTTATGCAAAATTTAGAAATATCAGTAAGATTGGTCATCATGAAGATGGCAAAATAGGATGACAACTCTTTCTGTTAACTGTTACTCCAGTGTGGAGAACTAATTACCTACCATTACAAATCAGTTGTATAAAAACCTTTGTCAATGAACAAATCTTTTTTTGCTGTGATATAGTGTAACAACAGCACATACCCACACACTGCACAATTTTAATATACAACTATGATAATCCCTTGTGCCACATTTGTTATAAAGTCATATTAGCAATGATTTTGAAGAATGAATTGTGTTGCTGTGCTAGACTAAAAATGTAAGTGTCTACAAGTGCAATAATTTCATCACATGGTTTGTTTTTAGTGTTTTTGTTTTATCTGTACAATAAAGGTAATATATTATTTTGTACAGGCTGCACATTGTGTCTGTCAGTGTGTCCAATCATCGACTGCATCACAATGGTGAAGAGGACCACCCCATACATACCCAAGCGTGGTATTCCTCTTATGTCGGCATATAACACACTACCAGCAGTTCTACTGGAGACCAACTAATACAAATGGCATGGGAAATGGCCTTAGGAGATTTATTACTAAAAAAATGTATAATAATGGTAACAGGGATTTGGTATAAGGATCATGTATTATTGTTGAGTCATGTTAAATAATGTTGTTCTTTTTATGCAGGTTGTGGCAGTATCGAAGTTTCTGTTAGAATACTGATTTGTAACCTACATGTATAACAATACAATCATTTGACAAAACTTATTTATCATTTAAAAAACAAAATTATAGCCTGTTGGCATTAAAATTGTATTAATTAAATGTTTAAAAGATGTATACATCAGAATATAGTCAACAATTATTTCATGTCATAATTGAAATTAATTAATTTTTAAAAAGTTGGCAAATGTATGTGCAATAAATTGGTAAAAGTACATTTTACTTTGAACTGTGATTAAAATTTAGCATTATGGGGCAACAATCAAAATATCTATGGGGATTTTAGTAAAACTTTGTGTACAAGATCTACAGTTGATTTGTTATTTACACCATTTATTTTGTATTTTAACTCTCGCAAACAATACAAAAAAAATATATATGCCATTAAATACCATGTGAAATTTATTTTGAACAGCCTTTATCAATGCTAAGTATTCATTAATGTTATGGCACATTTTTGTGTGTGTTGAATAATTTGTATATTAAATGGTTTCTTTTAACCTTGACATTATTAAATTGCTGTTATAAATTAATTTCTAACTATAGTATATATATGTTACATATATGTTAGACTAAATTGTAACCTTGAAATTAAACACTGGTAGCATACATAATAAATAACCAGTTAACATAAGAAATAGAGGAAATAAGTATTTTCTTACATTAGTTATTATTAGCAAAAATATGGTTGTGCGTTATTTGGTTTTGATCAGTAAAAACTGTATTTTACTTTTTTTGTAGTACTAGTATACTAGTCAAGCTTGACTCCTGCCGATGCAATTTTAGCTTTTTGTACTTTTAGAATTGATTTTTGACAGCATATTCAACTAATGTGATAAATTTTTCTACTGTTGACTCATTTTAGATCATTCGAATTCTATCATAACAAATATAAATAATATTGTTATTTACTACCAATGAAAGATTTTTAGATTAAATAGTATTGTGCAGTAAGATATATAGGTGCTAAGGATGCTAAAATGTTACCTCGTAGACTTTTTTGCACTGTCACCATATGTGCTTTCTATGTTACAAACACACTGAGCAATTGAACATGTACCTTTAAAAATAAAATAGAGATTATTATATTTTTATTTAATAAATACATTTTGTTTGCATATGAGCAGTCATTTATGAACAAACAAATACAGTTTTTCATATTTTTTGTACTTGGTGGATATAACACTATTGTTTACAGGAAAACCTGGAAATTACCTGAAAAGTCATCTGTAGTATTGTAAAGATTGTGGCTTGTTTTTAAATGGTTTGTATGCTTGCATGACTGTATGGCCCACTGTTAATTTAGAACATATGTGTGAAACCCTAGATGAGTTGTTTTCCTGACAGCAACCTCATCTCAGGTATGAACTAAGAGTCATTTTGTTTAATTATTTCCAGTACAGTTATTCATATATAAGTTCTTATACTCAGAAGAATATGTGATTAAGTGTTTATTTTTTGTATAAAGGATAAGTAATTGTTCCTCTTGTGTTCAACATGGTAGATGTACTCTAGACAGATTTTTGTCCACTTTGCTGAAGTTTTTGTAACCTGACATCATGTATCTTAATGCATTTATTGTAAATTGAGGTTGTTAATAGCAGAAAATGTGATCTAGGCGTATTTTCTTGGATTTATAGTTGATTATTTGCATGTGATATTCATATCCAATATTATTTAATAGGAAAGGAATAAAAATTAAAATTTTTTATGATGTGCATTAAGATGCATTGCACCTTCTGACATAGAAAAATGTTTGACTTCAGCAGATGAGATGTTAGGTCATGTGCCTTCAAGTGTTATTTATAAATGATTTATTCTATTTTATAATGTACATGAACATAATTGAACTTAATTTGGAAGTCGTTACAAGGGAATTTAATTTTACTTGAAACAACCTTAATGCTGGCTATAAATGTAATTTGTCTTTTTCTCACTTGACCGGAAGAGTCATGTGAGCTATTGACATCACTTTGGTGTCCATCGTTGTCCGTTGTCCTCAATGTTGTCCATTAGTGTCAACGTCGTACATCGTCATTGTTTACTTTTCTTCAAAAATTGTTTCCTCCAAACCACTAAAGGTATTGCTTTGAAACTTGGATCATCAGCAAAATATCTTCTACCAAGTTTGCACAGGAGTCAAAATTCAGTTTTTTGCATGCGGTTCAAAAAGTATAACAGATGCAGGAAAACCGACAGACTTTTCGTTTTCAGCATCAAAAGCTCTACAAAACTTTTTGATGTCAGTTTTACGACATTTACATATAGCCGTTGTTGCCCCTTAATTATTTGAGAAAAGGTTAGCGTTGCTAAATTGTTCAGCTCTATGCGTGCTACAGAAATGAGTTGTTGGTCAAGATTGTCAGATCAACCGTTTAGGTGTTATTCCTCTTGAACTGTTTTAGTCAACTTTATTTGATTTTTACAAATCTCCATTAAAACCTCTAAAAGGACTGCTATGAAACACTGTACACATTATCTTTATGATGTCCTCTACCAAAATTTCACAAATCATGACAGCTGACAAACCAACATTTCTGCCTTTGTTGAAAATGGAACAGTAAGTAATTTTGTAGCTTTTTGCTTACAGTTCAAAAATTATAATAGAATATAGAATAGAATAAAAGTATAATGGAGTGAACCTCCATTCTCTTCATCTAAACCTCTTCAAAACTCTCCATTTAGTTATGTGACGATGCCTTATAGGAGTTACTGACCCCAATATTGTTAAAGTTGTCGATTTTTGTCACTTTTCCTCTATATTTCGAAAACACTTAGAGCTAGAGAAAATCTTTCCCATACAAAATTATTCAGCTCATCAAGATCTGCAAAATGATTATTGATGCATTGGTGTGTTGGACAACTCCATACAGGAGTTATTCCCCTTAAAAGTCAAATTAACAGTAAAATGTTGAACCATTCCTTATAGGAAAGAAAAGATGGATAAAAAGAATTGCATAATTCAATTGGTTTCTGGTTCAGGTGAGCAATCCATGCTTCTAGGAGCCTCTTATCATCACTAACAAATTATTATTTTATCATAACCTTTTTCGCATATTTACAACTATTTTGCATGCTACTATTATAAGACCTTTATATCTTTGTTTATTTGTTACATATACATATATTTTTTGTTCTATACACAGACAAATTTTATGTTTTATTGCATTATTATTTTTTAAATTTCTTTTCACTGCATGGATTATTTTCAATAAAAACCTGCACTGACAGATTTGTGAAATTTATAATAGTTGACACCTGTCATCAACTCGTTTGAGTCCATGGAGTTGATCCATTACATTACATTTAGATTTGCACCAAAAAAACCAGAATACAGTCAAATCAGTCTTAGTGGATACCCCAGTTTAATTTCCTTGAAATTACATGTAAAAACAAATATTACCATGCAATAGTTAATGTATATGAATGCACAACCAAACTGCTTAACATGATTCTTATTGTCAGGTCAATTGTATGTGTTCTTCTATTTATGCTTAGCTCGTCCTTTTGCAGTTTTGTGCAGTAGTAAACCATTCTAAAAGAGGTAATGAAAAAGCTACACAAAAACAGCCTTTTCCTGCAAAAGGATTACTAACACCATGAAATTTAAGTCCCTGAAGTATTGAACTGGGTTTGTTAGCTTTATGACAAAAATGGGGTTTTTGCCTTATCTAATAAAATTGGTTGTTTTATGTAAATAATGAATTCTATTAGTTAATTCCTTTTTAAGCTCACTTGACTCAAAGTGTCAGTATCAGCTATTCTCATCTTTTTGCTTCCATCAACGTTGTCGTCAGCCGTAATCGCTTGCATTGTAATCTTCTTCTCCAAAACCACTTGGCCAAATAGAATCAAACATGGCAGGCATGTTTATTGGTTGGTTCTTAACAAAGTTTGAGTTTTTGGTGCTGATCAAATATTAAACATGGCTGCCTAGGCCATTAATGCGTTCTGGTTGGCTAAATTGTAAAAAAATCTTCTCATAAACCGCTTGGCAGATCGTTTTGAAATATTGCAAAAATGTACCTTAGATGATCGTCTACAAAGTTGGTTTTTTTTAGATAATCACAAAACCCAAGATGGCAGCTAGCCATCGCAGGGCTTTGTTAACATAGAACCCAATGGGACAAACATACAAACAACTTTTCGGAAACTATTCCACACATGAAACCGAATTGAAGAAATGAAGTCTGGATACTTATTTCGAGTTTTTCGAGACAATTGCGAATACATCATGGCTTCCAGGGTCACTAATGCGTTCTGATAGGCTGAAATTTCAAAAATCTTCTTACAAACCGCTTGGCAGATTGATTAGAAATACTGCAGAAATGTACCTTAGATGGTCCTATACAAAGTTTGAGTTTTTTGTGACGATTTAACACCAATTCTCCATAAGGATCAAAGGATTTCCATATAGGGTGAGACATGACATGTCTCGGATTTAGCTGATTTTCATTTTATAAGTTGAAATTGACCATTGGACCACAAAATAATTATTGTTTGTTATGATTTGACTTCGGTTGCCATGGTAACGGTGGCGGCCATTTTGGGCCGATTAAAATACAGTGAAAAGGGCAATATTCAAATCCCAATTTTTCAGGGGAAAATCGATTCATATTCAATAGAATTTCTTTATTTGCTTAATTCAATATCTCATTGACAATATTCAAAACTGTAACAACACTTTAAGTATATGTGTGATCAGACTGAGACTATTGAACATGTAAAGAAATAGTGCATTATTCTCTATAATTTTTGGTAATAAATATTATCATTTTTGACACTTTTCTGACTCCATTTTCAGAAAATGCACCAATCACAAATAATCATCATGAATATAATTACATAGATTAATGATTAATATGCAAAAATTTTTAAAATCTCAATGGGGTAAGAAAAAATGTCTTTTAAAAACACTGTTAAAGTTGGTTACCATGGTAATAAAACAAAAATGGCAATTTTTCTATATTTAAATACATGTATGATCATACTTTTAATATGAGCCAAGATAACAATTGTTGTCATCATATGTACCTAAAAGGATCTTTTCAACATAGTATGACCTTAGAAAACTCTCAAGGTCACTTGTGTTGTTCTCAAGGTCACTTAAAATTGATTTTGCTTTGAGATTTTCATATTTGAAAGTTCAATGTTTAGTTGACCTTGACATTGAGACACTGTACCCTGAAGTGATTTCAATGTCATTTTAAGTTTATAGTATGTCTGTTAAAAATAATAATTAAGGATGATTTAATTTATTCTCAAGAGAAACAGTATTTTCATGGAAATATTGAACAATACAAAAATGGCTTTTTTTCACAAGTTACCATGGTAACCATTTTTGACAGTGTTTTCTATAGACAATTGCGAATACATCATGGCTTCCAGGGTCACTAATGCGTTCTGATAGGCTGAAATTTCAAAAATCTTCTTACAAACCGCTTGGCAGATTGATTAGAAATACTGCAGAAATGTACCTTAGATGGTCCTATACAAAGTTTGAGTTTTTTGTGACGATTTTTTAAAAGATGGTCGCCACTGTGGAACACAGCTTAGGACCTTATGGGAAAACCATACAAACAGCTTCTTCTCAAAAACTCTTCCACACAATTAAACCAAAAAATGCAGAAGTGAATCGTGGATAGTAATCTTATTATTTTGAGGTTTTCGAGCAGATAGGAAATTCAACATAGCTGCCAGAGTTGCAAATGCGTACTGATTGGCTGAAATTTCAAAATTCGTTTCCTCACAAACCGCCTGGGAGAAGGAATTGTCCTCTATTGAGTTTTCGTTTCGATCCAAACTACAACGTTGCTGCCAACATGGAACATCGCTTAACATAGTAACCTATGAGAAAAAACATAAAACGGTTTCTACTCAGAAACTGTCCTAAAATTGCTACTGATTGGCAATTCAACATGGCAACATTCATAGAAACAGCATCTTCACATGAACTCTTGCATTTAATATTAAAATTGGCAAAACAATTTATGTCTCTTCAAAAGTGTTTTTAGTCGGATGAGCAATACAGGCTCTAAAGAGCCTCTAGTTTTGCAGTTTGTAATAGACAGGTCAACGTTATCACATTCCATTTTTTAGTTCACTTGGACAATAAGTCCAAATGAGCTTTGTCATCACTTAGCGTCAGTCATCTGTCGTCCGCCATAAACGTTTTAAAAAAAATCTCTGAAACCACTGGGTCATTTTTTTTTCAAACTGTAACAAAGAGAAGCTGTCAATTGCAATAATGATCAGCAAGGCAAGGCCTACAAATCAGTTCAATATCTCAGAAATTGTCTGATGGCACCTTTTTCCCCGTTTACTTAAAGGCAATAACAATAAGACTGAAACTCTTAAGTTGCATAAATTTAAAGAAAGTTAAAGTCATTAGTGTTCCAGGTGAGCGATTACAAGGTCATGAGAGCCTCTAGTTAAACCAGTGTTAGGCAACCACTGTTATAATGTTAATCTGTGTTAGTACATTCTTAGTGCTTTTAAGAATTGTACCTGCTAGTATCTTGGGACTAGTACTATAAAATAACAACAATGATGCATAAATCTTTTTATATTAACTATCTTTAATAATAATCATATATAAATATATCACAAATGTTCTGTTTTTTTAAATACACATGCAAATATATATTTATTTATCACAGATAATATCACCAGGAAAACAGTTGTATAATATTCAGAAGAAAAGAAATTTTTAAAATGAGTATAACTCTGGCTTTTGAGATATTTTAAAATATTTTAAAGCATCCTTGAAGTGTAAAACACACACATTCCCATTGTGGGTGGTTCATGTCCAACAGGTAATACATTGCCAAAACACAATTGTTTGCATGTATGCACATCGGCCAAAAGTACTATTTGTGGACACATTTGTAAATGTCAAAATTTTAAGTATATGTTACTAGTATTAGAATGTTCTGTACAACAGACATGTGAAGATATAATGTATTTCAAACAAAACGTCCGTCACCTTTCTGACAACAACGTGCAATTTATTTAAGTATACCCTCAAACAATTACAAAAAATCAATTTAGTTGCATATTACTGATTTTGCCTAATTAATCTTTTATCTTTGATCAAAAACTGATAAATGAGGTTAATCATCTGGGACGAATTCACACTTTTAACGAAACAAAACCAATAAAAATGTCAGTTTTCCCATTTTTTGTGTTTACTCTAGACTGGATATTGATGTTAGAGATTTTTTGCTCATCTTATCTTCTAATTAGGCATATGCGATACATTTCTGAAGTTTTTACATGTTTGTCAATCTACTGAAAGTATTCGAAACAAAAACTTTTCGAAATGCACTAAACTTATAACTTATAAATAAAATTGGACCCCACGCAAAACAGCTTGTTACTTACGCACATTTAAAAAATAGTCCAAATTAAAAGATTCTATTTTATTTATATGCTAAATCGTCTAAAAACGTAAAAAAAAACAATCACGAGACGGACAATCGGAATAATATTATGGCGGGAAATATCTAGATAGATAGCAAGTGAGCCTCTATAGAATTATTGTAATGGTAGATTTATAAGATTAAATGTTTATGGTACAATGATTATTGTAGCAGTCTTACTCATTGTATTACAAAATCTGTTTCTTAACACATTTAAAACAAAACTTTATAAAAATACAAAAACGTAAGATTCAGTCCTCAACTAGATAGCGGCATTGTTGCAAAACATTTTATTGAAAAGATCTTCAAGCTGATTACTAAGTCTATTGACTTGAAACAAAAATAAGTGTCTACTCGAATGCAGAAACTTACGTCAATATATATCAAATATATATAAAGAATTCACTACTATACACAAATAAATTACTAACTGATAAAAAATGTTTGATGGATACTTTTTCATTTGACAACCAAAACTATCACATACATTAACATGTGGACGGAATCTACGTATGAACCTTATTTTCAGAAATATGTCCCAGATAGAATGATCTATATAAATTTGGCAACTAAAACTCTGGTTTATCCTACGCAAGTTCTGTTAAACTTTGTACCAGCGATATCTGTTTCCAAGATGGTCCAGGAATTTGAAAATATCTACTTGATCACGTTGGTTTTTATACTCCTGAGCTAGGCGTACAATGACATCATAAGGTATGTCCATGTGAGCGTACTTATTGAATTCCATTGTCTTGTCAATTATAATCTGGTATGGCAATAAACCTGCAATAAAAATATTGTGTATCTGCATCTATGACCATTCTTTTCTACAATTCAAGTAATTCTAACTTTCTTTTCAATATTCAGGGTGTGATCTACATTCAGAAACATGAAAATATCTCATATACTGCTCTTGATTTTCAGTAATGGACAGGTAGACCTATCATCTGTCACTAATAATGCACTTTAACATAATAATTAGTCTGTCTGGAGTATGTGTGCGTTTTTATTCTGTTCTTTTTTTATTTAAAGGCGTCACTCAATCGTCAGCAGTATCTACCTATGAACATTTTGTCAATTCGTTGATTTGAATATGGTAGAATATTTATTCAAGGCAGTTTGATTTCAAAAAGGTTGAATGTACAAAAATAACAGATTAACAGTCTTTGTAGTTAATACATAAAATACCTGAGGATCTGCCTTTCTGTTCATCAATAGCATACAACTGACCACTAAGCTTAAGAAGTTTGTCGGACCAGTTATACCCTTTTTCGCTGACCTCCATGCCATCCCTCATTATCTAAAAAACATTTTCTGTGTCATAATGCAACGTTTACTGTGGTAATATATATATATATATATATATATCTAAATTTAAATATGATATAATTAATTAATGTAAAAGTTATTTTGAACACTTTATTCTCAAACCTTGTATTATCATTTTCGTTAACGTTTTATTATATTGCTAATTAGAAAACTTGAAATATACCCATGCCATTTAATTTGTTTCTGGAATTAAATAATGTCTGGATTACCTGTAATGTAAATGAACTACTGCATTATTGGATTAAATTGCTCTCACAAAAGCAGTCTTGCATATATCAAAGAACTCAAAATAGCAATACAAGAAGGTTGCGTTTTATCATTATTAAGAGATACAAATTTGTCACCTAAAGCAGTCGAACTCTCTAAGGAAAAACCTTCATGTGCTACTTATAGGCGTGCAAATTTCTTCAAAAAAAGCAAAAAGCATAAAGTACACAATAACATAAATTAATCACAAATTAAACTCTAAAAAAACTGTAGAGACTATTTTAGTTAAACAAAAAATATAATATTAGTTCCCAAAAAAACCAATTTTATGTTTCAATATGATTTTACTATAATTAAAACCCAAGAAAAAAAGAACTATATACTGCTACAATAATTGTTAAAAAAATCACGATCTCTACACCGTGATTCCAACACCAGTATGCAATGAAACACCCATATAGTAGTATTTTTTTTATGATAAAAAGTCTGAAAAGAGTATATACAAGTATAAATTATATTAAGTGCATAAAAATTACACTCGAAACATTGTATTAAATACCTGGCCTCTGGTGTCTTGGTAGAAAAAATCCTGTTTAATAAGGATCTTGCTTTTCATTAATCGAAATTTTCAGAAAATGTTTAGTTTTAAATGTACTAAATCTCGTAGAACAGGTTTTCAAGTATGCATGAAATGTAATAAATCTTGCTTATAAAAACTATAAATATGTTCGAAATGAAGAAGAAATTTTAAGATATATTTTTCCATATTAGGATTAATGGTAACTTGAGAAGTCGTAAATAAAACTGAACAGCTAGTCGAACATCGGACAGTTTAAACACATACAGTAAGAGGATACACTCTTCAATAAACATGCACAATATAATTAACATTCTTGACATTTAATGTATTTAGAAGGTGACAATTCCTGAGGGCTTTCTTTGTGAAAACAAACTAAATAATGAAAGCAACTACCTTGCCAGGTCTGTCTGTATAAGGCTGAATATAAATAAAATAACTTTAAAACTTTATTCAAACAGTATAAAGATCGGTGTATTTAATACGCAGGCAAATTATATGTGTCTACTTAATAGTTACATGAAGTGGCTAGTTGCATTGTTTTCTTAACCTCTTGTAGATAAAACTATATGGTGCTAAACAAAAAATGTGCAAAAAAGTCCACATGCAGAGGAACTACCCCTTTCTTCACATTAAATGAAAAAAAGAAAAAAAAATCGCAAAATAAATTTTACCTAAGTAATGTGAATTATATGCAAAAAAGGATAACTAAAAACTAGCTAGCAGAAAGATAATTTAACACAATAAAACTGTAACTATTAGCTTAAGGTGACTGTATCTTATTCTTATTATATATTTTGATACTCTTGGGAATGTTGTTAAATAATTTTTCTAAATATCGAGTCTAAAACGTTAAGCAAATAATATGCCAAAACCGAAAGACGAGGCCTAGACGAGGCTATTTAGTACAGTCCCTTGTATATATCTATAAATAAACAGCGGTTTTACAACATGCTGCAGGGATTACCTGACCAGTAAGTTTAATATCATCAATAGCGTCTTTTGTTCTTTTAATTTGTTCTAAAATTCTTTTTTCCCTATTTTCCTTATCAAATCCGTTTTGAGACAGGTAATCAACCTATTATTACAATATAAATGTTGATGAATAAAATGTTAACACACCTCCAATTAATCCAATTCCTTGTTTTCTTGAATTGTTAACAGACGTAGTTTACTCAGAAAGTTTTAGTTTTAAAATCAATCTATAGCCCAAAACACACACGAAAAAACATCGCACACGCTTGCAATTTATTTATTTTTCATCTATCGACCTATTTTGTCAACTCTACATACGGATTATTATTTTTTGGACAGATGTTAAAATATAAATTTTCATACATTTTCCGTATGTTAAAGAATACACTTTTTATCAGCAAATATGTAAGCATTAATGATGAGCATAAAAATATTAGAAATTCGGCAGTAAACATTAATTGTTTTTATGCTGCATCCTTTTAAATCACTTTCAGTCATCATGCACAAAATGACGGTATTTGAAAATATTTTGGTACTTTTAAAAATATATACAAAATTTACATGCAGTAAAACTGTATAGTTTATCAAAGTGTGTAATAAAATAGAAACATGCCTAATGATAAAACTCTAAATAAAGCTTTGGGAAAATCTAATAAAATTTATAGAAGTGATTTAATATGCAAAATGGATTAGTAAATAAACCAATACATTGTATTTGAAGTGATTGGTTTACCTGGTCCCTAAATTTTAGTTCTAATATTACTTCTTCAATTTGATTAATTTTGTCTTTTAATCGTCGTTCTCGTTCGGTCTCGGATTCATGGTCATTATGTGTTGATGGAGAAAAACCCTAGTTCAGAGATTTAATAATTAATACATATATATATTCTTCACTATGTGTAAATTCGTCTGTTCAAGTATCTTCAGGAGACTGGCGAAAAAGGAGGTCCCTATTATATAGTGAATGAATATAATCTAAATTTCTCTCACAAATATTATTAACAGTTATTAGCACATTTTGTTATAATTTGCGCACTGAACTAGTTTGTTATAAAAGAAAACATGCATTTATAATTAAACAATTGTTATTTTAATACTTCATTATTAAAAATATATATAGTTTACTCTTATTTCTGTAATAAGAGGTAAAACAAACATTAATTATTTATGAAAATACGTGCTCACGGCAGTGATAATTATTTTTAAAAGTTTTAATACAATTAATACTATCTTAGGAAAGAATTGTTACAAAGGGAGACCAATTAATATAAGAATATAGAGTTAAGTTTGTGGCTTTCCGAAAACAGATCTAAAGTTAGTTAATAAGCGAAAATGGTAAATTTCAATTTACCTTATTTCTATATTTTAATTCGTTAATTTCTTCTTCCGTTTTTCTCAATTTTTCCAAAATTCTCCTCTCTCGTTCAGTTTGGGGTTCGTCTCTATATGTGATGTAGCCCTATTTACAAGAATGTATAATTCAGATATAATCTGACTTTATACATCTAAAACACCCTTTTTACATCGGGGTCATTAGGACCAACACCTCTTTTGACAGTTTAAAGTGTATTAAAACAATTTTGGTATGCAAAAACGTTCCTGATTTTGTACTCATTTACTGCATATGCAATATCTGATGCAAGCAGTCTGTTTGTTTAAACTTATTTTTCAAAGCAATAATATAATTTGTTTGTTAGTTTTCAAAACATGCCAAGGTCAGCCTGGATAGCATAAGAGACACCTGGTTAAAAAGTATTTTAATAAATTATGCCAATTACTGTATGAAAATTAATATCGTAGAACTGAAATCAAAATCAATTGTTGTCTGTGTCTAATCTTCGGTCTGACGGCCTGCTTATTTCCACATCATTTATATCACAGCTCGAATAAGAGAGAACGGGAGTTTTACTTCTTCTGTTACAATACACGTATCAAAGATGAAGATCAGGGAACATGTATGCACGCCCGCTTCTTGAAGAAGTCAAAAAATGTTAAAAGATAGTGAAAACATATTGCTAATCGATCGCTTGTTGATTACGTTTATTCTGTGTGTACTCAACCGTATATTTGTTTAATAAAGAGTGTTCAAACTAAAGATTTTAATAAAACTTATTTTTGAAACTATATTATCTCAAAGTTGGACACGTTTTTATTCGAAAAACGTTTGTTTTTTGCAAAAAACAGGTACGCAAATAAACGCTGAAAGCTATTTCAATAATCAGTGCTGTAGATTGTGCGTGGTCCTCCTAACCCCAGTGCAAACAAAACTACCATACGTCAATGTATGTATTTAGAGTTTGCATGAAAAAAGAAATACAACACAATATCAAAGTAGCAAAAATAGGAAACTTAACAAAGTATAAAATGTCAGAAATTTAATAGGTCCATTCCAAGCTATAAAATCAATTCGACTCCGCCTATTAATAATTCTAAAATTCTGTATTGCAAAATAATATTATTATAAAGGCAGAATCTTTAAAAGATATTTTAGGAGAACTCTGTTTTTCTAGTGAAGATATTTAAAAATTAAAAATAAATAAACCAGATTATAAAACTTCTTACATTTCTTTGAGAAGGAGGTGGCGAATCTCTTGGTGATTCTTTGGCTCTTGGCCAGCTGTCATGTGGTGGCGGGTACTGGCGTGCGTATTCTAATGGGCGTTTACTCTGTGGTATTGGTAAACCTGTCTGTACTGATTGAACTTTCTCCAAAAATTGAAGGAATTGTTGCCAGCTAAAATGCATATAGAAGGCACAATAATTCAGAAGTAGATTAATCTCAGAACATAAATTTCATGGTACTAAATTTAGACACGGACTATATTAATGACATTGTAAGCTAGCACCAATGTTTGACTACCATCGAGGACTTTACCAGCAGATCTCAAGTCCAGAAGTTGCATATAAAAGTATAGGATTAAAAGCAATGTCACGTTGTACAGTTACTTTTTAAATAATCTAATAACTTCTTACTTATATTGTCCATTTGACTGCTGGAACTTGTGAAGAATGTGGTCTAATAGCGAATCCTGCAGTGGGACCCTGTTTTGATACAATACATCACTGATCTACAAGGATAAACACTACATGTAAATGTGTTATACCTTTCTGTAAATATTTAATGCAAACATCTCCAATCTACAAACACATGTTATGGGCGTTTCATACAAAATATAATGCAAACATAACTGACATTAAGAGATATTTTATTTTTAAGGCAAATTATTGGTCACTGTCATCTACGATACCAATGACATAAGACAAGCCACAAAAATATACAAATAATCGATGGCTTACAACATTTAAGTGTCTACCGAATCTGGTTTTTTTTAAATATTAATAAACGCTCCTTTAAGAGAATGTAAATAATAACTATTGTATCAAGCTTAAGATGATTTTACTGTTATAAGGTTTGCAGGCAAATCAAAAGAATTGTATTATAATATAAATTTTTCTTAAATGTTAGCGTTTGAATCACCCGTTATAAAAACTTCAAACTTCAAACATGTTCAATGTTAAATATTAAAATGCTTTCTTTCCAGCAAAGTGGAAACCGGCTGTATTATCGAAAGTATCATAAATTACATAATTATTCAATAGCAATATCAACAAAAAATGAAATCAAGTGTTTTAATAAGATTTTTTTTTAATTTTTGGCACTTCCCGGGAGATATTAATTACACCTTCACAACAAAAATGTGAAAATCTGAGGTGAGACACTTAAACCACACATTGATTTTTCTTACAGAAAATAAAGTACCTGTGCTTTAGACAATGTTTCCCTTTTATTATCTATGGCTTGGAAGTCCCTGTGTAATTTTTCAATTTCCAAACGATAACCACTCTCATTTAATGAGTCATGGACCATCCTGAGTAGTTTTGCAGTTTCTTTTTCTTTAAAGGGTTCTAAGCTCTGAATACTAAAAGTGAAACAGAATAGTGTTTACGACACAGTTTTTGTTGTTTATACTTCGTATGATTTTAACTTATCCTTATTTAAATAGAAATTCATAGATTGCCCTAAATAAGCTGTAAATTATTGAGCTCAATAGAGACAAAAATATTTTTTAAACAATTGTTTTCTTTACTTAAATGCCTGTCAGAAAAGTGCTTACGTTCATTGATGCATCATTGAAATAGGTATAAATAAACACAAGTATAAAACAATAAAACATGCACTAGCCTATACACGTCATGCAATCTTCATCATAAGCTAGATATGTTTCAAGTAATTATCAAAACTACAAACAAAACACGACTCATCAACTCTAACAATAAGCAATGAACACAAAATAAGTTATGCTTTGAAATTCATATTGAATTTTAAATTAAAAAAATTTCAAATTCTTTTAAGTCAGTTTAAAAATTAGTGTTAAGTGAAATAGGTTTTCTTATAGAAAAATCGAAAAATACTGATGCATGTTATGTTGCAACCATTCACAAGATATTTTTGATTCATTGTGCAAATTATCATAATCAATTATTTACTAACATTCATTCGAGAAAACTGAAAAGATTACAAGATTTTAAGTACAAATGAACAAAAAATAAAAAAACTTAAAAAAACACAAATAATTGTCACACATACATCTAGCAATAAATCAATAAGCTGATTCAAAACTTGTCTGTTGTATCTTAATTTGTATTCTTATACTTTATCTCGCCCCAAAAAGAACGCCATTGTGAGAAACAAATGAAAATTTAAAACGTTTCTATTCTAGAAAGAAAAATCATGTCAAAAAGAGTTCCCCAACATGAATTCGAACCAATATACTTTTACAAAATAACTAAAAAGCATTTCAAATTTATTTTCATTGTGACTTGAGAAAGAGGATGTACACAGGCAACAGACAAACCAGAATCAACTTACGAGGTGTTACGCTGCGGAGAGGAATTGTAGAATTTAGAATTGCCGTACCCATCTTGATTTTTATTAAACCTGTAAATAAGAACAAAAATAACATGTGATAAATGAAATATAAATAGCGTAACCATAAATATTTCAATGTGCACTCTACGTAGGTACTAGACACAGCCATGTTCGAACTATTTTAATGAATATTTTGTGGTAGTTTAATATTTGCCATTAGTCTGAATGCTTTAGCCTTTACCCTTAGATATGTGGAGGTTATGGATATTTATTCGTCATTTTTAATAAAAAGAGGTTTGACATGCCACAAAACCTGGTTTAACCCACCATTTCTTTTGAAATGTACCGTCTTTTGGTGTGTATAATGCGCACATTTATTCTTCTGGAACATTTTTTTAAATCCACGTGCGCATTATACATACGAGTATGTACTTTTTCACTTTTTTTCAGATACAACCAGAGTTCCGGAACGTAACTTCGTTTCCATCACCGTTCTGGTATGTACCAAGAGATGACCATTGTTTTAGGTACTATATTTTTAGTTGGTGGTTCCGGAGTTGGGTTTCACGGACTTGTGGATCGTCTTTTTGATTATTCGGTATTTTGTTATTTCCTTCATTTAAACTGTTGCTATAGTTTTAAAGTATTAAATTTTATATAGACACAAAATCAAAATATAATTGTTGGTTAATGAGCTTATTTTGTCATTTTAAAGACATAAAATGACATAAGAACTTCGTTTTATTTTCTTCAATTGCCTTTTTCAATTGCGTTTTATTTTCTTCAATTGCCTTTTGCATGTTTTCATGACGTTATAGCAAGAACATTGGCTGTTAATTAGCGCTTTAAATGTATACAAGATCTGAGGGGTTCGAAAGTATGATGAAAGCAGAAAAACAACGTGACCAGCCAGCACTGGTATACTAGATTTAGTGTTAGCTTTATAAATTTCATACGGGATCTACATCTACAAGGAACCATATACATGGTCAAATATTGCAGGAATATTAAAAAAATAAAGACATTTCCTTGTGTGCAGCAGAATATAGCCTAATATGTGCAGTTTATTAAAATTATTACGAATCCTTTGATGATTACACTTAGAACATACCGTTTACTACAAAAGAAAACATATTTGAGAAAAATATTAAAGTTATTCTGTCCGTTTTTAAAAAATAAGCATTAATAAATATTGTTGTCAAATTTCTTAATTCATAAAACAGTAAGGTTTCACTTCTTTTAACTACTTTTCTCTTGAGATAATTTGTGTTCATGTGCTGTGAAAAGCACTCTATAAATAACGGAAACAATTTTAATTGTACCGGATGGCAATTACAACTTTACACTTAAACATTAATCCAATATCAACTTACAAATCCGGATAATTTCGTTTCATTGCATACTCTATAAATTTCAGAACTTTTTCGTAATTCACTTGGCCTGGTATACTTGGATCTATAAACATGGATGCAATTAGTCGAAGTGTGTCTGGATGAGGTGCGGCCTGAAATTTAATAAAGAATGAATTATCTGTAGTTCTTTTACTACAGTCGGATACGCAAGTTCGGTTTTTAGACTCATAATTTAATGACTGTTTTAATTAAAAATACAGTTAATGTTTGCTGATGTCAAAATACATAATTTATTTTAAAGCACTATTGTTTTATTAGTTTCGTGTTATTCACTTTCTACTTTGTTTCAATATCTACTGTTGACCATAAACACAATATAGAAATTCAAACCATATTCCATAATTTCTTGTTAGAGTATAAAGAAGATAAGTTTATCCAATACTTACATTCTGAGACAATAAGCTCTGGTTGAGCCTGTCGAACGAACACCAACCCATAAATTGTTTATCGAACTTTGTTGCCTCAATATAAGCATTATATAATCTATCAGGTGTAATGTGACTTAATTCATCCCCAATCATTCTAACTAAAAGATCTTCGTCAGCTGCAGAAAACATGGCGGCATCTGATGGCAATTTATATGAGTCGTAGCGATCCGTAGGTAGATATCTCTGCAAAAGTAATTCTCTATCGGCAGATGCTCCATAGTTCATTCCGCTGTCACTCTGTGCCTTTCTTGGTGGCATGAAATGTGCGTTTGATTGGAAATTCATTTTGAAATTGTTCTCTGAATGATAACCGTTTAAGGGACGGTCACTGACAGGCCTGCCGTCGTGGTATTGATGCTTGTACTCTGTCTCGTTGGCTAGTTTTGGTGATTCTCCTCTATGTACCCACGGTTCACTCTCAAAAACTGTGCTCATCTGATTCTTGTTCCTATTTGCTCGAATCGGTGGCAGATTGTTATACGGTGAAAGTGTCTTTGAATCTGGTCTTGATCGATTAGCAAAAGTAGGTTTACCGTGAACGTTTGATGAAAAGTTGTCCTGCAAGTAATATAATAAAATAATAATTAAAACACCAAATATATAACTATTTATTGAACTGCGAGGCGCATTCCTACATTCAATATACTGCATGTATCAGCAAAAGCTCGAAGCCAAAAGGTTTATTAGTCCATGCAAAAGTCATGTTCTACCTGCGTATGGGGAGGTATACCTTAGTTTTTTAACAATCGAGCACTTTCCAGGCAGTAATACTAAAATGTGCATTAATGAGTTGATAATTTTCTTAGAAACTAACATTCCACCTACAATGGCATCGTCTGTTAAACAGTGAAAAATAAAGAAGTAAATGCAAGATTTTGCTGTTGTACTAATAAAATGTAGTAAACAGTTACAGAAGTGACATTGTCCAAAATTCAACGAGGTTTTGAACATTTTGTTTCGCGCCAGCCAAAAGAGATAAACAAAAACTGCAAACAAGTTGAAAAGCTATCATTTGGGATTTGCAAGTAAACAAATGTATGTCAGTACTTATTCAATTTATACATCTTAGGAACTGGTGCTACATTCTTTACGCAAATGACTTTAAATCATTAAGCTGCACAACAAGAAATCTTCAACCCAATTAAAGTACAAGTGAATCAACAAATATTTAAAAAAAATCATAACATGTTTTACATCTTCCTCAACTGTCATACATGCAAAATTATAGTTTCACAACAACTGTAATGAAACAAAATTGACACAAATTTGAAATTTAAAACAAAAGATACACCATAACCTACGAAATTTCTACTAAAACAGCTTAAACGAATAAAACAGTAAAACGTCACCTAAATATCACTTCACAGTTATCAAATATACGTTCCTGAATCTAGTATCTACTATTCCCCATTAATACATTTCTATCATGAAGTCTATAACCCAAACACTAAAAATGTTTACAACAGTATGCTGGAACAGAAAAGTGCAAACTGATAAGTTTTATTGTTTAGATAACATACATGTTAGAAAACGTTTTAAAACATTTTTACTGTCAAAGGTAGATAAGATAGGTTCTTTGCACGTCCTATGAAAGTATAGGAAGATTAGCCCCAAAAAAAGTAGACAGAAAAAAATACATAGCTCTTTATCTTATTCCAAGCCTATTGGGCTGGACTAATTGTATTTCAAAACTAGCCATAAGCGTTTTTTTATAGTTTTATCACATGATACAAACTTTAACAATTAAAGAACGAACTATGACTCATTAATGCAGTAACAAATAAATCAGTGCAAAATTAGACTTAATTGTGTTTAAAAACTAGCCATACTACTACAGTGAATTTTAAGTTGAATGAAAAGAAGGGATAGCGAGGTGTTTACTTACCAAGCGCATTAATGGACGGTATAGTCTCTAAAGAAAACAAAATACCGCTGTCATGAAAGCAAAATATTCTAAAGAGGTACTGGAGAGGGATTAAATTAATTAGGATTTAAATAAAAGTAAATTGCAATGAATTAAATGAATTAAATGTTTAAAGAAAATAATTAAAAAATTCAAATCACAAGACAATATTTGTTTCAAGTAAATAAGCAAATCAAGAAAGATGTATATTTCAATCTTTTCCAATCCTTTTATGACAAAATTAAAAGCTGTTTTTAATTGTTAAATGTTAAATTTAGGTTCAATTTAAATATGGAACATTAATTGTCAAAAGAAACACTGAAGCATTAAAATTGTAAAGAGAAACACTAACAGAAAGGGTTAAAATAAGTTGTTTATAACGTTATGGTTTAAGTTTGCACTATAAACAACTGACAATCAAAACAAAATTAAGTAGAAAATTTTGAAATCTGCTGAGGTGAATTGTTCAAGTAAATCTGTGCTAGGATATATAAAGCATACAAAAATATTGTTACCTTTTAAAAACGCTTTCAAGAAAAACATTGAACACAATTCGGAATTTCTCTATTTCCTTTTTATTTTTATGGTATTATCTACGGAAATGGACAATTGAAATTATAAAAACTATCTACCATATTTAGGTTATTATCATACAATAAGAAATTAACAACTTTCCAAGAAAGAATGGTTATATAGAATCTGTTTGCGTTTATTTTCAAGAGATTATACAATTCTGTAACTTTGCTGCACACCATTATTATCATAAATATGCACAGTGTTTCGAAATAAGTTTACTATATTTCCAGTAACAAAATAATTTTTTTTTAAATTATTAGCATTGCACTAAAACATTACAGAGCAGTCTCTTAAATAAAAAAAATGAATACGCCTATATTAAATTCCTACTGAAATTAGATGGTACATGCATGTTCATACTTCTTTGTTATACATACCACGTTTTGTCTATAATATTGAAGAATTTTCTGTTTCTGATAAAACAAAGACTTCTTATCATTGGTAGATGTTAACACTTTATGTTAAGTTGTTACATGTATAACTATTTAGTAGTAACTGGTCTAATGATCGTCATCATTTATCTGATCGATCTCAATAGGTAGATAAAGTTGTAAAATAAGAGAAGAAATATAAGAGTGGCAATCAAATTTTCAAGTCCAAAACACTAATGGGAAGCCATGGGACAACAACATACACAGAACAAACAAATGCATGCGGCCACACAAAGATACTCGTCATACTACAAGTGTCAATTTAAGCTTGATTTAGACCATTGAAATTTAATGACCTTTCGATGAAGGCTGATAACACACAAACACTACTAGAGAAAGTTAAGCTCAAAATCATAGAGACTCCAAGAGGTGTTTTGGCTGCAATAACGGATTTTTATGCGTTTTACTAAAATATTATATTCAAACCCTAGACAAACAGTAAGAAATCAATGCATCGACAATATCAACCTCCATAAAGTCAGGTCTGGCTTTCACTTTCAATGAAAACGTCATATAAACGAATAGACAGGCTTGTGGAAAATGAAAAGATAGCTGAAATATAACTACTCAACAAGCAGAAAGTAGTCAAAATATTCTGTTATAAATAACTTTATTGGGTTTAATTTCTGGGGATAAAGCCATAAATGTTACATATTTATAGCTAATTGTTTTCATATATTTCCAAACATATTCAAACGTCTAAGTATTGTGACAGCCATATAATATATCTATCCAGCGGATTTCTGAAGCATCAGAAATACATGGTTAATATCAAATATTTATATATACGTCTATAAATTAAGCCCAACACTGTTAGAATTAGATTTTTAACACTGTCAATTTTTTGCTTACCCTCAGCGGGATTCGAACTCACACCGTTGTGACACTGAGGCACCAAATCCCCTGCACTATGTCCATCGGTCTAGACCTCTCGACCAAATTCGCTATATGTATAGTTATAAGTATGTCTCATTTATGGTTTTATCCTCCGAAATTAAACCCAAAAAGGCATTATGTATCATACATTGTGACATGTATAAAAAGATATATATAGCATAGCGCAATCATTTACTAGTTCTAGCTTTTTATGCATGATACAAGTTGGCTTAACTTTATTTATTCTTATCTATTTATCAAATGCATTTAAACACATGACCAAAGATGAAGATTTTGGGAAACTTATAGTGCAGATTATAGATTATAATATTTATATTGTGCAGTGCAGAAATATTTATGAGATCAGGTGTGTACATAAACCTTGTGGAATGATGTTTTGCTGAAAACTGTCTTTTGGCATTAACTCTATGCTTTACTTTATTTTAGTTTAAACAATAATGCTATCATTTCAAAAACATTTCGTACATATCGGATTGGTTAATTGACATATGCAGATATATAATTGTTTTGCATAAAAATATTTTTATTTTCAACATTTTATTGATAGACACAAACGTAAATAATCATATAATGTAAAATCAGGATTAAAAGTGTCACATAATAGCCTTAAAAAACTTATAAGCGTTACCAAAAGACAGTTATGACAATTGTAACTTGCTTTTCTACAAAATGAAAGCTAATGAAATATAACATGAGCAAAAACTACATCACTTAAAGAACACACGAAATTACCTCGCCGTATTCGATGTGGTTCTCCCCCGGCTAATAAAAATTAAAATACAAGATAATACAGGACATGAGCATGGTTTTGTGAACTATACAGGTACACATTATGATCGTCAGTTTATACAGAGCTTGTTAAGTTCGTAAATAATATTTTCTGAAGTTTTATAGTAAAGCATAACAGCTCTATCAGACAAATCTTTTCACTATTTGTAAACCATGTTCTATTACAAGACTACAAAGTTTTTTTGTTATTTAAAACAGCTGTACTTGCAGTTAACAATTCAACTCATATGGCTTTAAACCGTTTTTACTAACTTAATCTGGGTACAGTTTGTTAGACAAAATATAGACGGCACATATTCAGTATAATAGTCGCTAAAATTTCATTCTCAAAATAATGTCTTTTTGTTATTTATTTCTAGCATTTTAATCATCACGTAGATATGTACTGTAATTACAGTTAGCCGAAATAATAAATCAATAAATAGATAATAAATTTAAATTGAGTAAAAAAGTGTCAAAAACATGAAACTTCTCTATCATTTAGATATATAACATGACAGAGCTATGAAATGGCTTGTGAACCAATGCCGGTACACCGCAAGCACAGTAAATTTAGTCAATTATACATACTAGAGAAAGAACCTTTGACATACTGCAGTTAAGACCAAACATCAAAATTCAATTTTTTCACCATAAATCCTTAAAATACTTACCCTTTGTGCACTAAAATATCCTTTAGTCCCTTCTGCTAGAACTCTTGGGTCTATCTTTGTTGGGTTTTCTGCTATATTCTGTAATGGAGGTACTCGTGGTCCATAATTTCCCGGAGAATTTAATCTATCCTCGCTGAAATAGAATCAACACTTGTATTTCCTATGCTACTTAAGTATTTAACATGTTGCTTATGTGAATTTTTAAATCGGATTTAAATTTTTCTATATATATAATTCGGTGCTTATCGTTTGAATTTAAAATTAATTCCTACTGTAAGAAGTCATTTTCATTAATATTTCTTTACAAAGTAGATCACAGTTAGAGAAATATTTTATTGTTCAACTTGTATGGTAATTAAAATGTTTATAGGGCAATGTTAATGTTTTATGTTCAAACAGTCTTCATGTTCACTTAAAAAATTGCATGGTACCATTAAGGTTGTCTGATTAAACCTTCAAGTGAATAGTAGCTTCTGCAAGTACCACCGTTCAACCTGCGTTTTCTAACCGGTTGATACGACCCAAAGGAACCTTTAGTCAAGAATACGAGAACATAAACACCGAATCTTTTTATTACTACATACAATGAGCAGAATTTCTTTATTCCTGTACAATACCCCTAGAGCAATGATAGAGTTCCGCCTACATTTTCCTGATCTTCTTTAATACATTTTGGTCTAATACAATCACAAACTTCCATCAGACCCCGCGGGAAGGTAATATATTAAGCTAAGCCATACGTTTTCGTCCTGCGTGGATGGACAGGTAAAAATTAGTAAACTTTTGTTCAGTACAAAAAAGATGTTGAACAATTATGTTAAATATTCTGATATGTGATCTTTTTTAAGGGTTGAACATGTAAGGTTATATTTTCCGATAGATCCTAAATGTGTCAGATATTTGTATTTATAACTTGGCCTTGACTGAGGGACAATTATTCAATATGAATCTGAAATGATTTAATGCGATGATGCATTGTTTCTAAAGCAGATCTTCAAAGCCTTTTCCTAGCTCTACTTTGTAATGTGGTCATGGTCAACATAGACGTGTTCTAAGTAACAGACTACGTTTTCAAAAGCGATTCCTAAAACCATCTTGATGAAAAAAAATATGTATTGTCGTCATTTAAATATATATATATAAAGTCGTGAACTCCGATAATTTAATGGATATGTATTATTGTTTTTATTCAAATATAAGTCTTCGTAATGTCCGTAAAAATATTTTGGAGTAAAAGTAAAACGTTTAATCTTTAGCACAAGCAATCCTAAACCTGCTATATTGCCTTGAAATACCACGAATTTCCATAAAACACGTTTTAAAAGTGCCTTGAGATAAATTCCTGTTGGGTAATTATCCAGATGTGTTCATGTTCCAATGTTTTAAGTTTATTTATTTGACAATTAACATCTTTTATCATGTCGTAACTTGCTGGCGATCATACTTTTGACGTCGTTGAGTTTTCTTTTAGCTTCTGATCATGTTAACCATTATGAATAGAACAACTTCAGAATATTTCCTGCAATAAACTCGATGACAATGACCCAACATCTACAATAGGTACGTCTGAATTGTCAACATAAATGCTATAATATTTACCCAATTATTTTTATATTGATGTTTACTTACAGTGTACTAAGATTTTCTATGACTGGTACCCGTTTGCTGCCTATGATTTTGATACCTATCTGTGGTGTGTGATTAGTGGCAAAAGGAGCAGTTGTTGTCGTAAGATTGTTGGCACGCATGAAGTCATATTCCATCCGCTCACTCTGTCAAAAAAGCCAATTAAAAATAAATGACATACAATTATTGCCCTTGCGCTGTCGACATTTCATCATGCAAAGACATATCATACTGATGGAACTCTCAAAATTCATGTTTCAGACATGTGACATTTGCCATGTCGATGTTGTCATCGATCTATATAGACCATAAACGTGACGACTATGGAGCTATCGATTTAAGTCTAACGTTGGATAAGGTGTGCTCGACTTCGGACTTAATGGACGAGGACTGCTAGTTTTCATATTGAATGTTCGCGCCAGGTTCCCTGCTTTTTCCATGATAAAAACACAAGACGCCATGATATAGCAAATTTGCTAAAATTATCGTAGTCATCGATAATCTTTACTAACTTTCTTTATTTAAAGTTTTTCAGTATCAGTTTTAGGAAAGACAGATTTTTCACAAACTTTATAACCCGAGTCACGAAATGGTACATGTCAGATATTAGTGTATTAGAAACTGTTAAAACAAAGTGATTATCTGTGCTTAGTTTATCGTGTATGTTCGTCAATAATATTTTATCAGCAATCAGATAATTTAGTTTTGTTTTGTTCTTCTTTACAAAGTATTTTTGTGGCTTTGTATCCCATTAAAGCACGCGTAACAAATATGAGTTCCTAGTATAGAGGATCTTTAAATTAAAACCAAATGATCAATAATAATATAAAAAGGCATTTTTTTTGTCAATAATGTATGTGTAAATTGTCACTTCAGTTAATAACGTGCCATTCGTTTCCATGTTTAACGCATTTCCAGACAACCAAGGCCTATATAGAACTACAGGTAACTAAGTACTGACACTACAGGTAACCAAGGACAGAGATGTACTCTCTGCTTTTGTGATAATGGAATGTTTATCTACAAATATGTTAATTAGGTATAGAGAAGTTACTTAAATCACTGTTTGAAATTCGAAACGATTCCACTTTATTTGCCTATATGTTATTTTAGTCCAGTAAAACAAACCTCTGGAAACATAAACACACATATAAGAACCAGACCTAATATGTACGCCAGTGATTGGTAGAAAGGAGGCCAGACTTGAACTCGCAAACCCAGTTTTGACATGACGATAATTAAAGATAGATGGCTATCTATAAACCTCTCGACCACATACCCCCTCCCCCCCCCCCCCCCAACCCCGGCGTTAACACGGTGAAGAGGTTACGTTATGATACAATTTATTGATTTAAATTGCATATTAATATATTAAATAACGTGATATATTTTAGAACCTTTTACAATTTTCAAAATTAATATGTACGGATAACAATCTATTTTTTCTAATTCTTATAAGATTTGTACAGATAGTGTGTGTTAATAGAATTTTAAACTTTTAAATTATATGTATATAGTTTTGATTGTTTGGTAAATAATTATTCTGATAAATAGTGATTTAAATAATTGCTGCAATTTTATTTCATTAATATCAGTCTTAACAGAAAAAAAAGAAAGACCACCGAATTCATAACCTTAGACGTCTCGCTATGTTAAGTCACTAATAGCACAACTATTGTGATTAATTCTCTAATGAGTGTCGGAATTCTTTTTACACAAATAAAAGTGAGATGGCAAATCAAAACTCGATTCATTCATATTCGTTGTTAATATTTTATTTATGCATCGATGAAATCATAAAATACTCCCTTTAAATTAGTTCTAACGTAATATTTTATGAATAATTATCAAACAGCCAATTTTAACAACGATGTGAAATAAATATTAAAGTGGAAATAAAACAATCAAAAATGCAACCCTGTGCATGGGGCATTCTGGTTTAAACGAGGCGAGACCAACTTGACAGACACTATTTAAAAAACACACAAAAAATTAAATATAAAACAATTAAAACAAAAAAGCAAATGGATTATAAATATTTTACATAATTCCTAATATGCCATATATGCATCTCACAATCTTTAGAGGTCGGTTCGTATACATATCTTATTTAATCTATCTGATATTTACAACTAATAAAACATATCCATTTAAATCGATTTCAAAGTAGATTTCATATCAACATTGCGTATTTATTTTGTCAAAGGCTCTTCCTTGTTGCTAATGGCTGCCATGTTTGTATCGTCGCATGACCGCACATATTAATACTCACATTTCAGATATGTTATAACCTTTAAATCGAATTATTATGAGTACATAAAGTCAAAACATTATTCCTGAGGTAAAAATTATAAATACAGGTGCAGCCTTTACTTTACATATATCTTAATTTAACACATACACCAGCATAACACCGATACTGATCCCGTTGGACCATACATAGAGCTGTCCAGCGCGTGCCCAGGTGGCGAACAGGGGAGGCCTTCTTGTTAAGAGGTTGTTAGGATATAAAACAGAAGGCATGACCGCGGGATATAGTAGGTATCGTGTTTGGAGAGTGCCAATCCTACCCAATACTCTATACTTTTCCAGTCATCGTTGTTCCCGTTTGTGCATTCCTTCTCCTCGTTTATTTATTGTGTGTTTACAGGTTTTTGCTGAAATATTACTTGCTGTACGCTCATAAACAGATGCTCAAACAGCACCACCAATTTTGTTTTTGTTGTTGCTGTTGTTCGTTATGTTCCATCAGATGACGCTCATTTGACATACCACATTGAGCGCGTGTCATGGTATCTGAACATTAAGATTTCGGAGCAGTAGCTTTCGGTGGTTTCATGGTTCAAATTTTGGACCTATTCATTTATTATAATCTCCCCATGTCAACATAAATTTCCAGTCACCAATGAATCTCGATTTCTTGTTTGTCTACTAAATATTGCTCGGTAGAAAATAAACAGCAATTAAGTACATGTATAAGCAAGGTGTCTAACAGTATGTGTTTCAGTTATTTGAAAGACAACAGCAAAATGTTTTTGTCGAAATGGTAATGTCGTCATAAAGATCTATACATACTCCTGAAAAGTCAGGACGTACATTTTATGTTAAAGTTACGTAAATTTAAACTAATAAGCAGTTTATTGTTACATTAAGTTCTTCACAGCTATGTACTAAATGCCACTTCTTGCATAAACCGATATATCGCACAAGCCTTTGGGTAAATATTTATCTATCTAAATAGGATTTGCTATATATTGACAAGAATACCCTTAGCAACACGCGTTCAAATATTGCAAGAATACTTAACAACCCCCTCGTTGTATGTAAAGACGTTTGAAGACACTTAAAACCAGGTTCTATCAAAGCATGCATTGTGCATAAATTAAAATTTTTAAATATGGTGACATTAACATAAGAGACTTAATTAATTTGAAGAGCGAAATATTGGCCCAGGGAAACCTTTAAAAGGATATAATATTTTCAAAGATATGAGCACTGGTACTTCATAATCTAAGGGATATTTACATGTCCAATAAATAATTCATAAATATTACCATAAAGTCTATGGGTCTCGTATGGCGCTTCAATCCATCAGTATCTTATTCGAAATAAATGTATGGAGCTAATACCGCTAATAAGATGTGAAATGGGCAATAAAAATGCACAATTGAATATTGCCTGCTATAATAGATACGAAAATTCTACGTTTTAGACATGATACATGTAAACAGATCCAATGTAGGGCAAAATTTCTGCCTTAAAAATATGAACAAGTTAAAGGAAATTGTTATACTCTTGGTATCGCTTACCTTATTAGCCTTATCTCTCCCATGACGACTATAAAACGACATCTTAATATGTTAGCATCAGAACAACAGAACCTAAGCTTAATTGCTTAATTTGAAACATATATACGGTGGCTGTTCAAGTTAAGGTTCTTAAAAGAAAATCTACACCACAAAGTCCAAAGTAAATACATATAATATTGTTGTAATTGTTAGTATATGTACAGATATCATCGTGGTCAAGTCTCTTTAATGGTCTATGTCATTTGTTATTTTTAATTGGAGTTTGTTATAGATCTTCGATATTCAATGAGGAACAATTGAGACCGTGTTTTATGTCAATATCATAGTATGTTTCATTGTCCTTATCAATAAACACATACATGTAATATATATGTTTGGTTCAGGGTTAAGTTTCATTATGTAGTTACCCTGTTTAAGCATGTAAATTATATATAGATTATATATAATGTACTTCTAACTAAAGATTTTCATTTGAATCTTGTATTCAAGAAAATACGTCTTCCAAGACGAACGATGTCCATTTCACCAGTAAATATTTTGAAACAGCGACTCAGTTAACTGACAACCATTATCTACTTTAGATGTAAATGTTAATTTTAAGCTCAAAGAGCTGAATTTCTTGTTTTGTTGAATTTTAGACAGTATGCTTGAAGAATGACAACGAACTGCAAATATATGTTAAATTTGAAACAACTGTGGAAAGTTTATAGTCCAGTACAAAACATTGATTCTTTAATTTAAGACATTTGCCTCTCGATCAACAATGCTGTAGTTCTGAATCTTCCCGATTTACCGAGTTGAGGGTCTTTTTTTCTTGCATGTTCACGTAAAGAACTATTATTTCAAATTAGAAATATCATCAACATGTTTTTATAGATAATTTATTTTTAACTTTCATTATGACAAGTTCGTTAATTTCTTTTGGCCATCAGCTCTAGTAAGTTTTACAATTTTACAGTTAGCTTTGTTAAACTTATCAATTAGCGCTTCTAGTTGACAGAAAATATTATATCAAGTTTTTCCTAACTAAAATCAATGTTTTAATTAATAGTATTTGAACTTAATCTTCATCATTTTTATATCTACATCTCGTATGACACCAACGGTCATCTCAGCATAAGAATTGAGAAAAACGAAATACAAGTAAACTGTCAATGCTTGTTTTAATGTGGATTCGAGCAACCCTGCTCGAAGCTCGAACTCGCAACCTGAGTATTGACACGCTGGTGAGCAAAAGTAGATTACTTTTTCAACCACGTAGCTTGTCAAATATATAAAAATAAATGAATTGTGTTCATTTAAGTATGTTACTATACTAAATAGACAACCGCAAACACCGAACAAATATTTGCTATGGATATACAATATATGGTCATCTAACATTACTGCTTATACAATTAAGGGCTAAACATGGCTTAGAAGTCGTTTATCTAGGGCCTTAAAATGTCAATAATCATTCTACTTATAGAACATTCATACTATTATTCTTTAGCTGTTACAAATCAACATAGATTGTTGGACATTCAAATTTTATAAAATGCTTAACATTAAAAATACCTGAATAACTTTTGGTACGGTGTAAACGTTTTTCATCATTTATATGTTACCTTAAAGCGAGAGTTCAATCTGTATTTGACGAGGTATGTGACAAATTCGATTGGTGATTTGCATATAGTACAACAGGTGACAAGGGTATGAATATTTTGTTGGACCACGATTTGACAAAACTTGTTAAAATACAATATTCATGGTATGTTCAGCGAACATGATGTAAATATCATTACTATTCTTTCACTAAGAAAGACCAATCAACATGAATTAAATTTGCTTAAAAAATATGTTTCCAGTGTACTGAAAGCTAACATAAATTGTTCAATGCATACAACTTCGTATTTATAACCAGTAAAATACACATTTCATATAAACATTTTCACAATTGGGATGATGATTATATAGAACTAAACTACTTTAACACGACATATAGACACTACATGTATCCCAAATAATGGTCGAAAAATTCAAAGTGATGTTTTCCGCCACTAATTAATTTATTCTTGACATCATCAAGCACTCGTCTATATAATTAATAGTGATACAATTGAGGACAATGACTAATATTTGAGTCGTTAAATAAAGCTAAATGATATATAAATATATCTGATTCGTTAGTTACTAGCAACAAGAATAAGCAGGAAGTATAACTCGACTCGGAAACACTAAGACGTACCAATAGCTCACTGAAAAACGATAGCTGACTATTGATACTGCTGAACTACAAATTCATCTTAAGTAGACCTGGAGGCATTAATTTACAGTCAAACATTAAGGGCATTAACAATGTATGCATTCACCCGATTTTGCTGTCAATCATAAGCAAAATAATAGTATAGAAAAATTTTAACCTGAGAAAAAAAGAATCGAGGACACACAGGAGTAATCAGAAAACAAGAAGTCAAGCAAAGTCACAACAAAAGAGGGAACAACAAAAAACAAAAAGACACACTACACAAAACCCAAAATGAACTAACATGAACCTCTCTTAAAACGGTGGGGAGTCCAAATAAATTGAAATAATATCAAACCAAGAAAACATATAACTGTTAATTCTGCAAAGGATTATAGTAGGTTTTACAAATTTGCTTGCACCGCATATGTACCTGAGCATTCAACCAAAAGGCGAACTATTTTCCAGTGTCTCTGCGTTCACTTCATTGATTGAATGATTGGAAATTTGCTTCACGTCCAACGGGCAGTATTTCACCTATATTCAGGAAGAGAACAACTTAACAAATAATAACTCAACGGGAAAAGAGGATGGGACATCGGGAACAAAATTTGGCTGCCATTGGAAAAGTATAGGGTAATAAGGTAAGGGACGAGAAGTTAGCCATTTAACTATTAAGGAAATTAGATAAGTTTGGTGCTGTTAATATATAAACTACGAGCAAATTTGGTTGATTGAAACAAAGCTGATGAAATTAATTAAGAAGGTGTTTATTTTAAGAGTACATACTTTTGGTCTTTTTGGGTGGTCTGTAATTGCTGATTTTCTGTACGGTTTAGTCTTTGCAGGAGTATCCGGAGGCCAAACCCACGCCATTTTAAATTAATCTTAAATCCTTAAGAAATCAAATTTTACGTAAGTACAATCCACAAACAATATACTGTCTTTCTTGAGATTTTGTAAACAAAAGTTTCTTCTTCCGATCACAGATTTTGAAAGCGAATTTCCTATCACCTTTAAATCTTGTGTTTTCACTGTGTTCCTTTAAATGCTATGGGTAACCGTATGTGTTAAAACATAGATCAGACAAAATTCTAAATTAAGTAAATATTCCTGACAGTTTAAAATAGGAAATGTTTCGATCCCCACAAATGAATGTCAACGGGATATCGAAGAAAATTGTATGTTTACTCTCGACTCAATATTGGATTAAACGTTTGATTGATTTGGATATTATTGGCAAACAATCTTCACCATCGAATGGATCCTTTTGAATGGTATCATACATTTAATATGAAATAATGTGCTTAATCGTACCTCCAGACGAATTGGCTCACGTTCTTATCAAAAGATGTATTTTACATTCGTAGATAAATTTCTAAAAGAATGCATTGGGTTAATTCATATTGCTCATTCGATGTGACATATTTTGTACTTAGATAATAGGTTAGGATCAATTTCAGGTAATTTTGTTTCGTTGCATTGTTCAACGCACTATCAACTCTCATGTTCTTTAACGGTGTATTTAAATATAAAGAGGTTCTCGCAAGGCTTATTAACGTTCTTATATCAACAGAAAATTCACTATCTATCACGAAAACGAAAATTTTTGTTATGTCCAAATTTTACATAAAACAAAATTGCAGTCTTAGTTTTTACGTGGGGGTAACGCATTTAAAAAGCACATGACATCATTGCCCACGAATTAAAATATAACGACGGGGAAAAATCAACTTTTTACACCAGTTTAGTTTTATAACAATCACGGAAATCTTGTAACATAAAGAAAACATTCCTCGTCGTCCTATCTGTTTAAATATGTGTATAATGTGTAGTACTATGTGAACAGTCAAAAAGCATTATGAAACTGCATGAAAAGCACACTGGCTGTCGTACAAAAAATATAATTAGTGATGGCTTAAACTACCACACAAGACCTTTGGTGACCTTACTTCACGTCAGAAAATTAGTTTCGATGATCCAATTTCCATTCCTATTGACAGGTAAAATAAATGGAATGGATGACATGTAATTTTTTCATTTCTTTTGTGAATTTAAACATATCTTTAATGTTTAAAATGACATTTAAAAAATCGTTTTGAACCTAACATCTTTAGTGATATTTTAGAGAAATAACCTGTGATTCTGACATAAACTATATTTGACACTGCAACAATTTACAAGATAGTCATGATGCATGTTTTTCGGTAAATTTCCTCAACAAAATATCTACATTATAATCAAGTAGTTTACTTAACAACTTAATTTAAATATAATTTCAGAATGTAAACAAGTCGCTTGGAAAATAAGAAAATCGATACGAAGAATGGTAGCTAAATATGGCTGGCTACATCTTGTTTTTGGTGTTTTATTTTGTTTGTCTTATTGAACACTTTACTTGTGGACGTCAAAATTCAGAACTTCTACACAAACAACCTATATATATTTATCACACAAAGAGAACTATCAACAAAGTCTTTAATTATCGACACATGTCCTGTCTAATTCTATACGGGAGGGGGTGATCTTTTCTGTTAGTGTGTTTTTGGTCATTTTTTACACGTCTGTGAACTGTTTATTTTTAGAAAATAAACCAAATGTTAACTGTTCTTCAATCATTAGGTGTTATCTGTTTTCTTAAAAATTCACATTGTTGTTAACTGTTTTAATGAAAATAAAAACCCTGTCTGCATTAACCGTTTTATAGATTTTCCTATGTTATTCTCTCTAAATTTTTCCATTCTGCTGTTATATGTTTTTTCTATTTTTTTTTAATTCACTGTTTCTGTTTTCTCATGTAAATTGCTGTTATCTGTTATTATTAATATACTGTTATCTGTTTTGGGCAAAATAAAAAATTGTTAACCTGTTAATGGACACCCCTCTTGCCCCCTCTTCTATATTTGTATAAGTTATTCGATTACACTGTTTATGGTATTTTGAGCACGATTTTGAGCAACTATTGGCATAATTTTGGGCAATATCTTCCACGACTTGAATATTTGGCTTTCAAATATTTTGTCAAGCACCACTTATGAGTTTATTAAACGAAACGCGCGTCTGTCATATATAAATCAATGTCATCATTGATTACCATTATTTTTTAAATTTGAGTGGGTGTAGCAACCATATTTTGTTAATAACCGTGTAAATTACTCGCATGTTTTGTGTAAACACGGTTAGACGTGATTTAAAAGAAACACACAATTGCTACGGAGGGCCTCGGTGGTCGGTTGGTTAATGGAGTTAGTATTCTATTAATCACGGCCTGTCAGCACTTAAGTTGCGCGTGCACACTCGATCGAAACTACTATAAATAGTAAGGATTGCCATTTTTAGAGGTTTTCTATGGGTGCTCCAAGCTCCCTCAATAAATGTGCAGGCCGAGAGACTATTTATAATTTCAAATCAACCAATACCCGTTTATAATTGCGCAATTTGTATCGACCACTCTGTTAGCTTTTACAAAAATCATCTTGGTGTTGTACGTTTAGCAATATTGAAAAGAACAATTTAACAAAACGAAAACAGTTTTAACATGTTATAAGGACACTTGAAGGATATGACAAATTAGTGAGTAATTTGCAAAGAAGACTATTAGAAACACGACAAAACGTACGATAAGCCAGTTGAAAACATTTAATGCTATAAAAAGTACTTCTTATGTAAATGCTAAAGGCGTTTTAAGGTCGCTACACACAAGTCATCGAGGACACATTTCTCTACAAGACCTCCAAAATATAGTCCACCACATACGCGCTTCATAGCGTTGTATTCCAACGGCCAGTGTTTTACGTCACCAAACGTAAGTATATAGTGGGGAAACTGGTTACAAAATATATATGTGTTTCGGCATCCTCCCAAAATGCAAACGACGCCATGATAATTCTGCAAAATTGCTGAAAGTGGCATTACCACAATTCAAAATAAACAAACAATCTTATTAAAACTTATTAACTGAAATTTCAGTAAATTAAAATCTTCAGACTAAGTTCATCATTCAAAACATTGTACAAAACCATGTAGTGATATAAATTGGTTTTCTACACTATTTTAAGGGTGCATTTAGACTGCAGTCTTGGCTTTATCGAGCACTGAGTAGAACAAATAAAAAAACCAGCTTAAATACAATTTTGGCACGATTAATAAACGCATTACAATCTACAAATATTTAAATACATCCAAAAGAATGTATAACAACATAATACAAGACATTAATCAACGGCCTTAAATGTCAATATTGAATAATTTTAACAACATCCAAGATCCTGTCGTGAAATTTATTTACAATAAATAGGAAGATAATCATCGTTTATTTTTTTGTCAACCCCAAAATTATCTTAAAAATTTAATACAGAATCAGTTGACATCAATACTTAGTTTAAATGGAACTTTTAAAACATACAACAGGTCCTTCAGAAAGTACAGGTTGCGACAACGAACATATAATAACGATTATTTGACAGCTAAAAAAATAGATACATTATAATCCTACATATTTGCCTATCACAACGAAATACAGACACAAGCTAAAGCCATTTATGAAACGGCACTTGTATACCTACATGTCGAAGACATGTAATTTTTGTACATTTTAAATGTGCACGTTTTTTATCTATCCAAATAAGCCGTTAGACTATTTAAATTATTGTAATAATATTTAGGTTGTACATGCATTGTAAGTTAATTTTTATGTAGGGAGATTTTCTGTAATCTATAATGCATGTCTTAATTTGCTACAAATATCTTTATATGCTAAAATTAAACCCCATATTTAAGTGCTGTACTTGTAATTGTTTAGGAAAGAGGCTTTGTACATCTGTGTCTAGGAAATTTACATTTGATGGTAAATACACTATTAATTATAATAATTTTCAATTAAAAACAAAAGGGTGTAGTAAGTCCAATCAAAACAGAGTACTGACGTGTCCCAATACTCCTCGAGTAAAATGTTATTTAAGATCCGGTGTATATAAAATAAGAAAAAAGTTTTATAGCAAAAATTATTTTCACGAATGTTTGCAAATGTTTCGCATTCCTGACAAACGAGAATGACTTGACTTGTGAATTAAACATCCAGTTTAATACACTCATAGTGATTCTCGTAATGAAGTAGACTTTATTAAAGAAGCTAACAGAGCCAAAAATAAAGGATTCAATGTATTTCATGATAGCATTATTGGTCAATTTTGGTCTGGTGATGGCATTGGTGATTAATTTACGAAGGAAGACTACAGAAACAACAAAACAAACAAAGAAACTGTAAAAGCTGAGGAATCTGGAACTAGCTATGACCATAACATCTCAGATGTATAACCAACTTCGATCATTACAGTCTTTATGGCGCTCCAAAATAAAAACATCAAATTCGGAGTTTTAAAAATGTAGTGCCAAACATATAAATTGATATTAATATGAAGATAATTAAGGTAGATACATGTACTATCATTGTCGATTTTTCTGATTGCAGTTTAGTTGTTTGTTTATTCTCTGTTTTATGTCACTGATCAATATAGTATTGATTTTATGACAATAAAGATATATATTTAACTGTTTAAAGGGAAATAACTCTAATTTGATTTGGCTGTCTTTTTCTTAACGTGTCTGAAAATCTGCTGCCAAATCATTTTTTACATTTACTGTCATTTGCATTTTGTTACCCTAAATGTAAGAAAGACCTCTAAAGGCATCAATATCCCTTAAAACAGTAAATCCCACTTTTTAAATTTAAGCAAGTTGAAATCATCAAAAAATCAAAATTCTTCTGCTATTAATTAACCAACCATTAATTTTCAATTGTTTGTTTGTTTGTTTGATGGTGTTTAACGCCACTTTCAGCAATTTTTCAGCTATATCATGGCGTCCAGTTTTTATTGGGAGAGGAAGCCGGAGTACCCGGAGAAACCCCACGACCTGCGGTAGGAAAACTGGCAATCCTTGTCAATTAAGATTGGAGTCGAGTACACCCTGCCCGCAGTGAGAATCGAACCCGCAATCTCAGTGTTGACAGACCACGTGATCAATAGTAGACGAACTACCTTGACCACTCGGCCACCGAGGCCCCTTAATTTTCAATATACCCTTTATAAATATTATATACAGTAAACTAGTTAGGATTGTAGCATAACCTATGATAATGTTATAGGTAACTACTGTATATTTCAATTTAATCCCACAGTATAAATACACCCTTATACTACACATGGATAATAATAAAACATGCAGTATGCATTGCTGAATTGTAAAATTAAAACTGCTATTCTAGGGAAACGTTATATAATGCACAGATATGTAAACACTATGGAGTAGTTAAACTGTTAGAATGAGATTAAAAATCTCCAAATCCCATAAAAGTTTGACATTAAATGCTTAAGTGCTATACAAAAAATATGTTATCAAATGGAAAGCTGTCATTGATGAATGTTAAATGTTGTATAAATATTAACATCGCGAATGTATATTTCATATAGATTTATAAGGACGTATCATTTTCAATTAGTTCAATTATTATTCTAATATGACGTCCTGCTTTAGCTATGTAAACAAAGCCGTGTCAAAATTCCAATAAGTTTAGTTCGCACATGCGTAAACTGCGTGTTTTGTGTAAATATAAAAACTGACTTACAAATGCCGTTTTTTATGTGTTATCCATAATTATCGTTATTGTTAATAATTTAGTTATTTTTAGTATAAATTCTGAGATTTATATGATTTAAACTACTCCCGATACATTATTTTTTTAACAATTCTACATTCGAATCAATATGACGTCATAATTAGAATTCCGACGTCATATTACGCTGAACTGAAAATTTCAAACTGGAACGACGCAATTTCGTTAAGATTTCTCAATATTTTTGTTTAAAAGGTACGTACATTCAATAAAATGACGAGAAAAAAGTTTATGTCAGTTTTATTTGCTTTAACATACTGTTTTTGGATATATCGTATTAGTTTCAAAAAACAATATTACCACTGAAAGCATCCTCTTAGAACCGCTTCGAAATTTTAAAACATTTGTTAGACATATTAGAATCGAAATAGATTATTGCGAGCGGGCTTTATGGGAATTAGAACATGGTCAGACCATATATTTGTCTTCATTTTATACCTCGCTATCGCTCGGTATAAATATTGACAAATATAAGGTCTGACCATGTTCTAATTCCCATAAAGCCCGCTCGCAATAATCTATTTCTTAAATCCAAACTGGAACAGTTATGAACATCTAAAAATAATCTATCTGTATCTGTTATAAAAAAAAAATTAAATAGTTTGGTTAGCCAGGCATGACTAAGGGTATACAAGTATTTAAAACATCATAGACCTGCATCCTTGACTACGAATGAAATCCTCATCAGGTGGGTATTTTAGTAATTCAGTTTACACGATACCTAAGTGTTATATATTTAAACCACACCATGTTTTAACTCGCCTATAAACTCTCCTATTTTTCATTTTTGTTTTTTTTTAAATATAATTTGTCAAATGATCACCTACTCTGAAGCAAATGTGCTTACAAATTTATTTACATATTCTATTGAACTGCCCCGTCCTCAACGAGTGTTAGATGTAGTAATCTATATGTCAGTTTGTATGTATTTCACGTATTTATTTAGAGTTCTATTGAAGAGCAGATATTTTCTTTGATGGATAAAATTATGGTGAGCCATTGTTGTCATTGCATTCCATTTTGTTTTCAAGAAAACTGGTTGAATGTTATTGATGTTAACATGCGATGTTGCAGTATTTGTAGACAAACATATTTTTTAATGCAGATTCCATTACAATTTAAATTTCATCAAGAAAAAACTCAGGCTAGCAGCAGCGTTGGACAATAATAAATTATATGAAATTTAATTTACCATGATTTCTAGTTGTTTAAAAGCAATCTAATAACTGTCATGACATGTTTCTGGTAACGAACACATTTCATATTGCAAATATACACGCAAACGTAGACGTACAATGCCGTAGGTCAGATCGTATAGTAATAATACACGTGAACTGTTTTTAGTTAATATCTCATTAAACTGCCTTCTGATTGTTATCCTTTACACGTATAAAATGACAATTTAAAGCATGTTTGAATAATTATGTCGAAGTCAATCCCCAATTTAATGTTTAGAAACAAGATACAGATTTTAAAATTAAAAAAAAATATTGACTAAAACATTTAAGCTATACGGTTGTTAGTTGACGATAAAATATATCCCCGTGTGATCTAACCTTCGTTGTATTACTTGGAATGCCAAATTAGACGTCCCTAATCAATACCCACTCAACATACAAACAGAAATTTACGACAACTTTCCTATCATATCTTTGAAGTTCATATGACAAAAACTATTCCAAATGATTGTTGCCTAATAAATTACTCACTGCACGATTTTAAATACACACTTGGTTTTTTAATGTAAGATAAGATAGCTTATATTAAGCTTCTTTTGACCCCCAACGTCTGTATTAAATTCGTTTTTAAACCACCTTAAGTAAACTGACCTGGCACTTTGCATTTTCGGCCATTTGTGGGGGGATATTCTACAATTAATTTGCAAATTGGTGCAATGTGTATTTTGCATATTGGTGCAAAAGTGGATACAATCGAACCTTCACAACAAAGACTATCCATGTTCAGCAGAATTGAACCATGAATCGGCATGAGCAAGCTAGGAGATGGCTTTGCTATATACGTATAGAGCGCAAAACTTTATTGTTCTATAATTTGGTTTGAGACTCCTTTAATTGTAGAGTTTTTTTTAAATTTATTTCCTCTTCTTACAATTTAAGTGTTATATAAATTGAATGATAAAGTAATCTATATTTTCTCCGAGATTATTATTATCTATGCAAGTATCCTGATCAGATATGAATTATTTTTCTTCAAATATTCAAAAGGTAAATAGACATTATTCATAAAAAATATTTCATACTCATATTTCATTTAAAAGTTTGGTTTACGTCAAAGATGACAACGCAAGATCGTACTCTTTCATCGTGTATACAAAACATCAGACAATAGGGACAGAACATTATTTGAAATTAAAAAAGAAATGATCCTTTAAAAAAAACGTGTACACTATAAAATAATTTCAAAAGCTAAGTTCAAAGGTACTCGTTTGCACTTTCTGACAGCTTTCACTTAAGTTCGATCATTCGAGTTTGACTGTGCGATATTAATATAACGACGTAAAAACTGAGATTAACCCTGATTAAAGTACGTTCCACTTCTTTTCGTATATTTTAAAAAAGATATTTCGTTATTAGTGGTATATTTAAAAAATGTATAAATTATTTATGGTTTTTTTTCTAAAACAATATTCCTAATGTACAGTTAATAAAGAAATAGGGTGTGCTCAAGCATTAAAAAAAATGATATTTTTCAAATAATTTTGTACATTTTATAGTCATTAATATTTGATTAAATATTTACAATTAATTTACCTGAAAATTTTACTAAAACAGGTGATTGCCTCAATCTTGCAGACGCTATAATTGTATTTATTGGTGACGTGAATGTAGGTTCTTTAGAAATAATTAATAAACATTAACATATTAACTTGTTTTCTTTGCAATATATTTCTTTAGTTATTTTATGGAATTATTTGTGGTTGCATTTGAAAGTAAATTTTGCCTTTTACTCAGAATCTGCATATTCAGTTTTTCTTTCCGAGTCTATTGATGGCTAGGTTTACTCAAAATACTACTTAATCAGAGTAAACGAACAACGCGTACAATTTAAGAATATTTTGAATCCTTATAATTATTTAATATTTCAAATATGTTCGACGTTATTCGTTGATTTAACTGTCGCATTTATAGTTGTATTGTAGGGCAGGTTAAGTTGATATTTCTCGGTAAAATCTCAGATATACGCTAGCAACTGCAAATTTAACGCGATTAAGCAAAACTCATCCCACCAGACATATATTTGCGATAGTACGGTGACCTCTTCCAGACCGAATAGTTTATTTCAAATGTCACTAAAATATGTGGGAGACCGACACGATTTATTTTTTTTTACCTCAAGACGAACACAGTTTAAGTTCTTTTACCAGCACTAGACAAGACCAATGTAGACTTATGACTATCATGTTACACCACTATTGAAAGCCGTTGTTTGTTTCATACCAGAACCATTAGACACCATTCGGTGAGAACATTTTTTTAGAGACCATAATATGGAGAAAAATATATCTACTTATATAATTCGAAAAGAGGTGCATTCAAACTCGCTGTTAACTCTTCAAAATATTTCAATAAAAAGTGTAATTATCTCTAAATGTTATCACGGTTGAAAATTTCAATAATAGACAATTATCTATCGAAATGAAGTTTTCAATTCCGAATGATACCTTTATATGTTGCCAAACAATCATTTTCATATTTAATAATTGTTAATGAAATGACATTTGTGTGTCCGTTGTATAAGATGAATAATCAAAGATCGATATAAAAGAAAAAAATTTAATAACAAAAATAATTATCACAGAGAGATTTTTTTTCTTTCCCCATACAAAGAGTAGATAAATCTCGTAATTACGCAAATTACTATTTAAAAAAATATATCCAACACATTTTTTAAATCTAGGATGAAAAAAACATTCAGTTGAACTGAGGTCAAGGGAGTCGTGATATTGTTCCCGTAGAATTGTTTGTCTTTATTTTTGAAGTTTCACAAGCTGTTGAAATAAATAAATCAAAATTGTAAAATTGAAATTACAGAAAACAAAGCATTAAAAAACATATATAGACAAGATAATAAGATAACAATATAGATGATAAATACGTGGCATAAACCATAATGGAGGGACAATTGTTTAAACAACGGTCCTACCCTCCCGTTCTTTTTAATACCCTTAGAACACAGACATGAAGAAACTTATCTAATAAATAACAACAACAAACTACACCTGCATGATACAGAGCTAAAAGACAAGAACAAATGTGCAGCGACTATCAAATTTTGAAGAAGCGGCGCATTATGAACAATTCCTGCGTTGATTTATTGTATACAGAGGACACAAAAATAGTTTAACGCCTCGCCTTTCTGCCAAAAGTTGCATACCTTAAAGGAGATTTATGATCTTTTAAAACTCTAAACCAAGTGTAAGATCACTTAGCCAGACACACGCTTATTAATTATATAAGCATTACATCTAAAGGTTAAAAAATAAAAATAATATTATACAATGAAGATTAGTCGACGTAATTCTAAAAGTTAGACTTGAATTTACTTCCACATGGTTTAACACTATTTAAGCTTTGATTGTCAAAATATTAGTATTGGTCGCTAGGAGAAAATTCTCGTCACTAGTAAATAGCTACTTTATTTGTGAAATTATTGTTACGAATCAAACATGATGCTTTGCCAATATGAGGTCAAACGTCACCGCTGCTTAAGGGATCAACTATTTTGTCAATAGATGTAACTTTCTAACGAGTTCGCTGGGACCATACCCAGTACTTGGCACACAGAGCAGCTCAGCCCCTCCCTAGGGAGACTCTCTCGTTATGGTGTCGGGCCATAATACGGAAATCCTGGCCGTGGACCGTATTGGGTAACCTGCAGAATGCTATGCTCATTTCACGATGAATACTCCTTTTGTAGATTTCGAAAATGAGTAGACTTATTGTAACCGCTACAAAGTCAAAATTCTCCGCCCCTACCCAATACTTTCAGTGACAGTCAAAATTTTATTCCGTTGATTTCTCGTCCTGGATATAGCTGAAATACTGAAATACTGCTCGCTAGACGTACAATTCAAATCAATCAAATCAATGTTTCTAACGAGTTTGTTCTGATTTAATCATATACTGTAAATACAATAAGATTTCTTATTCTATAACTGATTTTGTGACAATAGTAAATCATTTGTCGTAACAAATTTTCTACCTTTTATTTACGCATGTGCTTTCATTTCTTGTCTAAGTGTTAACACTATGGTTGCAAGTTTGAGCCGAACCCTGCGTCTGACAATGTGGGAACGATCCAAACCTTATTAACAAGAAATGCAAGTTTTGCGGATGTAGATCAAGGGTATACGGATCTTTCCAAAAAAAAAACCTTGATATAGCTGAAAATGCTTAATGTCGCATCAAACACCCCCAAAACCAATTAAGTTTTTTTCTTTACATCATACATTTACAGCAAAAATATAGCTGATTTTTATATGTATTATCAATGTTTGTCGATCTTCCATATCACACCCCTGGCCATATCTCGCATGCATGATAAAATTAACATGAACGGTAGATGATATAGGGATCTAACAGCATGCGATATAGATTTTGACATGTAATATTCAGTGCATATTTCCACATTCAACAGTAAGATACAAAGACAAAAACTACACAGAAAGGACTTTTATCCAAAATTGTGCTGCATTAAAGCTCGACAGGCTACAGAACAAAATGTGTTTTCATTTATCTGACCATTCGTTATGTTCTTATTTTTCCATAAAATTTCATCGTAACCTATTTTTTACAATCTGTACAGCTAAAGTATAAATGCACCGGTATATAACCATGACAAGGTCAAAAGCACAATCTTCCTGTAGGTTATAAATCCATACTATCCACGGAGATCATTGAACAACGATATCCCATAACCGCTGCATAATCTTAGACGGTGTAGAACGTATAGAGTTTGGTATGTATCGTGATATATCGTAATCTTCTGTTTGTTTATACTCATCTTAGTTTAAGGTAGATAGACTTTATATGTACTTTTATTGTAGTATATATCCTCTACGATATTGAATCTTCTGTTTGTTTCATTTACACAATATTATAAAGCGGAATTGCAATACGGGATAAATCTTTTCTATACTTAAAGACTAAATCGTTGATATTTAATTGAATTTTTCAATCCACAGACATTTTTGACTTGAGATTGGAGACAAAAATAACATTACAAATGAACCTCACCCCTTCCCCCAGATGAGAAAACGGTATTTCTTGCATTCAAGGGCGGATCCAAAATAAAGTAGCATAAAGCTGAGCATAACCAACGAAAACCTGTATTTTGTAGATTGCAACTCTCTGTCGTGGTATAACCCGGTGTCAAACGCACGCTCCCCCCTTTTTGTGGCGCCACTGATTTACTTTTACCTATAGGGTTTTAATAAATTGTTTAAAAATATTGTTTATCCTCGTTACACCATTAATTTTTATTCTCACAAATTATATACTCTTCCAAAAAAGAAACGCAACAATTTTTTTATTTTAAAAATGATTTTTTTCTTAAATATAAATTGGCTGAGAAAATAAAAATTGGATATTGGTGATTACATTTAAACCCAATATGAATTTTACCAAGGACGCATTTAAATTCAATCAAGATGAAAACCTGAAACTACGCAAGTTTCGAATCATATCATGTATAGAGTTTTGACAAAAATCAGTTTGTTTTGCACGTGCAATCATTGGTGATTTGTTAGCGGGTACTGCGGGTATAAAAACCCCAAACATCGCTATCGGTCGACTCCAGGCCGGTGAAACGCAGACTGACGTTGCAAAACACTTTAATTTTCATCGCAGCACGATTTTTCGCCTGTGGGAGCGGTACCAACAGCTTGACACTACAGAAGACAGAACTCGCACAGGGCGCATACGCATCACTACTAACGCCCAGGATCGGTACAACAGGTTGTTCCATTTACGCCACAGGACCGTTCCTGCAACAATTTCTGCCAATAACATCACTGGCATGCGAAGAATTTCTGCCCAGACCATCCGTAATCGATTGCGAAACCATGAGATGCGCACCAGACGACAATACTTTGGAGCCACTTTGAGACAACCGCCAGCCAAGGGTACGATGGAGTAATATTGTTCCAGGATAGAATCTGTGGAACTGGAGAAAGGTGTGGTTCAGCAACGAATCTCGCTTTTTGCTAGAAAAGAAAGATGGATGGCCGAATTCGGGTATACAGACGACGGAACGAACGATTAGCACACAACTGTGTTGTTGAAGTCAACAATTTCGGCAGAGACAACGTGATGATGTGGGCTGGCATCTCTTACGCCAGAAAAACACCAGTGGTTTTCCAGGCAACTCGAATGCACTTCGATATCGTGACGAGATTCAACAGCCTCACTTATAGCCTGCAATCAATGTCCATAGGGAGGTTTTTCAACATAATAATGCCAGACCGCATACTGCGTGGATCGTTTTTGACTTTTTTGAGCAGCAGAACGTAAATGTTAAACGTTGGCTCTAACGGTCACCAGATCTAAGCCCGATTGGGCATCTGTCGGATGAACTCGACCGCCGCATACGTAAACGTCAACCACCGCCTCAAACACTGCATGAATTACAGCATGCACTTCAGGTTGAATGGCATAGAATTCATGTCGTTCAAGTACAGCGATGTATTCAGTCTATGCCCAGGCGTATAAGAGCTTTTCTGCAGACAAACAGGACGACATAACAGATATTGACTGATGTTTTGCAAAAAATTGCATCCTGATGGACTAAATTAACATATTTAGTAAAAGTGAACCTTTGTCAACATTTGTGCTAAATGTTAGGGTTCTGTGTGTTTTACTTATGTTGTGATGTATAATTGAAGTTTATGATGTAAAACAGGATTTTCTTATTTTGCGTTTTTAAGAGAGAATTTTTCATTAATTTTAAAACATTTTTGTCAAATTATATTAATTAATTAATTTATTTATTTGCTTACCTAGTTATAGCTAAATTTATATCATACACGTTGCCAAGTAAAATACAGTGTTCGGTCATACGACTTAAGCCACGATTTAAGCGCTATAAAAAGGTGTTATGAATAGACAAGCTCCAAGTATTAAATACTATAACTAAAAATTATATTAAAAATTGTTCCCATTCTCGATTAAGCTTCAGTCAATTCATAAAGATTACACCTTATTGAAAGAAATTACAAAATATTTCCTTAGAAAAATTTTCAAATAGTGCTTTATCATTATTTTGTCATTTAAAAAAAATAATGTGAAGATAACAAAACTTAAAATTCTTTACCAAATACTTAATAGTTTTTTAAATAAACTCTGCATCAAATTTAAGGTAATTTTAACCCCATTTAAATGATATGTAAACGAGACCACATACACTTTAATATAAACATAATTAATATGTATGATATTTAGTTGTCAAGTGTATTGTTATTTTTAATAATTGGACTATTTCAAATGACTTAATGGCCTTACATTTGTATAATCCGTATAATACAATAATTAAACAAGATCTTCGTGGATATTTTCGTCACAATGCTAATCTGTCGTGTTACTTATGACTTGTGCAAATAAAGAAAAATATTGTATACTTCATTGACGAACTTCGATTTATATAATGTTTAAATGTGCTCATTACTGGATATATTCAATATTTAGGAACTTAGTACGATATTAGGAAGTCATTAGAAAATCGGCATTCAATCAAGCAGATGGGCAACTAGTGTGCAAGATGCAACAAGCGAACCAAGTCCAACATAAACTGCATGTAAACAAAATCGACAAAATAATTTTCTTATTAACGCGGACAGAGTGCACTCGACTCCAATATTAACTGACAAGGATTGGAGGTTTTCCTTCTTAAGGTCAGGGGTTTTCTCCTGGGACTCTGGCTTCCTTCCCAAATAAAAACTGGACGCCATGATATAGCTGACAAATTGCTGATAGTGGCGTTAAACACCATTCAAACAAATAAAAACAATCTTTTCTTATTATACTTCAGTACAAATTTTGATTAAATGCAGTTTTGTGGTTTTTAGCTAGGAATTCACCATGCTAAAATAAACAAATTACTGGTATTTGAAAGATTAAACTGCAGGACTGATACGTTACGGTTGTGTAAAAGATTGGGCCAAAACAAATCGTTCGACAGGCTGTATTATGCACCATTCAAATAAAACTATTATGTTGCAAAGATTCTTTTCGATTGCCGATGGCGATGCATTCCAATACAGAACATAAAAATTCAAAAGTGACCATACAATAGATATTGACCGCACATCAACCAAACATGCCCCGCTGTCTACTATTAAATTGGATTAAAAATAAACTGTTGATCTAATTGCCAAATCATTTATCTGGCTCTTTTGACCCCTTATATCTAAACATAGAAAAAAATCGACCAATGCTAAAACTCATTAAAAAATGTCATTAAAAATCGTGTAATATTTATTCAAATGAAGAATACAAACACCTGACCCTTTAACTGCGACATCCTCAACACAGCAGAAGATGGGGAAAATCCGCCGACACACTTTCTGACGCTTATTCAATAAGATTTCTTGTGAATAAATCTCATCGATTATTATCTAATAAAATGTAGGATATTTATCCAATTTGAGGACGGATAAATCCGGCCCCTTTTCATCCCATAGGTTTCGAAAACCGTAAACGAAAAAAAAAATAGCGATACAACATCGAAAGCTCATCAAGTGGGGAATCTAGCATCAAATGGAACAAAAAATAACAAATTTCACACAGAAATGCCGAAAATATGGTCACTTTGGCGAAAAAAAAAACGAATTAATTTACGTCCAAAATATAAAGATCAATGCTCTATTACTGCAGCTAAAAACATCACAACGAAAATCACATTAAAATAATCAATTAATTTGAAATTTTTATTTGGCCGTTTTGACACCCTTTATAAATAAAAACGGTAAAGAAATTCTGGTGCCAAACTGGTGAAAGTGTTTTTTCCTAAATAACATTGTACAAAAATCGAAACTGAAACGGGGAAAGACAATCTAAAAATCTACACAACTCATATAATAATTTTTAAATTAATTATTTTTTCCAAACCGGTAGTGTTCCGGATATCAATTACAATCCCAACCTTTATTTTGGTCCTTTATTAACGGGACCATACTGGTTAAACATTAAAACAATCGATCAAGTTGATCTAAATGTAGTGCCTTGAAACGAAGCTGCCCACAGACAGGTCACTGTTAGAAAAAAAAAACTACCATTTCACAGGTTATTTTATCTTATACGGTACAAAACTAGCAACAATTTTCGACGTGAATTTTTGGTTTATCGTCTGCTCAGACCACGTGTTCTCACTATGGAATGATTCTTTAAAATCAGTCGGAACAGTGGTCAAATAATCTTCAACATGATCCGATTACACTCATCTACGGAAGCCCATTAGTGCCAGGGTGGTGTTTTATTTTTTCTAACTCGTTATTACGACTTAGCTAACTCGTTATCACAACTTAACTAACTCGTTATAACGACTTAGCTAACTCGTTATAACGACTTAGTAACTCGTTATAACGACATAGCTAACTCGTTATCACGACTTAACTAACTCGTTATAACATCTTACAATCTGTAACTCGTTATAACGACTTAGTAACTCGTTATAACGACTTAGCTAACTCGTTATAACGACTTAGCTAACTCGTTATAACGACTTAGCTAACTCGTTATAACGACTTAGCTAACTCGTTATAACAACTTAGCTAACTCTTTATAACGACTTAGTAACTCGTTATAACGACTTATCTAACTCGTTATAACAACTTAGCTAACTCGTTATAACGACTTAGTAACTCGTTATAACGACATAGCTAACTCGTTATAACGACATAGCTAACTAAATAGCTCTAGAAACCAGTTGATTGTAAAGGTCATTTATGAAAGGTCAATGTCTCAGTTGGCCTTTTATTGGTTTGAATACCGTCTTTTACGCACTTCTGAATCCGACATGAGTTAATTATAAGCAACAATTTCAGTTTCCATATGCCAAATGTGTATCCAAATTTAATACTGTGTCCACTGGCACTTTTCCTCAAACTTACACTACCTCAACTTGCTGGCTTCGAGTGGATGTGGCGCCTTGCAGTGGTCTTGTTTATGATTTTTTCGTCGAATATAAAAAATGTAGTATGACAAATCCACACCTCAGAGATTGACATTTGTTATTAATATTTGTACATATTCTGGACAATCATGTAAAAAGTTACTATTCTAAGATACAGGCATACGACATGCAGGTTCATGGTTAAATGAATAAATGTGGTACATTAATTTTTTTCTATGTACATGTATATTATAAATTTGTGCAAATATCATGAATATGGAAAAAAAGGATTCTGCAAGAAATTTGATATCCGGATTTGAATGGTGACAATTTACATATAATTTATAAATATATTGGAAATTATATATTTTAATTTATAGTCTCATCAATCATGTCTTTGATTACAATACCATCTATTTTAATATTATAGCCAAAGAAAAATTTGGAATCCCTGTACTTGATGCTGTTAAAATTGTGATGAGGGATGGGCTACAAATTCAAGAAGATAGTTTTGAATTTATTGATAAGAATGCTGAATTAATCATTTGAGAGACAACGATGCACTTAATCTACCAGGAACAAAATTGATATCTATATATATAACTGATGTCGACTCTTTGTTATGTCGACATACCGAGATAAATAACATTTTAGGTCGACATAATTATATAGACAATTCGCCAACACGACGTCAGGTAAAAGCATCATCTCGACTTAACGACCAGAATCTGAGATAATATATGTCGACTTGTCGAAATAATTTTGGTGTTAAGTCGACATAAAAGGGGATTAGGACGACTTTGGAACAAATTAAGTCAACTTACCATAATAAATATGTCGACTTGTCCACATAATTATCTCGACATCTCAACATCTCGATGGCAGAAATAAGCCTCCATACGAATTAGCTAAGTCGTAATAACGAGTTACTAAGTCGCTATAACGAGTTAGCTATGTCGTTATAACGAGTTAGCTATGTCGTTATAACGAGTTAGCTAAGTCGTTATAACGAGTTAGCTAAGTCGTTATGACGAGTTAGCTATGTCGTTATAACGAGTTAGCTAAGTCGTTATAACGAGTTACAGCTTGCAAGTTGTTATAACGAGTTAGTTAAGTCGTGATAACGAGTTAGCTATGTCGTTATAACCAGTTACTAAGTCGTTATAACGAGTTAGCTAAGTCGTTATAACGAGTTAGTTAAGTTGTTATAACGAGTTAGCTAAGTAATAACGAGTTAGAAAAAATAAAACACCACCCTGGCACTAATGGGCTTCCGTACTCATCCGCATCGTCCTTTAATAAACAATTATTATTATTCACGATCGTGCATCAACCAATATTTGTCTTTATACGACGACGGTCTCTCCGGGAATGAACGTATAAACCTTTCACCGCTAATATATACAGATAAGTCATGTAACATCATTTCAACAATTATTCTTGTTTTAATACAATCAGTCTGTAACATTCCTAGCAGTTCAGAAAAACACATATAAATATATAAATATAAAATACAATTTTAAACAAAAAAAAAGGAAAAATGAAAGGGGAGGTAGCACAGTGTATTAAGAATATGTAAATGAACATTCTCGGGGGCCGGGGGTGGGTCTTCTCCCTTTAAATGTTTTATTTCAATGAACAGTGGATATTCAATCAGATCGGAAAAAAGTATTTTAAAATCAATGGACATTTAACGTTACATGATTGACCTTTTAAGGATATATAAAACTCCAGACGCTCTAACGGGCCTTCCATACCTTGTAAAGATATAGCACGTTTGTAGCTTTGTGTAGAATGTATAGGGATATATTAAACTATTAAATGCTTAAAAGGATAAGTAATTATGATTGGGCGAAAGATTTTACAGCCTGCTCTATACAATACACAGCAAAATTAATACCATAAAATAGTGTAACTGTTATAAGGCCGGTCTGTGCTGCTGTAAATATTCGTGTTGTGATTTAACGGATTAACAAAACGTTTTGCATTTTAATTTGATAATTGTGTAAGTATTGTTGTACACAAGATTATCTTTTTTGTTTAAAAAAGGCTAAATGTCATCTTCAGTATCATGCCGTTTTTTTTTGGGGGGGGGGGGGGGCTACCGTGAGAACCCCCGACCTTTGGTACAATATCAGAATAAAAGTATAACAAGGACGTATTAAATACATAGCATAAGTTTCCTGTGTGGTTTATCCATTTGACCTTTATAAATCATTTAAATTAGATACTCGACTCTGAAGTTATATTTAACACTAAAACCTAGAGCCATCTTTAATGGACTGTTAAGTGGGTCGATTGCTTTAATGTACAATGTACTTAAACACTTATAGTGACAGTCAAGAAGTGTAAAATACTGACTACAAACGATACTAGATTCATAAGGACGTGCAAACACTTATGGTAATAATGCAAAAATTATGAGCTTTTAAGTTTTCAGGTTGTGTTTTGATTTAAATTCAACAAGTCTAGGTTTGGTGTAGGAAACCTGTACATTTGAATTGCGGAATGCCACATATTCGGCACGTCGCTAGTGTTAACATGGTTAATGTATATATTTTCTTAAAAAGTGTCCATTTGGAGTGTACTGGTGTTCATGGTTTTAGTGCACATTATCTGTGACATTAAAATACGTTTAGTAAACAATATTTCAACTATATTCAGAACAAGGTTGATGTTCGATAAAAAAAAGTCTTTAATTGAAATAGCATACAGCATCACGGGAAAATATTTGCATATAAAATGTCATTAAACTTCACACTATTAATAAATACTAGAAAATATCATATTATCCTCAATACCAAAAACAAGAAATAACCTAAATGAGCCTTTTATTAGCTTTTTTCGTGTCCACTTAACTTGTATTATCGTCATCTAGACGAAATATTGACGTAATTTATCTGGCTGTCTGAAGTGTTAGAGTAAATAAAACAGTTGGCAGTATCACTTGTATCACTCCCATTGGAGTGATCTCAACTTTTATCTAAAATTAAGTATGTATTTCGTTAAAATCTGAAAAATTAGCGATTGATACAACCTGTGTGATAAAAAACCTTACATCATCTATATATGTGATACAAGATGTACTTTTGTCGGAACTACTTCTTGACGTAACAATTAATAGTATAACCAATGATTCGGTGAATGACTTAATTAAATACGACGTCAAAATACGTGTGACGTTGGAGACTATAATTTGTAAACAAATGCTTTGTTGAATGTTAAATTTTAAATTTTTAGATTCAGTTTTGTTCTGTTCTTTGTATACTTCTTAATTTTAGATAAACTTATTACATACATTTAAGTGTAGGTACAACTACCTGCACGTCTCGACAGTTGCATACATTCCGCATCACAACTCAACGCTGCGTTTCGTAGTGATACGAATGTACACAACTATCTCGGAGTGATACAGGCATTTGTACCTATACATAATGTATGTAATGTATATTTATGTTAAATTAAGTATGTTTTTTGTCAAAATTTGAACATTTAGCAATTGATACAACCTGGGTGATACAAAACCTCATATCATCTATTTATAATGTGAAACAAGATGTACTTTTGTCGGACCTACTTTTTGACGTCATAATGAATGTTATAACCGATTACTCTTTACGACAACGATGTTGACTCTTATTCTACGAATGAAATGTGACGTCATAATGCTTGTGACGTTAGGGACTATATCTTATGTCAAAATGCTTCGTTGAATATTAAAATTTTAAATTTTAAACATTCAGGTTGCATGGTTATACTCTTTTTATACTTCTTAATTCCAAACTCATTACATACATTTTAGTGCAGGTACAACTAAAGTACTTGTACCACGTCTCGACAGTTGCATACATTCCGCTAATCGTCTCGTAGTGATACGAATGAACACAACTGTCTCGACGTGATGCAGGTTGTTTTACCTACACATAATGTATGTTATGTGTAGGTATCAATCTCAACAGAGTTATCTCAACTTGTATCACTCTAAAGTTTCTTTGTGAGTTGAAAATCTTTCAAACCCGCAATATATTAATTTTATTATATAAACCAATTTTGCTATCCGTGAACTAGGGAAGTGTCTGCTGGCGGTTAGGCGTGCAACCCCACTCTGACACAGACCCACAGTACCTGCTCTACCGTTCTACCGTCTAGATGCCGCATGCTTAGCAAACAATTTACTGTTTTAGATTTGATCTAAAATTTGAACAGAAAAAATAAATGTCACCCAAAACCTACACCAAGATGTAGTCAATTCGGTTATCTTGGCATAAATTTTATTGGAAGTGCGATGCACATGACAGAAACACAAATCCTGGAAAAATTATGCACGAAAGGACATTATTTGTCAGTTATTGATTAATAAAGTACACCAATCGAGTCTAAAACGATCTTTATCGAAAATATTTTCACAATATTTTCACAAAAGATACATATTTTATTTTCATCTTATCCTGGTGTGAAGCTGCTAAATTTGGCCACCCAAGCATTAATGCAACAAAATCGAGTTGAATCTTGATTGTTACTTTCGCTGTGTAATGCAATCCCCACATCAACAAGGCAATGAACCATATGGTGTTTTCTTTCTTTGGCCGTCATTACGTGATATTTTGTATAGATTTTCGATATATTAAACTGCAAGTGTTTCTGTGGAATATGTTCAGAAACACCTTTTAATAAAATTTAAATCCTAATTTGTAAAGCTTTAATTTCCTATTGAATATATGATTTTCTTATCAACGGGGATGTTCTTAAAACATATTAGGGGATGTAAAATTAATGTATCGTTTGAATACATAAAAGTTTCTGGATTAAATTACTAGATATCTTTTTCCGTTGTCAACAGTGTTTTAATATGAAGAAATAAAAATGGGCGTATGTTAAAAAAATATCATCTCGATGTGAAATAAATGGAAAACTGCATCGATTCTTGAGAGTTCAAAAAGAATGAGATTATTTCTTTATTGAAACATACTTGTAAAATGTGTTTCATTTCGAATGACGAACTTTATAATATGTGTTTTGTATATGTCACAGAAACTGATCTATGATCAAGTTTTGTCCTTTGAACCTCGATAGATCAATTAAATATGCACGATTGCAACTGAGTGTTTAAATATTATATTTTAAAAAGCGATCTATAATTCAGACATCAATAAATTTTAATTGAAAAATCAAAGGTTTTATTTCGTATCAATTAAGTGTTAACGAGAATGAATTTCGGTAATATGACGAACCTTGTCCTTAATAACCAGGTAACTGTTGGGTTTATTATCCAATTTTATTACAATTAAAGGCTATATATTTTATTATATAAGAAAGATTCAAATAAAAACGAAAAATGCTATGTACACAGTATTGAAAAGTAAGATTTTAGTGTTTTGCTACATACTGGTCACGCTACCCGTCTCAATTGAGAGTCCTAAGATAACAGATATAGATTTACCAAAAATTATTTATCAAGTTTTTTAAAAAGGCGCTTGGTGAATGTAAGAGAAGTAGATATACTACCTTTTTGTAAGACAGTTCGACCAAAGAGGATGAGCCCAACCCTTCCCCCAACCCGGAACTGCCTACCGGGTTACGTTAAACTACACGTTTTTTTTAAGTTTATAAATGAAGAAAATATTGTAATTGTAAATGTTTGAAATCCAGTTCAAGAGTTCATTTTTTTCTTCAGTTTTGGCTGTTTGGTTTTGATCTCTTGTTAGTTCGGGATTGCAAATATTTGTCTAATCATTGTGTTAACTTTTCTTATGTCTTTAAACATAACAGACAGATTGAAACGATGGTAGACAATGTTTAAAATGGAAACAATATCAAAGCTCAGTAAAGTCTTGGAAACATAAATATGATAGTTATTCCAGTCGTTAAGTCGCGAACTACATAAGCATTCGTAGTATTGTGATTTGTTACCCGGGTGCCAAATCATTTATCTTATCAACACTTCGGGCACTTGATTAGTTTTTGTTAGAACGTGATAACAACGTATGGAGTCGGTTACATATTTAGTATTGTTCCAATGCAAGAGTCAAAAAGTTTAAACTATGTTGTAATTTGTCAATTTAAACTTTCATTTCGTTCCAAACAAAGTGATTGTATTCTTTTATCGTGATAACAATTTTGATTTATTATTTTGTCAGAAAAAGCATATTAGCAAATTCATTAGAAGACACTGACTTATGTGCCTTTAAACAAAACTGACTAAAATGGTTCCATAGAATAAACCGCGAACCTGTCATTTCTTAGCTGGACATTTCTTGAAACAGTAACGAAATGAAAAAAAAATATCCCAAGAAAACAGAACGTGTATTCATTAATGTAACCCCTGTTTTAACCGAACTAGTACACCTAATTTCTTTTTATCACAATATTTTTTCAGTATTATCTGAATGTCATGAAAATCAAACAATTTTATATGGCTACCTTAGTTAAGTACAATTTCTGCAAGGGCAATTCATAATTGATATATTGTACTGGAACCTAGTTTGATACGAACAAACAACTGGAATCGGTCGATATAGTCAAGGTATGAATTCGCCATATTTGTTTCTCGTTTCGGAAGTATTAACTGGTCTACATTTTTCAATATAGGAAATAAAACGTACCATGACAGCTGTCAAAAACTCAATTTTCATTTCTAATTTAATTATTAAAATGTTGACAACGAAGGGAGATATTTAAAAACGCAATTCATTGTCTGATGTTTAGTAACCTAATGAAACTTATCTAAATTAAAGGGTAAAGCTTGTCACTTCAGGCTTCATCACGGGCGACTATGTGGGGGGACAACGTTAAAATATATAGATTTTTCTCAGTTTTAATATTTGAACAACATAACAATTTTCCTTTGCTTGAACATACTGTTATAAGCAAGTTTTATCGATTTTAAACAATGATTTTGAAAAGAATATGCTTTTAAACAATTTGATGTCCGTTTAAATTTCGTTTAGCCTGATTTCAACTTCTCATTAACACAATCGATTTAAAAGGACATCGGTGCTTAAAGAGTGTCTTTGAGAGTGTGTATTTGAACGATATTCATATTACAAGAAGAGGTTGCAGTACCGGGGGAAAACATGATGGCCATACCATAGGATTTATTATAGAACTATCAGATCATTTGCCAAGAACACAGTCATGACAGTCAATTAATGGTATCTCAAAGATCAGATGATAGCATAGTAAAACATGTTCGTAGCATAATGGGTAGCACGCATGCACGTTTCGATTTTGCCCAATATATTAAGAACGCACCAAAATATATCTTAATTTCTTATCAATCTTTGTTAAGACAATGATATATACATGTATACATGAATCCATAATAACAATAATCCCAATATTTATAAAAAAACAGCTTAGGGATTTAGCCAAGCGGATATACAATTTATATACCAATTTATTTAGACTTTTTAGTAACAGTCAATAGTTCATTAAGTTTTAGAACATTAACATTTGTAAGATATGTTTTTATCTATACATGGCGTTCTTTTTTGTCTGGCAAAAGGTTACATTTTAACAGATCGTGAAATTCTTCTTGAAACAACTGAATTGCGAAGGGTGCAAGTTCTAGCAACTCGCTAGATATTTTCCCACCGTCCTATTTCAATAGACAGCTTGTGGTTAATAGTGTTAAACTGGCAAATTCTAAATAAAATATATGTCATCTAATATATTAAAATAACCATCAAAGCTCAAGTCTTCTTTTAGAAATCGGAGGCTTCGGAATGTTTTGAATAATTGCGTACCAGGTTTCTTTAAAACTTGAAGAATCTCACACCACTACTTTATGGTATAGGATATTTAAAACAAAAGTGCCTAGTTTGAAATACAGTTCTATTTGAAAAACAACCAAGGTCGCCGTAAACATTACAACTACTTGACTTCAGGTCCGCAAAGTATAATTTCTTCGGAATTAAAGATACAACTTTATAATAAATTATAATTTCCATGTCTAAATTTTTTGCATCTGAGAGTCTTAGCTGGCGGCTAATAGATAAATTATAAGCTTCTCCTATCTTGGCTATCGTGGTTTTTTCTAACACTAGTTTTTTCAAGAGCCTGTTCAGAGCCTGTTCAGAAAATGGTATATTTTTTACAATTTTTATATCTATATCATTATATATAATTCAAATTTAGAGATAAGAGTTCTTTCGAAAAAAAAATTTTCATTATTTGCATTTATCATCATTTACAGTAATTTCAATATAATCTCAACTTTTCAAGGTGATTTTGACTCGACCATTAAAATTGCGTCATCAGCAAACAATGTAATAACAAAATTAAAAAAAAATACAGATTTTTTTGTTTCAAATAATCTGAAAAGCGATTTATAGCCACTGACGTTTTCTCAAACAAAATTCGTCGAAGTCATTTAAGTAACCATAAAGAATCAAATAGATATGTTTACAACATTTACCCCTGTCTAACACCAGTTTTACACGTGGAAAGAAATCTGACAATGGGTCATTATGTGGCAGCATGACTTAATATCGTTATACATGTCAAAAATTATGAGGTATAGGTTTCAATTTATATTATAAACAGCTTTATCAAAAGTCTTTTTGAAATCTGCGGAATAGAAACAACATCTCTTTCTCATTATTAAAAAAAAGAATGAATAACAGCGTACAAATCAACAGTAAAATTTTCTTCTCAAAATCCACAACTTTAATTAAATAACAAACAATGATAAGTAAAGTAGTAAAACAGTACAATATTTCCCCAAGCACTTATAATTGTTGACCGTCAAAAGTTTTTAAGATCCGATTGATCTAAAATATTTTTATATAGCCGATTTGGCAGATTGGTCTAATTTAAAGAGCCGGACAAAATGTAGGCGAATGGGTGCCGCAGTGTAATATCGGTGTGAGTTCGAGTCCCGCTGAGAGTAAGTTAAAACAAATTACAGTATTAGTATCTAACTCTAACAATATTGGGATTAACTTGTAACTGCTGCTCAAATATTCAATCTATAAAAAACCATGAGATGTCTCCCTTTTCAGAAAAGTACAATGTTCTTAGGTTAAGCAGTTTGTACCAAATCACTACAAGACCGAGTTGCGTAAGCCTGGTTAAAGCTGTTCGGAACTGCACACAATTATATTTCTAAAAAGTTACCGTTGACGTTCAATAAAATGCTCTCTTAAAACAAATTGTTAAACATCAACACAATAGTCGATTGTGCTTCTGTGAAAATGTTTCATTTTGTACATCAAGTCCTTGAATCCCTTTAACCTAATGTTTCTTTTTAGGTGGAAATTGATTTAGTATTGTAATTCCATTTGATGTCTATTTCATGCTGTTTATAATTCAAGTCACGACAATGCTGCTGATTACGCCATAAAACAGATATTGAAACGAAATCAGTATATATTAATGACTAAATTAAATGTTCACATTAATCTATAGTCTACTCCGGAATCAATTATAATTACATGGATCCGATTGGTGCGTCCGATTGAAATGAGAGATGACTACAAGAAATATTTGAGAAATGATCATTCAGTACATTTATTACTATATTACTACACACAATCGTTTGAGATAAGCAATTTGTTTCCAACTCAATGTTCGTTTATTTTATTGTAAAATGATATTGGGATTTTCGTAGAGACGTGAACACAATTTGTCTTATAGCCTCCAAACGTATGTTGACTTTTTATAGTTCGGTGTCAGGCATATTTGCGTAGTACAGGCAGGCATGTTCTAGTTCAGTTGTTTTGACACAACCCACGTATCTAAGGAGCCTACTACCATGACAACGTATAAAAGATCTATAATAACATGAACAGAGTAGTTATTTGTATCTAAAATATCTGATACATATCTTAATAAGAGCCAATGGTATTGTCAAAAGCATTAATGTAGAATAAAAAATTAGATTTTACGTTATTGACAAAATTGAAATACCAAACATGAATTTCGAAAGGTTTGTCGATTATAAAATTGAAATTTACATGTGTGTCAATAACATATTTAAATATTGGGACATACATTTTTGAAGTGGGAAATCAACAATCTGTCAATATTGGTAAATTTTATTGCAATAAATCATCCTTTTCATATCGGCCATACAATGAGAATTTGCTCAAAACCTTTGAAGAAGGGACTGACGAAATGAAGTGCAAGAAATAATACTGCGAACTCACAGTATGATTAAAACGACAATAAATTCATGTAGGAAATTCGGAATATTTTTTTTTTAGAATTTCGTGTTCTGTTTACAGTCGTAAAGTATTTCGTATATAGAATTATAACGAATTTAATCAGATCACTGGATTTTGATAAAAGTCCAAATTCGGTGTATGAATGAATACATACGATAAATTTTGTCAAATGTAAACGAATGAGCAGAACTTATCAATAGCATTGACGATATGAAAAGTAAATCTATGTATCAGAAAACAGTGAGCTTTTATTTTATCCAAAACTCTCGTGAATACATTTGTAAATACATTTGCCTGACGACGAAGTGATTGGAGAATAATAGTCCTTAACTTTCTTAAGATTATAAAGTTTTCAATGCAAATGACAGGCCTTATTAGGACAAATGATGGAAACGAGCAGTTTTTATCACGACTTTATTTCGTTAATTTGTTGTACAAATCTTTAATTTTAATCCATTATATAGAATTCAAAGGAAGATAACAGTTCTACAGCTATTAATAGCTCGTAATGGGTAACTATAGATTCGAACTTATTTGCTGTTGTTATGCTTCATGGATTCATGCATTATATCTTATATACTGAAAGCCATTCTCTAAGTAATAATCTGACCATGATTTTTACAAGATCAATAAAAAGACAAACTAGATTCTTCGATAAAAACAGTAAAATTAAAAAGAAAGTATGCCATGATCTCAACAATGTTCATCAAGGATAAGAAAGACAAGTCAAGGTTATACGTCTGTCGGTAACAAATTTTTCACAAAAACCTTTGTCTCAGTTTTCGACCAAGTAACTTAGTTGTTGAAAATCTGTATTAAAACAACATTCAGTGTTAAAAAAACACAATCACATGTGAGTAAAGGACTTTAAAACGAATGTCTGAGCATTACATAATATTAAAACGTTATTGTCACATGCAGTTAGCTGAAAAACTGAGAAGGTTTCTTTAAAAAAATGTGAGGACTGACTTACTACCTTATTATCATGTACTTCCTAAGCGAATAAGAAAATTGTGTTGTTGTTGAATTTAAATATTTAAAAGTTCAATCCCGTGCATTTTAAGACTTTATGTGTACATGTATACATATTAAGTACTAAACCATTGATACAAAAACATCCATACAAACAACTTAAAGTACTGAAACTTTTACAATTGTTGTATATGAGCAACATGATACAAGTTCCTCCTTATAAATAGGTGTTTAAAACGGTGGTATAGGTTGTAATAAATGTGACATATGTACAGAATTAAAGGCAATTTAATACACTAGTTAAATTACATTCAAAATTCAAATCTTATTAATGGTTACGAGTTCCATTGTAACAAACATGCTACCATTGTAATGTAATCCCGTCTTGTTTCTAAAGAATTATAGATTAAATCTTATTCAGATATTTAAAGAGGAGTAATTTTATACATACCCGTCGGCCTTTCCTCGGCATTTTTTCAATTAAGTATCCAAAACACTTTTCCGAAAAATATAAATCAGTTCATTTTCCTCTTTATTTTTCTCAAAAAAAAAAATCACTTGCACTATTTAAACAGACTGGTAAAATTGCATTAAAACGTCCGGTAACCAACTTCAAATCCAAACTATTTTCAATTCAATATACTTTTTAAAAGGTAAAAATAAAATTTGCATCTGAATAAATTTAAACCACTAAATGAATGTTCGTTCAATCAGCCGCGACCACCGCAAATGTTTACAAAATAACACATAGCTTTACATGCTTAGTTCAGTTCGTAGTTTCGTATTCAAATGTCCCAGTAGTTCATTCAATAGGTTAATATTTAATCAATAACTGTAAAGATTTTAAACCTGAAATCTATGTTGATAAGGGAAATAGGATTTGTAATGATATTTCAAAATATTGAATAAAATAATGAATTATTTAAGCCACTGATTATTCAGTATTCATAAATGTATATTAATATATCCGGTACTTTAAAGCGCTCACCAGCATCGGTGACACGTTCATTATGTCACTTGGTGTTTTTCTCAGCTTAATTCTACAAAAATGGACCAAGACTATCGCCTAAAAATATGAATAAAACTTTATATACAGTTCATAACAGTTTCCGAATTCAAAGTTGTCCTCTAATGCATATTATACAAAGACGCACAACGATGACTATTAATTAGTAAACTTGTTATTTTAAAAATCACACACGGGGACCATAATGAGCGAGTTCAAAGTAGCTGATCCACAGCGCTGCCTGGAGCGTCCCCGGGTGGCGGATAGAGAGGCCCTTACGTTTAGTTTCATACTGAAAGCCTGACCGCAAGTCGTAGTGGGTAACTGTTTGGAGGATACCACGCTCTTTGCACGACACGACAAAGATCCCTTTTGGAGATTCAAAACAAAATAAATTAGACTCATTGTAGCTTAAAAGGCTTAATTTCCTCCAATACCAATTATTTCATACTCTTCTAGTGGTAGTCAAAATTGTGTTGACTATGTCTCACTCGTATTTACCGTTATTGTTTGTTAGCTTGTTCTGGTTCTGAATTTTGCCAAGTATTGCTCGCTAGACGTTAAACAGACATCAACCAAACAAATTCAATCAACAAAACAATCAATCAATCAATCAATCAATCAAAAGTCTACACTATATGAATGCATATGTGCAAAAAAGCCAGGTTTGTCTAAATGATCTTAATTTCTGCTTCCGCTCACAATAAATGACACAAATGCTAAGATTTGCGAAAAGCCTCATTAAAATTTATTTCACAAGAAAAAAAATCACAATATTTAACACTTCTGTCAGTCACTAGATTTGAGATTTCAGGAGTTATTAAAAAGGGCTAGCCAAATAATTACAATCGTAAAATTTCAATTCCTTTAAAAACTGGCTAATGCAAAAAGGTTGCCAAGGCGACAACAAATATTTAAGAATAAAAATTATAGTTGTTTATTCATGACATTTCTATTTTTATTCTATATTTCCAGTGATCAGGTGTCAGCTAAATTAACTAAGCCGGAAGTGACAGTTGCTATGAAACAAAAAATCGTACCAACGTATTACAATATATTGAACTGGACACACTTTAATATTTATTTTACAACCCTTTTCCTGAACACAATAATATCTCCAATGTGTTAAACAAAACAAACAAACATAATAAATTTAAATGTATTTCAGAAGTTCATTACCTATACAAAAAGCGTTTAATATTGAACAAATAAAAACCTGCAATTTATTTCAACCGTTATCTACATTCAAAAAGCTTAAATTAAACAATTCCTATTGTTATTACTAAATTCAATTTACGACATTCGATTTATTTATTTACTCTGACTTTTGTCCTTATTCTTATTATTGACTGGATATTTGTATTTGTAAATCTAATAAAGTCATACGTGGGGGTTACTGTCCAACGTTCAACATAAATGTATATCATACGAATATGAACTACACGGGTTTTTTTTTTAAAGATTTAGACCTAAGTAATACAAAAGAATAATAAGCAGCAACATGACCACCACTGACAGTACCGAGATAAAAACTCCTTAATACCACATTAAGATTACTTAATGTATTAAATAGGAACTGAAGAATAATTCGAAGATGATGGAGTTTAATGCCACGTTAAGCAATCTGTGTCGACGTCCAGTTTTTATTGGGGGGAATTACCAGCTTATCTCATCACACGCGTCAAATTTAGCACTGGTTCGTACAATTACGAAAAGGAACACTCGACTTCCAATCTAAGTATCAACGTGATTTTAGGATTTGTATAAATAGTCTGTTTACCTACTTTGTCACTTTAAGAGTATATGTAAGAAAATAATTATAACGTAAGCAGTTTTCTCGGTTCTAAAGAAGCGTCTTAATCATGATTCCACACTAGAAAAAATCTTTAGATCCCATATAGCAGATTGCATATACCTTGCATACGTTTTTTTTAACATCACTGTCCCAATGATCTACTTTATAACCTTTAAATAATTCACAAGATACTTAATACTGTAGTCCGTTTTGTCTCGTAAAGCCATCTGTGTTTTATAGCAACAAATTAATGTTAACCATAAAAGAAAATAACTTTACAATTAAAATAAATACTCCAATTTGAAACTACTTGTTATCTTTTCGATGTTTAAATTTGTGTACTTTTTCAACTAAACCACCTTCTATTTATTAAAGGTAAACGTAATAATTTTATGGCTGTTGTTCTAGATTTTTCATTATTTTGTCAATCTTTTTTACATTGACTTGGTCTATTATATAACTGCTCAGATTACAAATAATCAGTCAATATGAATATCTTGTTTTTAGACTATGGATAGCAAACTATTTATTTTGAGATTGATCTCTAGGACTATATCATATATAACGTACAGATGGTATGCAGCATTTCAATTGAAAGTATGGTTTAAAGTTTAAATATAAATCATTGGATAGTACCGGTATTTAATTAGTTTTCACCAAGGTTTCAATAAAGCAGCGAGTTGGAACGTGTAACATACTTGTGTATTTGTTTATATATTCTTTGTGTCCTCTTTTTACATCAGACAACTTAACTGATTAACCTCACTCACAAATGGTGTACAAGAGGACAAATTACATAAACATACAAAAATAGAATAGTACACAAATACACATCTTCAAAATACTAGTACATAAAACACTTAGCAGGTTTTCAGCAACTTGGCAAGATTTCTTAGGAATGATGCCAAGTGTCTGTACAGTTCAGTATAACAATTAACCAGAAACCCTAATAATTTGTATTTTTGGGGGTTGTTAATATAATAAAGGGCGAAACGTATTCTGCCCATATCTAATATTGCCGCTTTTGACATATAAAAATATAATGAAATTTAGCGCCAATTACTTGCCTACAGAGATTACATACTCTCTGTTCTCTTGGGACCCCGGCCCATCTTTCTGTTTCTACTGGAAATTTTAAGTTGAAACATCTTAGTTTTGCAATTCGGTAAATATCGTACTTGTTAAACCTTTTCAAATATGGTTCTTGTTTAAAGTCTTTTTTGAATATCTGAGGATTATTAACAGTTGTATTGTCTTGTCTCGTCTGCATACAAACGACTTGTTCAATATTCTGGCATTGCAATGAACAAAAATACTAAAATTTATCTATTGGTCGTGTATAAACGTTAGTCTTAGAGATGTACATGTATTTACTAACCTATTACAGTTCAGTTACATCTTAAATGGGATGTTTTTATGTGGGTTTATTTTCCACAGGAATGTATCCACCAGCTAAGAAGCAAAACAATTAAAACTAAACATGAAACTTACGAAAATGTATTATTGAAAACCTGGCCCAGTTTGCCTAAAAGAGGTGACTATTTAAAGGGATTGGTAGGGGGTTTGTTCACTTATAACATACATATAACCGTATATACGTATAAACCTATTAAATAGTCTAAATGTTTTAAAGTCACATTAATAACCAAACAATTACGTCATAAGTCACCACATGGATCAGTAACTAATACAAAATACTCTTGTATGTGAATCACGATAAAAGTTTTTTTCTCTTTTTTCTCTTTTTATGTTTACGAATTTTAAGGACAAAAAAAAACAAACCTCAAGCAATAACACATAATGTCAAGCCTAGTACTATTGCTTCATTAAAATTTTCTTGACAAGACTTTGAATAAAATAATTAGAGGAAATTTATGCAGATCTAAACATTGTATACTAATAAAATAAAACTAGACCTTCTCACGTCTTTTTTGCAAAATGGAGGACTTGATTTTTTTTTATAAACAATCAGAAGTGACATTTTTGCAAATACACTCTTTTGGTACTTTGTTCGGGATTTAATTTAAAAAATGTACGATTGTTGTTTTGAACAAAACGCAAAATGACTCTTGAAATTCATTAACATCAATTTAGCTAAAAGTAGCTGATAAAATCATGCATTGCCAAAACTGAATAGGAACAGACATGTAAACAATACCGGCCGATAAACACTAATCATGGGTATAATAATACATGGGTTGACGTATATTCAGACCTTCATTTTGTGTCAATTTCTGAAAACGTATCTGTTAACACTATATTTTAATTTATAAAATAAAAAATCTGACAGGTTTCTAACAGGAAACCACGTAATATACAGGAATCAGTGTATCCATAACCAGTGTGCGCCCCTAAATAAACTAGACCACAAGAAATTCCCATATCTCGATCTATATTTTATCCAAAGTAACTTACTTCTGGTGTTTTCTGTATACCAGGCAATGGCTATAAAGTAATAAAGTTTTGATATAAATTTTAAAAAATCGGTATTTTATTTCAAACAAGATTTAATTGTTTCATAATGCACAAGGTCGTTTTCGTCACTTATTAAAGCATTAATTCTCTTAATGTACAATTCAGTCCCACAGTCATTTCGTTTTGTTAGTGTCTGGTCACAAATGACAACTTGATAAGGCCATTGTAAATACTCAAAAAGACTAGACTTCTGAATTGCATAATATAGTTATGAGTTCTGTTTGGTGATGAATACAGATATAAATAAACAAATATTTATACATTAAAATCTTTAATGTAATAATATTCAAACGTCCATCAACTTCCTGCGTTCATTGTATCTATCTAACATCTACAGGATTTGCATAAATTATGCATTATGGAACAACTTAACATTATTCAGTACATGGAATATTTTAATTAGTTATTACTAATATCATATTTGTACAGAGGTTACAACATGAAGAGGGTATTTTAAAATGATTTATGAAAGTTAAACAACGTACCTGTGACGGCTTCATTGTAGTTGGGATTTCCTATAAAATAAAACATAATAACGTTTAAATGCAACATACAAGGTGAGACTCGTGCTTATTTTCCATAAATAAAATTTGCTTTTCTAAAACTCAAAGCATTCTCCGTGCTTGAGGTGTTGGTGTCGTCCTTTCTAACAATTTAAAGCTCTAATAGTGTAATTTGAAGAATCTCTTATGAAGTACGAAAGATATTATCGGGTTAGAATTCCGGTTCTGTCAAACCAGAGGCGTTAAAAGGAGTTTACTGCTGCTTCTCAGTAAATTACGCAGCATGATAGTTAGTCTGTATAAAAGTGCGGTGGAAGGGAAGTAACTCTAATTCAATGTTTTACTAGTTTAATAGATACCCGGGTACGAAATTTTTATAAGTTTAATCTGGATGTCAATAACATTAAGTATTGAAAATGAGGACTAACCTAATTATAATGGACCAACAAATTATTCGGAAACCGGGTTTATAGTTTAGTTTAAACATATATTATTGTCAAAAGTAACCAATAGGATCGAACTCAAGTTATTACAACTTATGAAGTTCTCTCCGTTCAATAATCGTACAAACTATTACACAAGATGACAGAAGGGAAATTACTTCACAATTTTAAATAACTACATTTAAGCATTGTTTTCAATTGCTGGTTAGATTATTGAATATAGACGACTTTGGGTCGGTTTACGCCAATGTCCAGCGTAAAACGACCCAAATTTGTCTATATCCAATAATCTAACTGACAATTGAAAACAATTCTTATATTTTAAATTCAATAATATGAAAAGAAATAACAAAAACAATATTTAAAAAGTAGTCAAATAATATTTGTATTTTACAATTTTTAGTGTCGTTGTTTGCGGAAGAATTCATGTATAGTCAACGTCATCAATACATATATTTATGACGTCAACAATCAGTCACGTGCTGAAATACCAAGTTAGGTTAATACGAAATGGACAATCTTGCTCAGCTGTTGAGTATTATAGGAAATTAAAATTTACACAAAATACATAACACATAACAAATATACAAACCAATACATTTACTATATACACAATGCAAGAAAGACAACCAAAATAAAAAGGTGTGCATGGGAGAGGGAGTCCAGCTATGCAGAAAATCTCTTAGAATGGTGAATGTAACTGTGTACATGTCTAAAAATTATAGTGTTAATGTAAACATTATTTTATTGATAAATGCATAGTCACAATACATGTAGGTAACTTGGGATTAGAAAACAAGTGCTACAAGCACTTTAATAAATTCTTCTACCAGTATAAAAGAAAATACATAGTAGAATGCATGACGTTCAGTGACATAATCACAATTTCATATTCAAGATATTTTCATAACATTAGTGTTATTATTATTGTTGACATTTTACTCTGATACAATATAAGAAACTGTAGAGCAAGATCAACATACAAAAAATTACAAATTTTAAACCCTCATGTTTTAAACCTTTTTGATTTGATGATATATTTTTGAACAATTAAGAAGTTTTGAGAAATTTTTCAGCATCGAAGAGGTTTGAGTCACCATATAGAAGGTTTCTAATATTTAGGTAACATAATAAGTTTGGAAACAGAATATTTCGTAGTCTATTAAACAATGAACATGAGATCAGAACATTATCAGAATCTTCTATTTGTTTGCATTAACAATAGGGGTCAGACTCAAGATTCTTTTTGAAAAGGTGATCATTTAGGGCACTACTTTCAGTCCTTATTCTAGCATGAAGTATTTGACCGATACGACAACCCGCATAAAAATAGGACGGAAATGTAATTGGCTTGTTTAAAAATGATTTTAAGTCATTGATACAATGATTGTTTTTTATGTTAGCAGGAAGGTCATTCCAAAGTCGAACTGTTGATGGTAAGAAGCTGTTATAATACAACATAATATTGGTGGGTTGAGGAACTAGGTTATTAGCATTTCTGTAATGCTGAGTTTGAGAAAAGCTAGCCGGAACCAAGTTTGACAGGTATTCAGGGGTATTTCCATGTACCATTTTATGAAATAGTATCAATAGTATCAGCTTATGTTTTTTCTGCGATCCTCTAATGTTTCCCATCCGCATTCTTGTAATAGTAAAGAAATGGTTGTTAATTTGGAGGCACCAGTAACGATGCGGGCAGCTTCGTAGTTTATTTGTTCAAGATTTAGTTTCATATAGTCTGGACAGTTGTCCCATATTACATCTGCGTACTCGAAAACTGGGCGAATAAAGCTGAAATATATTTTTCCAGTGATTTCCTTTCAACTGTAAAATTTAACTTTCGAATTAAATTAAGTCTTTTTGATGCTTTCAAAATAATTTCATCGATATGAGTATTCCAGGTTCCATCACTTGAAAATGTAAGACCTAGATGTTTATGAGAGGTGACAGATATTATAGAAAATTCATTGTTAAAGGTAGATGGAATACAAAATCTAATTTACCTGATATATAACTATCGATTCTGTCTTTTGTGGGTTGAAGTTTACCAACCACCTTATCGACCTTTCATGGATTTTTTTGAAGATTTGAATTAAAAATAAGTGAAGTTACTAAGGGATTTTCTACAACAGCATATATACTCGTGTCATCTGCAAAGAGTTTGATAGGACAGTTTACTTCATTTACTATGTCGTTAATAAAAATAAGGACCAGTAGAGGGCCAATGATGGACCCTTGGGAACCCCTGCATTTATATTGGCCCAAGATGATTCTGTTCCATTTATAACAACCCTTTGTTTCCTATCAGACAAATAATCCTTAAACCATAAAAGGAGATCTCCCGTGATGCCCATTTGTTTTAGTTTAAATACAAGGCCTTTGTGCCATACCCGATCGAAGGCTTTACTAATGTCAAAGAGCACAAATCGGGTTTCTTTCCCTTCATCAAGAGCCTTGTTGAATATGTGAGCTATGTAGAGAAGTTGATTTATAGTAGAATTGTTTAGGATTAACCCAGATTGATGTTCTGTAAATAAATCCCAAATAAAGTTAAATATTCGTTTATAAATACACTTTTCGAATATTTTACTTAGAATCGGAAGTAAAATATTGGACGATAATTTGGACTGTCTTTTTGTGAACTGGAGTTACATTTGCTAATTTCCATTTGTAGATAAGCTTTAATTCAAAAATTGCACATAAGAAGTTTTGAAAGGAAGTCCCAGGCAACTTTAAGTAACTTGGCACTAATGTTATCTAGACCAGAAGCTTTAGTAGTATTTAAAAGTCTTAGGACATCTTCTACTTCATATTTATGCAGTATTATATGATCCAGACAGACAGATGGTGGTTGATCGGTAGAGGGCACATTTTTATTACTCTCGTCTATATTGAACTGATTCGCAAAAAACGTAATAAATGCTTCTGCTTTTTCAAAATTACTCTGCAAAACATTGCTATTTACATTCAGCGGAGGAATGATAGAATCTTTTGATTTTATACCAGCAATTTTTGACGCTATACCTCTGCATTTATATTGGCCCTTACATTTGTTGAGTTACACTTGAGCTTATCAACTAATTTGTTACAATAACGTTCTTTTTGACATAATATTATAAATAGTTTTATTCCGTGCTCTCCTAAATTCTGCCCAATGTTCTAGATAATTCGATCTTTTTGCTTTTTTATACAATCGGTTTCGGTAACTGGAATTATTTGTTAGGGAACATATATCTGCAAAGTGTAATAAGTGGAAAGAGCATCGACTAGATCGTCCAGACACTCTCTGGGGTTGATAAAATCATCCCATTCGACGTTTTCTAATTTTTCGCTATACAAGTCGAAATTTCCGCGATCGTACAACCATATTTTTCTCTTGAAGCAAGTGTGTACAGGTTTTTGGATTTTTAGTATCCCATATGTCGGACAGTGATAACATTTTGGTTAAGAAATGGTGAACCAACATGAACAAGGTCGACAACTCTGGGATTATTAGACATATTAGTAACTATAATAAATCGATGCAAAAACTTGAACTTTCTGTAAAATGGGTTGGTTCATTAACAAATTGAGTCATATTGCACTTTGCACAAATATTTGACATTTTAATATTTATTAGGGTTACCTTGATCTTTGTTAAAATCACCTAAAACAGAATAGTATAATATTTATACCTGAATCAACTGCTAAATCGAATGAGTATTCAATTAGGTAATATACGTGGACATTGGAGTCGGGGGTCTATTTAATGTTACTAACAAAACTGGTTGGTTCCTACAATTTTTTAATTCTATCCATACACATTCAACACCTCGTGCCTCTTCTGAACAGCAAGTAAGCCAATATTTACATATACTGCCATACCCCCTCCTTGCCTATTAGTTCTATCGTTTCTAAATGGGGGTTGGAAATTGTCAAGTTAAATATCTTGGTAACAATTGTAGGATTGAGCCAAGTCTCACTAAAACAATCAATATCAATATTTCTAAGTTATGCGTATATCAGATCTATTTTAGGAAGATGTGTATTGATTTAAACACCTGCTAAATTCTTCAAAGTATTGATCTGATATTGAGGATTCAGTAGTTGACTGGGAAGAGGGGCCATGGAGGGGCCAGGATTTGGTTCTACGTCGCTCTACAGAATTATCAGCAATGTGATACATATGATAATGATACATATAAGATAACAATGACCTTTTTGTGTATGCAATTAGGTAAAGCATGGCTGTTAAAACAGTTCGTTTCATTTTTACATTGGCTACTTGTAGAAATATCACAATGTTCATAAAAACACAAACACGTAAATAGCAACATAACAGGAATACAATCGTAAAGTGGATATTCTAGAAAATAATGTATGGAGTCTTCTAAGGGACAACCACAAGCACAGTTTGGGTCGTTGATTAGGTTTACTCTGTATATAAAAATGGGTTTACTCTGTATATAAAAAAGCCTTTAGGGAGCTGCAACGTTGACGTAATTTAGGTTTACTCTGTATATAAAAAAGCCTTTAGGGAGCTGCAACGTTGACGTAATTTAGTATGAATAATATTTATAATTCTGCTTCCTTTTAGAAAATATGATGGGACAATATAGTTTTCTTTTTTCAGGGACATTTTAAAGTTCATAAAAGTTGGTAATTCTCTCTGATCTGAAGGAAGAGAGTTCCACAATCTCAGCATGTTTGTATATATTATATAGGATGAGAAAGTTACTTGTAATCCCGCTGAGGATAAACACAAATTTGACAGTGATAAAAATCTAATTCTAACAGTGTTGGGCTTAATTTGTAGACGTATATATAAACATTTGATATTTACCCTGTATTTTTGATGTTTCAGAAATCCGCTGGATAGATATATTATATGCTTGTCACAATACTTAGACGTTTGTATATAATTTACGTACTGTGTCTGTGACAAGTAACTTTGTAATCCTATATAATATATACAAAAATGCTGGAATTAGATTACTGTCAAATTAATACGTATTGGTTACGAAAATTCCATCGTCACACGCTAGTACACATGTACTATGTCTATGTCTACTATTCACCCCGGTTAATAAAGCTATATTTTTTATATAGCGGATTTGGCCGAGGGGTCTAGACCGCTGGACATAGTGTAGGCGAATTGGTGCCACAGTGTCACAACGGTGTGAGTTCGAATTTTTTGTTTATAGTTCAAATGAATTTACAAAGATTGATAAGATCTGGTAAATGTTGGCAATTCATTAATAACTTAAATTTTATAATGTTTGGGGTCGTATAGAATTTAGATTTAACAAACTGTTTTCTTTCTTCACAAAGTGATTTGCATACCAAGATATAATGAAATTCATCTTATATATCCTGCGATTGACACAAAATACTTGTTCGATTTTGTCTTGGTACATTGTGCCATCTAACGGATTCTACAGGTGATTTATGATTCGTGGTGTTTAAAACGAAAAAGGTAATATACTTTTTATCACTGAGTATATTAAAATCATTTTCGAGCTCTAAATCTGGTTTGTACATTCTGTAATTAGTAGCTTTAGGGCACTCGTGTAAATTGGAAAGCCACTGCTGGTTTAATTGAGCTATGTAACCATGAAATACTTGGAAAGTTTTGAGAAAGCCACAGATTTGATTTACCACAGTCATCTTGTATAGATTTGATATAAGAAAGCAGCGAGAAGTCATCGTAGTTCGAATAGACTAACTTGTATAACACGAAAGGAAGCTTATTCTCTTTATCAGTAACCAGTTTTCGTCAAAACTTAATCGTCTTAGTTCAATACAGATTTCAAGCGAATGTCTGCGGAGTTCACCATAAATCATGAAATCGGGAAGCGATTTCTTTGCGTTCAATAAAAGTTTACAAAATATCAGATGTACTCGTTTCTACAATAGAGTTATTACCAACTCCCCATACCTTACAGCCGTATAGAAAAATAAATAAGTTGTATAATCTTATCGAATAAGTCAAGCATAAATTCCAAAGATAAATTATGCAGTCTCCCCTTTTTAAGCTTTCTCGACATTGTATTTTTTGGCATTAGAAAAACTACCAGATCTGGAAATGCGAACCCCTAAATATATATAATCTTTGACTATTTCTATCTCTTTACCATCATAATAAAATCTCATTTCATTTCGCAGACGTCTCTTTGAAGAAACGACTATTTTACTTTTATCAACATTTACTTTCAGCTTCCACAATGTACAATATTCATGAAGTGTATTAAGTTGCTTTTGTAAGTCTTTTTCGGATAAAAGTACAGTATCATCAGCGTACACAATAATAAAAAGGTTTACATACAGACTAAGTTCTGAATTAATTTTGTTTGAGATACTGGATAGACCACATATATTATTACTGATCATAAATCTTTCAAGGGCATTAACATATAGTGAAAAAAGTGCAGGAGACAGTTTTTATCCTTCATTACACCAATATTACATGGAAAAAAAATCAGAGTAATCTTTACCATACATCTTGCCATCTATAGTTGAATATAATAATTTTGACCTTAGACCAGGTTGCCAAACAGTGTAAAACACTATTGCAAAGTCAATAAATGCACAGTATAGTTTTTTCGTCTTTCTCTGTAAGAATTATTGTAGTAAATGAAGTGTAAAAATACTTTGTATTGTGGAATACTTTTGTCTAAAACCAAATAACCTTGAATTCAAAATAAAGTTTCGGTCCGCCTTTTCGCCCTTGTTTTTATAAAAGGGAAGTATAGTCAAAAAGCCACATTCCAGAATCAAAAATTGAATGAATTAAACAGCTTATAATAAATTGGCATAAGTGTATGGCAAGTATTTTTTATATATTCATTCATTAATGATTTGATCCTCACCACAATATGTCTCGTTTTTCAAATTTTGAATACATTTCATAATTTCGTCTTCTGATATCTCATCATGTATAATGATATTGGACGGCTGGTTAACATTTTGATCGTTCAGACTAAAATCTCCGTCATCGTTCCCATCATTTAAATCTATGAAAACAATCGATCAAGTTTCAATAGGTATATCGTGTTCATTTCTAGGACAGCGCTTTGTATTTATAATATTCCAATAATCGTTATTCTTCCTTCTTCATTTGCCTCTGATGTTTAGAATGGCTTTATTCATATCTTGTTTATAATCTTTTTCTCTGGTCCCAAATTCGTTTCGACTTTCGTCAGATTTTTTATTTTTGTGAAGCCTTTTTGCCATGCGAAATGCTTTAAGCTTTTCCCAGCAAGTTTTAATAACAAAGGTCTGTTATCGATGTGGTGTACATTGAATCTAGGCTGTTTCTGGAGATATAGATGCCAAAAATCTCTTCCGCAGGCTCGGATAGGACTTTACTAATTTCATCTACTAATTCAGTAATAACGTTTTGTGATATGTTTTCAGAATCTATTTTATCTATATTTTTTATTATACTTTTGACTTTTGGGGAATTTATTTTTTCTTTAGATTCTTCGGCTTTTTCGTTGTCCCATTTTCTTATTTTTCCTTCCATTACAACTATTATAATTCCCCCCCCCCCAGCTTCAGCTGCAATATTACGAGATAAGGAAATTGGACAGTAAAGGTCTGAATGCAATGAAAAGAATTTATAAACGAATAAATTTTCAATATAAGATAAAAAAAAATCTGTACAAATAAAATAATCAACAACACTTGACTCTCTACAAGTAAATTTTACCAGTTACATCACCAACTACTCTACCATTAGGAATGAATAAGTTATTATTTCTAAAAAAATTCAACAGTTTATTACCATAATTTGTTTTCACACTATCCGTACTATTTCGAATTCGCAACATTTTATAATTAGGTGAAATATTTGCATAATTAATTAAATTGTCAAATGGACTTCTGCCTTCATCTGCTATTTCAAAAATTCTTTATCAGTACCCGTTCTGCTATTAAATATCCACTTAGAAAGAACTAGGTTGTTATTTTGAGAAAATTTCAGAAATTCTTATTCTAATTCATCAAAAGCATCTTCTGCTTTGTAAGCGGAAATTTTCTGGAAGAATGAAAAAATTTCCGACAATAATGTCCTCATTCAAAAGAAAAAGGGTTTTAGAAATTTTAAACCAAGAGACTAATCTTCTTTTAGATTCTAAGTGGACATAATCTTCATATTCAGATTTGTAGCCAAATGCGATCCTGCCGGATTTAATTCTGCTATAGCTTTTTCTGTTTTTAATTACAAATTTGTAACCGGTGATAACAATTTCATCTATGTCATCTGTTTTAGATTCAGTAATACAAATAAAATCTAATTATTCATCACATTTACACATTACGGGTATTTAATTTTTTTTAAATACCACCACAATTTTTATTTAATAACTCTCTGAGGAGTAGATGATATTCGTCTTCGCTTATTTCTCCTGGTCGTGTAACTATAAGTTTGTGTATTAGTTTTCGTTAAGGTAAAGGATGTCTCTAACTAATTTTACTGTATCTGGTTTTTTTTATATTCTTTTACAAACATTTGTGTTATATGGGGAAATATGTGCACCACCGCGTAAAACACTTATAGGAAGCCTCGTTTATTACATTTTTAATTGCATAATATTATTTAACGGATGACTGTTTAACATTAGAACCATTGTCTCAGCAAGGAAATGACTATATTTATTCTTCTTCTTACATGCAATTATGATTTTGTGTAATGCAACCCTAAAAACATAAAAGCAAACACAAATAAAACTTCAAAACAAAACAAAAAACCGTAAACCCTGAAGCTTCAAGTTAGATAAGTGTCAGAATATATGTACATTTTATTTATATGAAATCATGTAGGTATGTGGACAATTTGTAAACAGTTAGACCACGAACATCGAGTTGTCGGACGTAGTACGTTGAAAGCTACGATATAGTATCAAAGAATGTTTATTAATTGCAACTATAAAAATTATCTAATCTGGTATAAACATGAATTTATATTCTGCTTATTTGCGTGCAAAAACGTAGGAAATCAAACTCTACATATAATTTATTATTATTAAAGCACAGTTATACCCCGTGAAGGCATACATAAACCAAAAATTAACAACAGATAAATCATGGAGTAGGAATCATGCATATATGTTTGCTATATGTTATCAAATGTTGAGTGTTAAATTAAAGGCAAATCAAAGTTGTCAAAGATGATTGACCCCTATCTTCAGCTTATTTCATTCCACTATTTAGCTCGTTCTGAACTCTATTTCAGCTCATTTTTTACTCTTCTCTTTAGCTGACTATTTTGACCCCCCTCCATGTTTTAGTTTATTTTTTTTTAATTTTTTTTTTTTTAATGTTTAATTCTTTCTTCAGCTCATTGCAACCTCATTTTAGGCACATTTGACTGATTTCTTCAGCTATAGTATCTTACTTAATCCATCTCTTATTTGTAAATGGGATAAGATCATCTTTATTTAACCCCCACTGATAACTGTAAGTTCGTTTAGCCCCTCTTATGTCGTAAAGGATTGAAAATGTAACAGAAATAGTTGTATTAAAGTACATTTATTCTAGTCAGCGAGTAAATGTCATCTACGAGATAGAATGTACCTGTACTTACTTATGGGGGTTTTTAACGTCCTTGACTACCGTAAAACGGTCTCGCACGGACTTATTGCCTAATGGCTTTTATTGAAAAATTTTTTTTTACCTATTTATTTGTATTTTTGGGGATTATAGGCCATAACTACTATAACTGAAATGATAAAAGTAGTCAGAGATGCTGCAACCAAAAAGACTTTGTGGAAGTAGATTAATCTAACAAGCTGCATCCAGCTAGAGAACCAAGACGCTAGCAGCAAGTACGGGGCGTGCCATGGCAGCGGCGCGTGCGCCTACTCTTATCGAATACTGCCAATGGGGTCTTTAACGTGCCAGTTGATGGAATACTGAACACGAGGCACCAGGTTTACGTCTCATCTGACAGACGAAAAGAAAAAAAAAATATTTACACGTATATATACATTACTACTGTAATGTACCTGTACAGTGAAATATGCCAAATAAAGTTCACAGTGTGACGCAATTGATGTCACGTGACAAAGGTTTTTGTTGCATTTGTTCGAGTTTATTCATATAAATATTTATGCATGATATGATGCCGTATTACTTGAGAGATTTGTTTGATGTTAATATTATACGGTTATGAAACTATTTGCAGTTAAAACAAACCTCTACTATGGCATGATATTCTTTGCAAAAATTCAATAATTCCATTTATATTCAATTTTTCGTGTTTAATTGGTATCATTTGTTTATTTATATGGTATATTTTTACTTTTAAATGCAATAATTTTCATTTACATCGGTACAATTTTTCATTCAATTGGTATAATTTTTCATTCATATGGAATATTTTTGTATTAAATTGGTACAAGTTTTCTTTAATATTCTTTAATTAAATTTATATGCAATATTTTTTTTTCAATTGGTATAATTTTCCATTTATATGGAATAAATTTTATTCAATTGGTATAATTTTTCATTTATATGCGATAATTTTTTCATTCAGCCTAAATTGCTTGAATTCCAAAGTTATTATAGCAATTAAATGAAATTTTGAACAATGTAAATGAAAATTATTGCATTTAAACGCAAAAATATACCATATAAATGAGACAAAATCATGCCATAGTTTTGGTTTGAACTAAATCACAAAAATCGTTTCAAATTTGACCCAGTGAAAACAATATTGTAAATGAAATATATAAAATATATAAGAAAAATTATACAATATTAATAAAAAATTATGCCAACTGAATAGAATATTGTAACAATGTAAATGAAAATTATTGCATTTAAACGCAAAAATATACAAAATAACATCCTCCCAAGTCAGAGGTTCTGAGTCCGCGTTCGCTCCATCATGTTGGAGCGAACGCGGACTCAGAACCCTTGACTTGGGAGGATGACAATATAAATGAAAAAAAAATATTCCAATTAAACATGAAAAATTGATTATAAATGAAATTATTTAATTTTTGCAACCAATATCATGTTATACTCTTCCGTCCAATGCTTTTTCATATGTTCGATCTCTTCTTATAATCTCTTAATACTATATAATTGTTTTCGGATACGATTTACCGAAATCGTTTTTCAGGTTACAAAAACTATACTCTGCAATATTGTTCATTTTGTAATTGACATAATGGCTAATTAAATATAAAAGAAAATATTTCATTTGACAGTTTTTCATATTTCTTTAACACTTCACGTTTTAAAAAACATTTATTCCTAGTACAATAAGGAGTAATAAAGACGAACAAAATTGTATATTTATGCGCTCTTGACCACTCTCATCCTCGCAAGAAATTATCAGAAAGAATTGATCATTTCAATTTTATTTCTGGATTATTTCATGATTTGTAAGGTATGTTTCGTATTTGTTTTTTATGCATTCTTATCTTCACATAATAAAATTATATATATTGTGTTTCTTTTATTAATTACTTAGATAATTTGATAATAAAAAGGCATTTTTAGATTTTGTAATGTTGTATTAAGTAATGTATTTTAATCACTTCAATTTGTTTGTTTCAATAGTACATTCTGTCTTGTATTATATCGCAATACAAGAAATAAATGATCATACAGTTCGATATTTATTATTAAATAGTTATATATATCAGAAGAACTTATAACAGTGATTGGCAGTAAGACGAAATCGGATAATCGAATATCGGCTTTCCAAGAAGTCCCCAATTTAATCAACAGACCAACAAAAACTGGGGTGTGGTGGATTATCGAGTTATATGTCGAGTTCGAGTTAAAACTAGAGTTACAGTTCTAGTTGGATTTCGAGTTTAATTTCAGGTTCGATTTGTAACTCGAGTTACACTTCGAGTACAAAAAAATCCAGTAATTTTTTTGTTTCGTGCGTTTGAATCTACATAAAAACTTGTCATAAAAACACACATCGACCTCATTGGTCAAGGTATATCGTTTTATATTGATCACGTGGTCTCGTTGCTGGCAGGGTGTATTTGACTCAAATAAATTGACAAGGATTGCCAGTTTTCCTACCGCAGGTAGGTGTTTTCTCCTGGTGCTCTGGCTTCCCCCCACAATAATAAATGGACGCCATTACATAGCTGAAAAATTGCTGAAAGTGCTGGGTGCATAAATTGTATAATTTATCCATTAGGTATTTTTGGGGGATGTATTTTTACCAGATATTCTTTGGTTAAATTAACAAAATGGTATTTCAAGGGTCACTCTCGTGACAAGCCTTGGGCAAAAAAAAATATGAGTACCCCTCCAACACCGTGAGCTATCAGGCTCCTATATATTTTAAATATTGGTGCACGACTTTAGAATAAACTACAATCTATTTGTACACTCTTTTTTTCAAGGGCTAGCTACAGCCTGACTCTGCCCTCCATTCGCCCATTTAATACTTGTGTGCTGTTATCTTCTATGGGTTTGAGTAGTTATAATTGAAATGTTATTTTTATAACAAAACACATCCTCCTATGTCAGGGTTTCTGATTAACACGTTCGCTCCATCATCACGTGGAATCAAAACCCTTATCTTTACAGAATGTAAAAACATATGGACAAAGCAATACAGTTTACAATATCACATAATGTACAGTTATTACATGTTACACACAGAGAATATTATTTGTTAGTTTTAACCCATGAAGACCCGATATCTTCGCAGTTTCATCGACTGTTTTACAAAGTTACATACCTAAATCAAACATTCTTCATTGGGACAGATAATTATTATAGTTTTTCATCCTGTTACAATTAATAAAAATATTATAAGAAGAGTTATTTGATTATATAGTTTCTCGTATTTATTTATTGATTTTACAATCCAAAAGGAAGTGTTGCTCATCTTCTATGGATATTATGATGCATATTTTTACATGTATATTTAGTTGTACAAAATATTTAACATAGCAGCGCCTTACAGCAAGTTTTATTTACAGACGATCTTTTTAAATCCCGTTAACGATATTTTAAACAGGAGTATTTGGTAAGCATAATAACTGCAAATATAAATATGACTTTCAACTTGAAGTTTAAATCGAACTCTAACTAGTAGTTTAACTTGAGCTCTAACTCTAACTCTAGCTCGAAATTTTACTCGGATGATCAACTCGCAGTGTAACTCGAATTTGAAAAAAAAACTACATGGTGGGATGTTTTTATAAAACATTCATAAATCTAGGAGAAACGACTCTGAAACTAAAAGAAATACAGTGCGTTGAAGTTTAAAATCGGAGTATTAATTAATATGGCATAGTTTTTTTTTAATTTTCGATTTTCGTAGTATTATTCCGGGAATTTGATATGTCTTTGACTCGATCGTCTTAACAAAACCCTTTTGTTATGGTGCTGCTAAGCCATGTATCCGGGTTTTGCTATCCATGAGTACGTAGGCTGATTTGTGAAGTGTTTTGCTGCACGTACAGAAATGAACATTGTGTTCCAACAGAAGTGCTAATAATAGATATGTATTAAGATATAGCATGAAACCAGCCAGTCCGCTTAACGAGTAAGTGTCTAAAAAGCTTTCATTCGAATAGGGAAAGTGCAGTAACAAAAAAGGCAATCGTTAGGGCAAAAATGAAAAATTTTTATTTCTACTTTTCATGAGAAAATGTTGCTATTTTGTGTGAATAATTCAACTTTTCAAGTGTTCGCTCCTATTTTGAATTCTTGGGTTTTTGCTTTCGTCAATGACAAAGTAAAAAAATTCGAAAATTTTAAATGACAACAACTGACTTCCATAGTTTCGACATCTAATTAATTTATTATTTATAATTTCTCTTGTTAGTGGTTTAATGTTAATTAAAACACCAACATTATATATAGATGGGACTCAAATTCATAATTTAAATGCAGGTATAGAATTTAATAGTGGCAAATGAATATCGGTGTCAAGTATCCATATAATTTGCATTGTACATTAGTAATTCAACTATTGGAAGGCAAATATGTGTCTGTTTGTGAATCTATCAGGAAGCCCAATAAATAAACTAATATTTGTATAATTACATTTATTCTTCAAACACTGCATTCGCCAAAACAATATATTTACAAGAGCGTATTCCGGTTTTCATTTACGATGCACAAAGATTCGGCGAGGGCGCTGGGCACCAGATGGCGCTCTAGATGGGGGAAACTGGGGACACATTTATCCCCTGGAAGGCCCTTGAATCTAGATAATTACAAAGTAGTTTAATGTTTTCTTCAGTCAGAAATGACAAATCCGCAAAAACTAATATTTTTAACCTATAAATATGAGTTGAAAAATAGTGGAAGCTGGTATACAATTATATTTTTAATTACATGTATATTGGATTGTATGTTTTCTTGTACTCTTCTGCTTGATAAGAATAGCGTCATATTGAAAATTTGCACACTGGTTGTTCAGACTTTGAAGTTCATTAAAATACTAAAATACTAAAATTTAAGTCGATAGCGTTCATACGACGTAATAAATTGTTGTTCCGCATTTAGCCTTTAACACAGCACTGACTCGTCTTGGCATATACTCGATCAATCGAAGAGCCCGGTCTTCCATTCTCTCCCATTCAAGTTGAAGAGCCGTCTTGCAAAGTTTGTGGCTTTGGTTCATGACTGGTCGATACAAATCAATCCAAAGGCGTTTTGGATTTGAATGATTATGGTGTGCTGTTACTTTCAGGTGGTTAAGAAAGTAAACAATAATACGAGCTGCCTGCGGCTAGGCGTTGTGACAATGAAAATCGTCTCTAAGGAGGTTAATTGTGAGAATGCATGTGTGGTGTCAAACTCTTATCTTTGTTTCGAGTGGCGTTAAGTTTGCGGGGGAAGTAAACCACTAAGTTTTATGTCATTACAAGTCACATTCGCAGTTTTTTTTGCGGATCAATCATTCGGCCTGTAAAGACACACATACAGCGCTTTCTTTTCTGCAGCATGAATCTGATTTCATAGAGGAGCCAAACTCGCTTCTATTTTTGCTGGTACCAGCCCATTAATCCTTTGCGCATTCGTATCGTAGTTGATGCCGGCGTCTTACTAATGCACCAAAAATAAAATCCCACAAGACGTTTTCAAGTAGACGGTTTCTGACTGTTTGTGCAGAGCTGGGTTATTTGGTGCTGTTTCTATTGTTATCTGGTCCAGTTTATAACGTGAAGTACCCGGCTGTAACAACCGTTGCCTGCTGTTGTGACCATATGTTGGCCAGAAATTAGACGGCCAGCTGTTGTAAAGGATTGCTATAGTATCTTTGCAATAGTATAAAAAAATATTATGCTCCGGTGAAGTCGAGCCACTGACTTCTGTGAGTCACAACCATGGAAAAAACCAATGACCATGTTCCCAGTAGCTATTTCTAGTATTGGCATATCGCAGCAGGTTGAAAAACAATAACATTCTTACAATATTTACTTTCACTTGAATACACGGGACCAATAACTGTGTACCTTGAATTTATCAAGTTCAATAATATTTGTTCTAACTAGCAAAGGTGTAAATTTAAGAGATAAACATTCTTTACCTTGTCGAAGTTTCCTGTAAGATCGAACGCTAATTTTGCGATAAATCAGTAAATTTAAATTAAATTGTACTCTTTAAATAAATATGCAATTAAAAGAAAGTTTACCAATTATATTATCGCGTATACAACATAGAGAAACTCAATAACTGTCTGTTCGTTTTGGTTGATTTTTTTTTATAAAATTGTAAAGAAACCGTTATCTTCTGAGTGAAAAGAAAGATTAAGTTAACCTGTTAAATTTTAAAGTAACTTTATAAGTTTGGCGGCGCAGAAGTTTTAACGATACTGCTATTTTTAAAATGAGTAATAAAAAAATAAAACATTATTAAGCAAACGTTTTGTTTTTCAAGAACCTGAATCTAAACTGCACATTATAAAAACAGTCTTTCGAAAGTGAGGAAAGATACATGAAAAGAGCAAGACATTTTGACCGCAACGAGTCGGTTATTGTTTTCTTATATTAAAAGGATTAGGTCATTCTCAACATATTTTGTGTATTTAAATGATTAAATAATCTAATATGAGAAAATACTTCTGGGACACGTGATATGTATCAAGTTTCGAAAGCTATATTTATAAATAAATACTTTTGGAAGGACATTATAGACATTAGACATCTAAAACACAGCAACAAAACTTCAACTGTTGCTTAACCATCGTTTGTTTTTCATAGGGAATATCTAGGATATTAATTGAAAAGTATATGCAAAAATTATATCCGACATAGGCCGTATAAACCGTTTGCGATTTATATGTAATTTGTTGTGAAGAAAAAAAGATATATTTAACACAACACAAATTGCATTCATGTGCAAGTAATTTGTCCTTTGTTATATATAAGTATAAGTTAGTGTATTCAAATAGTGAAAGCGAGCGAACAGCGGATTTGTTTTTTTTTAACTCGTACGTTTCACTTGACTTGGTTTTTGTTACACATTTGTTTTAAAATATATTACCTTGCTGACACTGTATCTATTTTGCCAGTTCTTTCTGGTGGGCCAGTGATGGTATCTAATTTTCTCTCTGTCTTGGTATTTGATTCTGTTATCATATCCAACATACTCCCCAGTTTTACCGAAAATTCCATGCAAATCATCATCCTCCCTCGGAGTTCTTTGGAAAGCATCGGTCCTTATCGTACGAGACCAGTAGTCCTTTCTCTCCGGCCAGTGGTGATAACGGTACAGGTCTCTTACAACCCCACTCATGTTAAATATAAGTTATCACAATAGTTCTCACGGTCAGCATATATTATAAACAATAAAATTTAATCCTATGAATACGCTAATAAGAGTTTTCAAAGTTGACAACAATAACTTAGAAATTTCTCACAAAATAAAAAATGGCGCTGTTTCTATGGTAAGAACAAAGTAGATATGTGAATAGTTCTTTGTTTATCCAGAATTCATCAAATCCATGTAGATCATCATATCAGTCCATGTTTTGTTTATACATTTCAATGTGTAAAAAGAGATAAATATTTAAATATTGTAATTCGTTTCAACCAAGGAACAGACGGTTAAATCTCGAATACACAAATGTCTGTCTCGGGCCAATGATTGCTCAATACTCGAATGAAGTGCAAACATTACAATATAATACTATATTGTTAGTTGAACTGTTATGTGCTATTTGTCTTAATAGTTACGATTTCAGATAAAAATTGAACTGTTAGTACTACAGAATTACTTTGGCAGTGGTAAAATTGTTTAATATTTGTTACAATAATTACTATTTAAATGTATTTACTTGTAACTTAATCAGATTGGGACTAGGAGTAGGAAAAGTTTATACTTTGATTATACAACTAATAAGGTATTTGGCACTTGTAAATAAAAGTAGGGTCGTATAACCCGTTTGATTATTTTGACAGATCTGCTTCGTTGGTGCCAAATAAATGAGTGTCCTTGGCACCGGAAGATCGAATCCGAATGGAAAAGATAAACGATTTATTGACAGGCAGGTATCGTGTTACACGCTTGAAATATGCCTTGGGTAGTATGAAATGATTGAGAATTTGCGGAAAACCATTAATATACGTGAAACAAAGCTGGATCTGACCATTTTATTTTTTACTCTATAATGTGCATGAAATATTATAAAGAAAAATAAATTGAGACCTAAACATATACCAATTGTATTTTCGCGACCGTTGACGAAAATGGCCGAGAGATATTCCGATTGGACATGTCTGCCATTTAGTACACAGCTGATTGTAACGTCGTTAAAACTTGTGAAAAGTACTCGTAAAGTAGCAGATCTGGAGTCGGCACTTAGACGTCCAAAAGTAGTTGCATAGTTCATCAACCATGGTCAATCTTGATACCTTTCGACAGTGGGAAGGTGTCGTACATGTAAATTACTGGATTCGTACTAGGGAATGGTTGTTACAGTATGCAAATTAACACGATTTTACTAAAACTAGGTCACCATTTTCCAACTTAAACTTGCACTGCTTAATAAAACTATAAAATGAATATTTACAAAACAACGTACAAAAAAATACTATTACTTTACAAAGCATTTTGTAATTCTCTGTTACTGAAATAACTGGCCTTAAAAAAGGCAACGAATAAAATGTCATCAACGATACCAATATAAAGAAAATTTACTACGTCAGACGCGCGTTTCGTCTAATAAAGACTCATAAGGGCGCTCAGACCCAAACAAATACACATTCAAACATAGAAATATTACTCATAATAAGAAAAAACCCTACGTGTACACGCACAATTTGACTCTGACATACCTTAATTTGTAAGACACACCAGGAAAGAATATCGGTTAGTGGTAAATACTCCTTTCATTTGTTCCAAGGATAAAGTGCGGAGAGCTTGTAATGCAGCTAGATTGCTTCATCATTTTTAAAAGAAGAAAAATGTGTTAAAATAAACCAAAAGACCTGTACGAAATAAAAGGTAAGGGTTTGAACAGTTATTTTAATATAAAAGACGAACGAAATAACTTTATATTCAAGCAGTATTCTGAAAATTATGAGTTAAATCTCCAATTTCAATTATAAAAAAATTAAGTTTTTTATAATTGAAATTGGAGATTTAAATCATAATTTTCATAAAACTCAAAACAATTTAGTTTTTTTTTATTACAAAACAATATTTTTTATTTAAAATTGGGTATCCTTACAACTAGTTCAGTAAATATTAACATTTCTAGAGTAAATATGTTTATACGAAAGATAGCAAAATGTACAAAAACTATATCTGGCATGTCTACAATTCAGTGTAATCAATGGGGAGGTAACTCTAAATTATAATGATTTTAATAGTGCAATAAATGCCTTGTGAAGATTTTTTTGTGTTTTTGTGTGTATTTCAGACCTGACTACAATTCCTATAAAACAGTATGTGTATTTAAAATGAAGGAAATGTGGAATGCAGTGTTTAATGAACATCGGTCAACAAATCCAGACGCTGAAGACATTTTATTCGATAGAAACAGGTTTATATTGAGTGCTTATGTCTATATATTGAGTGCATATGTCTTTATATTGGGTGTAATTGTCATTATATTGAGTGGGTTGGACTGTATAGTCGGTACTATATATTCGGTGGTATCGGCATTATATGCGGTAGAAACGAGTGCTTTGTCTATATGTTTAGCTCTTTCATTATTATACTCAGAAGACGTGTCTATATATTTAGGGTCTTTTTCAATATATTGTGTCGATTGCTGTATTATTGAGGCTTGTTTATGGGATATTCACATATTTTATTCATGGGATACGGAATATTTAAGGCAAAACTTACTGGGATATGGGATATTTAAATCCATTCAATTTACAGGGATATGGGATATTGGAAAAACACTTTTTCGGATACGGGATATTTGATGAAAAATTTACGGGGATAAATTACACCTCATATAAAAATGCTGGCTTTTGATTGGTCATTAGACAGTGTATTTTTCCTGACATTTCCTGATTTTGCATCGATTTCGTCATTATCGGGGTATTCAGCAAAAAATTATCCTCTGTTATTATCCCAGAAAAATTCATTCGAAAGTTTTGACTTATACCTCAAAGTAAACGTAATATGAGTAATCGATTTTGAAAAACGGAAAAGTTCCGATAGTAAAGAGTCAGTAAACAGCACGCAAGAGGTCCAGTATCACGCTCTTTGAAATCATGATATTCGGTGTAATTGAACAGATAAATCATGTCTGGGAGGGGTATTTGTGAAAAATACCAGTCTCGAGAATCAAAATTTCATTTCGACTGGTATTTTTCACAAATACCACTCCCAGACATGATATATCTGTGTAAAATATCCCGTATCCCTGAACAAAATATGTGAATATCCCATATCCCAATATACCCTAAGCAAGCCTCAATAATCCAGCAATATATTGAAGAAGACAATTAATATATAGACATGTCTACTGAATATAATAATGAAAGAGCTTAACATATAGACAAAAGCACTCAATATAATATAGATACAACATAATATAATATGATAACACCAAAGAATATAATGGAAAACCCACCCAACATAGAGTTAAGAGTACCGACTATACAGTAAAAACCACTCAATATAATTGAAAATTACACTCAATATAAAGACATATGCACTCAATATAAAGAAATAAGCACTCAATATAAAGACATAAGCACTCAATATAAAGAAATAAGCACTCAATATAAAGACATAAGCACTCAATATAAAGACATTAGCACTCATATATCTCAATATAAAGACATAAGGACTTAATATAAAGAAATAAGAACTCAAGATAAAGACATAAGCACTCAATATAAACTTGTTTATACCGCATATAATGTCGATACTATCGAATATAATAAAAGCTCTCTACATCTAGACAAACGCACGCAATATAATATCGATGCAGCATAATATAATGATAAAACCACCGAATATAAAATTAATGGAAAACCCACCCAACATAGAGTTAAGAGTACCGACTATACAGTCAAAACCACTCAACATAATGACAAGAACACCCAATATAAAGACATAAGCACTTAATATAAAGACATAAGCACTCAATATAAAGACATAAGCACTTAATATAAAGACATAAGCACTTAATATAAATCGTTTCTGTTTCTACTTAATATAATGTCGATACCACCGAATATAGAATCCCTATGTAAAGACATCTACCGGGTTCCATTATTTAATAATGAAACAAAATCGTGTGCTTGTGGGGAATACACAGGGTGAGATGTACCAAATGCTAATATATTTCAAGACGGTACACCTGATAGGAAGAAACTGAAACATGACAACCAGGGAGAAAACCTGCCAAAGTCAATACTGCTGTACATTTTGGCCCGAGTCAAACACCAATAACTTACTCTGGTTTGCGTAACGTACTAAAATGTGGTAATATTCAAGAGCCAAATGCAACAGGCCTGCAAAAAAGAGCAAACAAGGAGATGAAGGAAATTAGATATGAAGCAAAGGAGAAGCAACTTGTTGAAATAAACAGGCTCCGAGACCAAGAAAATTCGATTGAGTGTACGTACAAATCTATGGTATGTACAATAACAGACTTTATTACATAATAGATATGTTTGCCTTTTTCCTATTGGTTTAAGCCAATACACGTGACTTTCCATTTCCTATCATATTGGTTTGCAAAAAACCCATTCTACTCATTAAAAAACCATATTGCACTCTCGTGAGAAATTCATGAATGAAAATAACCAGCACCTGCTGTTTCCTTCAACTGAAATACGATAACCAATCGGATCTTCTTTCTTAAACCCTCTAAACCAATCAAAATTATCGTTCTGACTGATGTCCGGATTTTATTGTTTGTAAACATGACAACGCCATCGAGTGAACGTAATACGGGAAGTTTTGGTGATAATAAGAGAAGATTTGCAGATTTTACTAACTTGGAAATTAATGAAATCATTAAGAAAAGATGCTGTCAACACTCGCAAATGGACAGAGCAAGCGATAAGGTTTTTTACGAAATATTTACGTGAAATTGATATGTGAAGTAGTTTGGAAACGGTGAACCCTCTGAAATAGGACTCAATTCTTTGTAAATTTTATGCAGAAGCAAGGACTGAGGATGAGACATTATACAAGACATAATCACTGCAAACATTTCGTCATGGATTATGTCGATATTTTACAGATTTTCGAGAAATAAACATTATGAAAGGCAGTCACTTTCGGGAATAAAAAATCCTGTATATTTCATTTCATGACTCAATAAATTATGTATTAAAACAAATACTACACTTGAACTTGATCAATATGAGGTTTTATGGAGCAGGGTATAATAATATTGACTATATTGGCGTTGGTCGCGCACATTTCAACCTTCAACTCGAATTGTATATACCGTTGGTGAAAATGAGACAAGTAAACATAACATTTTATTTAACTTATCCCAAAAATAATCATTTGTTCAACTCATTTAACCCTGGAAATAGACTCTGACGTAGGTCAACTATATATGGAATCTATATCAGACTGTAATGCCAACATAACAATGGCAAAAGAATTGGAGATGAGTATTTCTGGGCTGGGGAATGCCTCCAGGAACTGAAAAAAGATAGTTACTGACCCTGACAGTTCTGCGTATAAGGCAGTACAAGACCTGTATGAGGAAAATATATCCCACACGTAACCTGGACACTTCCTCGACACACGTCACTTGTCAGGAAACTTTCAAAAGGGATTAAAGAAAAGCAAGGCCTATCAAAATCATGCCAGCAAGGACCCAGTTACAAAAAACTGCTAAACAATTTTTCCACTTGTATAGCTGAAAACATCGAACTTACACAGACAGTTTCTGCATATGGAGGAGATGCAAATAATTTTTTTTAAATTGTCATATGTTGTGGATGCTATTGCAAACTGTTACATGGGATTTAAGAAAATCCTTACCTTCTAATGTGACATTCTAGAGGAATGCATAGGTAGGGATCACTCCGCTGCTCACATTGTTAATTGATCCAGAAGAATCAATTCTTGAACTGTGTAGTGCTCTTCCCACTGTGAAATTCCAATGGGCAGTACAACATACAAGTCCTTAAAGAGTATAAAAAAAGGCGGGGTATTTTACAGAAGAAAAATAAACAAAGCGTTGAATATAAATTGTTTCGTCGTGAAAAGAAACGAAAGCTTGTATGAAAATTGTATAAAAAATTTAGGTGACATAATAGGATATGAACAAAACATGCTACTCGCGACCGAAAAGGAATATAAAATGTCTCCGAACAAACACCAAGAACTTTCCTATGAAAAAAATTAAATGAAGCATACCGTTTCTGTCTTAAAATGATGTAATAAATAAGTTATAACATGCATTATGGTTTAAGATATTTAGTGCACAGGCCCTGGTTTTTACAATGTAACCGGTTTTATGCCATGAGATTCAACTATTATATGGTCAGCATTGGCACATAGACTATTATGACAGATATGGCTGCAATCCAATTTATTGTTGTTCTCATCTTTATGTGGCATATCATATCTAGTAATATCTAGTAATGATATGCCCAATCATGTATGTTTTGTGTGCAGACTCCCTTTTCACTAACCAATTTATGCCATAACCAGAATCCCCCTTTTGCATCCAATCCATTCTATGCATCCCTTCCTTTGTTTATCACTAATTTTCTAAGAACTTGTCCCAAAGGTCATGAAAAAGCTTTCCATTTTCATCAAATTCACCCAAGCGTTGAAATCAGAGGCACTTTCAGCAAAACAATGACTGTGACAAAGTAAAAGGGAAAATACAGTCTTCCTAAAGAATAAAATAAACCAAATATTTGCGAAGCTATTTGTGTATAGTGCATCCAGCAACTAGAATCCTATATAAGAAAAACCTATATATTTATTCCTTTTGTTTATTTTTAGTTCCTGAAAGTTTAAATGTTAAACTTTTTTAATTAAAATAAAAGTGGTACGTCGTGCAAAAAATGGTAGTAAATTTTGGTTGTTATAGAAGATTAAAAATCAGAAATAAACAAAACCAGCAGAATTTTTATTCCACTCGGCCTCATCACTCTTTAATTTTCCTTTCAAATATTAAATATTTTCAGGCAATACTGTTTGAACTTTTACATTTTAATATTTTGCAGAACCTTACCGTCCAATCAGGCACATGCATGTATACAGATGTAATTCTGATTACTGCACTCAAAAATTTCCGGTGCAATGTAAATATTTGGTTTATTGTCACCTATAGACAATGATACTTTCAATGCTTATACCTTAAAAATATATATATTTTTTTTAATTTAAACAATGATTACAAAATCTATCATATGAATTTTTGAAGACAACTCACGTTAAACATCAATCAATCAATCAATCAATCATTCTCATTTTAAATTCAATTGAATGTGTCCTGGCTTAAGTGTGGACTGCGACCACAGTTTACATAATGTTCCATACTAATGATTGATTTGATTAACGGATTAAATGATCAAAAATGAAAAAAAACATCATTAAATTGGCAAAACAGCAATAAAATCTTGTCTGCTTTAGTTCCGATTTTTAAAACAATTATTAAAGAAATTTCAGTTTATGTAACATTGGGAGTGGGCAGAAAGTTTGTAAATACAGTTTATTTAGATGTGTTCATATGTCTTTGTTTTTTCTTTTGTGTGTGTTGAATTGTATATGACTTTACCACAAGACACACCCCGTGGAGTGCATTTTTTATTTTTCCATAATTTACCTTTTTATTACGAAAATCCAGCAGAAAAATTAGTTACGATAACCTGTCCATGTTTTAAACCATGCCTCTGTTGGTTACTTGTTACAAAAATCGTCCATGACTTTTACATAGTAAGTCAGCCATTTTTGTTTTTACAGGGACCTTGGGTTGTCATCTTTCGTGGCGTTTAATGACTTTTGATGGTATTCGGACAAACAGCGAGACTTGTCCCGCCTTAACTGCAGTCGTGGTAATTGAACTGCTTACCGCGTTTGGTCGAGCTTACATGTATGATCAAAAATGTGCAAATTAAAATCAACAATTATTTTCCACATTTAATCATCGTTTTGAAATGCGGGTCTTTTTTTCATTTTGATATGGCGATTTTCTTTAGTAAAATTTGATCTAAATTAGAACGGAAGTGTACGTTTGTAACAATCAAATCTTGTCGAAAAAAAACCTCAACACAGACAAATTGACTTTATCTATAATGTATGTACTCCTATAGCTGGAAAACTATGTTCGTATAATTAGCAGAAACTTTTTTTTCACGTTTTCGACTTTGCAAGTAACAAAGGCGAAAACGGATGTTGCCCGCAAACGCCACTCTCACTTTTATATCATATACGAAAAAAATATTTTGTAATTTTACTTAATGAAAACCGTTCCTGCCTTATGTGTTAATGTTTTCATTATATGCTTATACTGTCATATTATGTGCATAAACTTTAAAATTATATGCATATAATTTAATTTGCTTTGTAAGCTGAAATCTGATTGGCCATTTCAAATGCAGAAACCCATATTATACCATATAACTTACACACTATTCTTACACAGTTAAATTTCTAACAGTTCTATGACGTCGTTGCTGTTTTTAACGTTAAATTGTAAAGTTTTATAGTTGAAATTAAATAATAAGGACTATTTCAAATTTCTGAACAGGTTATACGAATGGTTTGGGTTTGTTTACACCATTCATTCGTTAGGCGTAAACAGACCCAATATCGTACAACCTGTTCAGAAATTTTAAGTATTCCTTTAATAACTGCAGGCAGGGTGTACTCGACTCCAATCTTAATTGACAAGGATTGCCAGTTTTCCTACCGCAGGTCGGCGGTTCTCTCCTGGTACTCCGGCTTCCTCCCCCAATATAAACTGGACGCCATGAAATATAGCTGAAAAATTGCTGAAAGTGGCGTTAAAACACCATTCAAACAAACAAACAAATATTCCTTTAATACTTTGTCATTATATGCACATACTTTGATATTATGTGCATATACTTTAACATAATATGCATATACCTTGATATAAAATTCACTATATGCATATATTTTTGCATTATGATACTTTGTAGGAGTATTTATTAAAAATAACATTCAACAAGTATTTAAACAAAGCAGGCAAGAAATTGGAAAATCTGTTGCATTCTTGCCCTATCGTGCGATAGTAATCGGAGTTGTTCATCTCAGGATCATTATATAATAATTAGATTTGAATGTAGTTTAATGCCACTGTCAGCAATTGTTCAGCTAAATCACTGCGTCCATTTTTTTTTTTGGGGGGGGGGGGGGAAGAAGCCGGAGTATCCGGAGAAAACCCCGGAATTTCGGTTGGTTTGTTTTTCTGAATGGTGCTTAACGCCATTTTAAGCAATTTTTCATTTACATCATGGCATCCAGTTTTTATTTTGGGAGGAACACGGACTACTGGCAGAAAACCCCAGACCTTCGGTAGGAAAACTTGCAATCCTTGTTAATTAAGATTAGAGTCGAGCGCAACCGCCAGCAGTGAGACTCGAACACCCAATCTCAGTGTTGACAGACCACGCGAATATTAAGATGAACTACCTTAACCACTCGACCACCGAGACCCTTATACTTATTAGGAACCGGATAAAACGCGAATTACTTACAAATCGAAAATACAAAGCCAGGTACAAGTCGGAACCTTTGTAGAGAAAAGGAGAAACCATCTCGTGGGGGGGTTGTCAGGTCATACTACGGAAAGCCTAGACGCGGACCATAGTTGCTAACGTGTTTGGGGAGTGCCACGATCCTTTCTCCGCCACTACCCAATACTCCATACTTTTCCAGTGGCAATGAAAAGTGTGTTCCCTATGTTCATTCCCTCCCCCTTTCCATTGATTTATTGTGTGTTAACTTGTTCTCGTCCTGAATGTAGCTGAAATACTGTTCGCTGGACGTAAAGCAACATATCCAACCAATCATAAAAATGTGGTAAGGCAAAACCAGTTTTGTGCGTTTTCGTGGTTTTTTTTTTTTGGGGGGGGGGGTGGGCCTCCGACTTTATAATCTCGCCAATGCTATAAATACTAACACAAATGTCTAAAGAGCAAAAATTATTTATAAAGGATGAGAAAGCAATAAAAAAGGATATACATACACAAACAAAGTCTTCGACAGAACATAAAAGTCACCAATGCTATCATTCATATAAAGTAAGGAAAAAATTGTGTTGGAGATAAATGTCGCTCAAGTTGACGACAAGTCAGTGTTGATCGTTGATGATTATTTGCTGTTATAATATTGAGACAATTTACAAAATCAAGGATTTTAAAAATGTTTCCAGTTTTAAATAACTCTTGTCTGAGGGTCTGTCTTCATTGTTCGGTGAGAACTGTAAACTGCCTCAAAAATGTGTCGCCCATTGTTTATGATCATGTAGGCTAATGTGTCCATCAATTCCTAATTCCTGGATTTCTTCTTCTTCTAGCCTATGCTTGAGACCAAAATTCCAACCGTCTATTAATTTTCTCTATGTAAACGTAATGAAGGGCAACTAAATGCTTCTCGTCCAATGGATCAAGCCCGCCAACTCTAGTAAGAAAACAATTCAAAACTGTTTCTGACATAATATTGTCAATACAACGTAGAAACATTATCATTCTGCTGGATCCATCTATTCCACAATTAACAATGAAAAGCCATCGTACCAATTTGTGGTTGCTGTCAATGTGCCACATGTGATTTAGTGCATTTATAAGAATATATACTGATTTTATCACGGGTTTGCATATAATGTCAAAGTATATGTATATAAGGCCACATTAAAAAAAAAATTGGTTTGCCATAGCCCGAGGGGCCTAAAAAATAGGGTCGGTAGGTAGGCATTTTTTGTGTAGCGCTGCCATGTATAGAAGACTAAAATGACTGCTATGACATGGATTGTTTTAAAAAGACACTAGAGCATAGTGTTATTGGATCATCTCTTGGCAGATCAGATTCTAACTCAATTAATTTTCTTTTCAGGCGATTGTTGTTGTCGTCCATGTAGAACGAATAATCGTACCCTCGTTTTTTTTGGCGAGGGTACGAATTTAGTCCCATTACCCGTAATGTAGCAGAGCAGGAGTGAATCACTCCCGGCACTTTGATGTCCAAAAGTAGTTGCATATATATGTACAATCAGACGTGATTGATCTTGATATTTTTCGACAGTGTGACCATTTTTGTTTATCAATTTCCTGTTTAAAATCAATCATTATTGATACGTGATGATAGTTATTGCCGTTTTTACTAACCGGCTGTGCGTTGCGTATTACTTGCTTCATTCCCATTTAGCCAACTTTTTTAAATTTTAGGTACTACAGGTTAAAAAGAAAAGTTGGCTATATGGGATCAAAGGCAATTAAGAACAAAAGAAAATTTAACTAGGGCTTGGCATGTGTGTCACCTGAAACTTGGGTCAGTAAATTTTGTCCTGGTATTGGATGGATTGAATTGTATTTTGTTGAGTTTTTCTGTGAAAGATTTGCCTAGCGAAGTGACTCGAAAGTATTTGCCGTTTGATCTGGCTAAAATGGTACAGAATCCTGCATTTTATCTATTTCTGGCAATAAATTGATGCTAAGACAATGTTTGGTCTTTTTCGCCTCGTTTTCTCATTTTTATGGATAGGTTCTAATAGGTCTGTAATTTTTAATAAACGTAATGACATGTTAAACAAATGTACATGAACCAATGATCCATCGAACCTGCAAATTACAAATTTTGAGTACAGAGGTCATTAAGAACCTACCATTTTTCAACACAGTATGTCCGCTGAGTATTTGCGTAATTGAATTGGAGAAGAGAGGTTTGGTGGATAGTTCAAATGTCTGTATTATATCAAAACCATTACTGTTGGATGTTTGATGTTTCTTGCGTGCTAAACAGTTTTCTATCAAACATCCATGTTAGATATCTTTGATTCAAAATTGTACAGTTGAAAATGATTTAAGAGGTGTGCATGATTAATTGTAAATAAATAAATAAATAAATAAATAAATAAATAAATAAATAAATAAATAAATAAATAAATAAATAAATAAATAAATAAATTTAAAATAAATAAATAAAATTTTGTTCTTATTCGATGTAAGAATTCCAGTCAAATAATATAAGTGACTGTTGAAACTAAACAATTGCAATTGATATGTAATTCTGAATAAAGGTTTACTGTTATATCTACAATTGATATATAATTCTGAATAAAGGTCTACTGTTATATCTACAATTGATATGCAATTCTGAATAAAGGTCTACTGTTATATCTACAATTGATATATAATTCTGAATAAAGGTCTACTGTTATATCTACAATTGATATATAATTCTGAATAAAGGTCTACCGTTATATCTACAATTGATATATAATTCTGAATAAAAGTCTACTGTTATATCTACAATTGATATATAATTCTGAATAAAGGTCTACTGTTATATCTACAATTGATATATAATTCTGAATAAAAGTCTACTGTTATGTCTACAATTGATATATAATTCTGAATAAAAGTCTACTGTTATATCTACAATTGATATATAATTCTGAATAAAAGTCTACTGTTATGTCTACAACTGATATGTAATTCTGAATAAAAGTATACTGTTATGTCTACAATTGATATGTAATTCTGAATAAAAGTCTACTGTTATATCTACAACTGATATGTAATTCTGAATAAAAGTCTACTGTTATGTCTACAACTGATATGTAATTCTGAATAAAAGTCTACTGTTATATCTACAACTGATATGTAATTCTGAATAAAAGTCTACTGTTATGTCTACAATTGATATATAATTCTGAATAAAGGTCTACTGTTATATCTACAATTGATATATAATTCTGAATAAAAGTCTACTGTTATGTCTACAATTGATATATAATTCTGAATAAAAGTCTACTGTTATATCTACAATTGATATATAATTCTGAATAAAAGTCTACTGTTATGTCTACAACTGATATGTAATTCTGAATAAAAGTATACTGTTATGTCTACAATTGATATGTAATTCTGAATAAAAGTCTACTGTTATGTCTACAATTGATATATAATTCTGAATAAAAGTCTACTGTTATGTCTACAACTGATATGTAATTCTGAATAAAAGTATACTGTTATGTCTACAATTGATATGTAATTCTGAATAAAAGTCTACTGTTATGTCTACAACTGATATGTAATTCTGAATGAAAGTCTACTGTTATGTCTACAACTGATATGTAATTCTGAATAAAAGTATACTGTTATGTCTACAATTGATATGTAATTCTGAATAAAAGTCTACTGTAATGTCTACAACTGATATGTCATTCTGAATAAAAGTCTACTGTTATGTCTACAACTGATATGTAATTCTGAATAAAGGTCCTCAGTTATATCTAGAATTGATATGTAATTCTGAATAAAAGCCTACTGTTATGTCTACAAAGCCAGAGGGTTAATGTGATAAAATAATTCGTGGTCTATTCATCTATATATACCGGGATGGTTCTTATGGGTTAAGTGGTTTCAGAGAGTTCTTTTTTATTTAAACAATCATTAGCGAAAGTATACATTTTTCTGAAAATCCTATAAGATATATTATAATAATCTCATATAACACACTTTAAATTTTTTTTAAATTTGTGTTGGTTATACTTATAATTATGTTTTTCTGATTTTTTTATAGTTTCCGAGTTGTTCGGTATTTTGTTATCACATTAAGTTTTGTCGCCACTGACCAAATTATAGATAGCCGTAGAAATAGATGACATATGTTGGGCTTATACCTCCAAAATAATTGTCGTTAATATATGGGCAAGAATTCTGTAAAGGGGAATAGTAAAACATGTCTTGTCAAAGTCTTTGAATATAAATAAGTTAATTTGATGTTCGTATTATATGATGTATTACACTCAGCAGCAATTTATCCATTCAGGTAATCAAAATGAAATGTAATACCCATCGAAAAAAAATCCGGATAAAAACGCGACATTTCCATATATGCACATTTAAGTTCATCCCACACTGAAATGTCTAATGTTATTGAGGCATTTAAATGTAAAACGATTGCCGCTAAAATTTTGCGGGGAAAGAAAACTTTTCGTTTTTTAAATTATAAAAAATTAATGTTTAAAGATTTAGATTTAAAAGGTGTTGAAGTACGTTACATTTTATTTTCCAGTGTGAGTTGCATATTACGAAGGGATCCCAGGGCTGCACCAATTGCAACCGATGATCGTAACAATGGTAAATAAAGTTGTTCACATGTCGGTGTAATAATTTTATGCCTCATTTAGTACTTCGCGAAAATCGAAATGTTTGTCTTCTTGTCCAGCATTTAGTTTATGTTACGTACATCATAAAAAAAGTAAATATGTGAGCTAATTCAGTAAACAGGAAGTAGATGACAAAGGAGCACAAAATTGCTACACACCATATGGTTCTATAGGATAAAGCAATATGTAAAATATCACTATCAGACTTCTAGATCTGAATCCTATAGTTGCTAAGAAAACCGAGAAGAACGGACGAACAGACGGACGGACTGAATGTTCGCCACATATGTGGCTTCGCATTAAGTAGCTTTAAATACTTATGTGGATGAAATTTTAGGTGTCTACAGAACATGGTACTTGTAAGGAAGGTAAATCCTGTATATGGATTCGGAAGTTCCAATTAAAAATGGACGTCCAAGAGAGGGTAACTTGAATTACCTCCCTTACACCAGGTTACAAAAAAAGAGGTTAAAATATACCGATTAGTTAAAGGATGTATTCCAAGCTTTCATACTAGACGATTAAGCAACGCTCTTGTTTATTTTTTTAAGATATATAAATACAACTGTTAACCTTAATCAACTGTGTTGAACCTTTATTCAATAATATTAAAAACGCAAATAAAATGTCAATAAAGTAAGTTACATACAAAAACAACAAAAAAAAAAACCGTGAAACTAAACAAGTAACAGAGCTGAAAAATTATTGAACACAATTTATTAAAATATATGAATTATAAAATATAAAGCAATTCATTTTAAAATTAATAATGGATTAAAAAAGTTTGTTGAAATGGTCCTTCCTGTATGTTACGTTAACAACGAAAATTTTGTGAAAAGAAGTCACATACATCACAGGAATGCAGAAGATCTCATCATTTCATTAAACAGAAAGAGAAGATTAGACAAATTCACCAAAGAGCAAAACAATAACTATTACATTTGATGATGAATGAGTGTTCATTTTAAAAGTGCATAAACTAAACATGATGTATGTAACATTGGCATTTTGTCAATGTTACATACACCTGTGGAGATAATTGGCATTTTTTACAAGCCTGAGTCCAATAATTTAAAAAAAACTTCTTTAAGTATAATGAAGAATTATTGTGAAATATGCTTCAATAACTATCAAGATTAAGAATTAGTATGTAACATTGACAGCAATAAATATTCTGAATTTGAAATGTAACTGCATTCAAAATCTGTTTATTAATTAGTACTTTCTCTAACAATCTAATTAAAATTAAATCTTTCACTTGCTCCCCCCTTTTTGTTATAGGTCGCTGCGTTGTAAGCAGCGACCATAGCAAAAAGGGGGGAGCAAGTGAAAGATTTAATTTTAATTAGATTGTTTCTCTAATAATTTGTGGATCAAGACAAACTATCTATATTCAGTTTGGTATTTTGTTTTATTCCAGCTTTATATATAATAATTTGTCAAGGTTGCATACGGCAAAATTTGCAGATCATAGCAATTATAAAGATTTCTGAACTTTGATGAAAAATGCTTAATTATTTTGTTTGAATTTCACCACTCTTTATTGACACTTCTGTTTTTCCTAGCACTAAATTTATTTTTTGTTACATTTGTCACACTTTACTCGCCATTAGTGAATTCTTGCCCATATAGATCACTTCACCGCACAGAATAACAAGCTAGTATCGTAAACATTAAGTTCATTAAAGTTAATAACTTGCATTCTAGGATACATGTTGGATACTTGATTGCAAATGGCAGCGTCCTTTCAGGCGGCGTGAAAAAAAAATATGAAAAATTCTGAAATATAATAAGGTAAGACAACAATATCTGTAAAAATTTGTCAGGATTAGCAAAAAGTAATCTTCAAGTGTCTAAAAACTGTTCAACTGAAACATTTTAACCGAGTCAAAAGCTATTTTTAGACGAAATCGACAAGACGCAGTACAAAAAACATGGCGACATCGGTATGCAAATTACTAGAAAACATTAATGAGGAATACCCAGAAAATTGCATTCCGACCAAACTAAACAAAAGAACAGGCAAAGCCTAACAATGGAAAGTACTGATAGAAACCTGTATGAGCCCTCAGCCCTTATGATTGCATTTCATACAACAGCAGAAAGAGTACTATCATGGATTAAAACACTGAGTATTCTGTATTTCGAAAATAAACATCATGAAGATGAAAACGTTGTATGGTCAGATGTCCCCGAAAAATGGTGTGAAAGTCTCGATCCGGCAAACTCTATTGTTATTGAAATAAAAGACAAAAATGACAAACTCAAGTATAACATAACTTTCTTTGTTACTACTGGAACAATACAGGTACAGGGCAGTCAGTTTAATCAATTTATCAATGAAGACTTTACCTTACTCATGAAAATAATGGAACTGGTCACATCTTATAACACGGCCAATCTCACGTAACTTTTGCATATGATGTCATTGATTGTTCAAGCTGATCTAAAAAAAAATTTTCATTCATAAGTAGACAAAAACGCGGTTTTTCAAAATTTGTCCATTTATGTATGATTTTTTTTCAAACATTGTAAACAAACACTATAAGGACAATTTACTAAAAATATCAGCAAATAACGTTAACCTATTTAATTTTATATGTCGCCAGAATTGAATTTTAAAGGACAAATGCTCACTAGCTCTTATTTATTGCAAGAATGGACAAAACTATTTTTTTTCCAAAACTCAGCTTATAAATGTAAAACTTAAAAGATATTTCACTTCACGTAGGCGTGGTAACAAGAAAATAATTGTCATTTAAAAATGTCGCCAAATGTAAGGTGTTTCCGTAACAATGTAGTATTTCTGCCACTATTTTAAGCGCTAATCATTGTTTGCATGCATTGGCGTGTCTTCCGGGTTCTATTCATATATATACATCTAAATTATTAAAGCAAATTGAATAGACATGTATAATTTACACATACATAGATATTAGAACTTAATTAAAAAATATGCAGATATCAAACAATTTTTCCGTAACGATGTCGTATAATACTTATTTTAAATGAGAGAAGTATTCAAAGCGCTTGTCTAACTGGCTTCTTATATTTGACAAAATTTAACACAGCAAATTAAAAAATATATAGACAAATACGGATGTTACAATCGAAAATGATGTTAGCATGGTTTATCCGTAACGAATTTTTTCGTTACGGTTTAAATTTAGGTTAAGGGTCAAACTTCTATGAACACCGTTAATTGAAGTAACATGTGATAAACAAAGTTTTGGAAGCGGTATGGTTTGAATTATACCAGTCAAAGAGACGATTTCAACAATTGGCCAACAATATTGCTATTTTTGGAACCGAAAACCCAGTAAGTATGATTTTATGCATTAAATTTCAAATAATTTCCAATCCAAAACATTGAAAAAGTTACAATTTTGTCCAATAAATAAATAATAAAAAAGGAGGTACAGTGTAGAGGAAATAACCGGTGAATATGCAATAAATGTGTCCCAAAAAAGCGCTTCATTTCGTTACGGAAAAATTAGGATTTGTCCGTAACTTTCAATATCCTATTTGAAAGAAAACAATGACATAACAATTGGTTCAACTAGTTTAACAATCATCTAATTAGCATAAAACTAATGATCCACATAAAATAGTGTTAAAAGTTCGGTAGTATTGTTACAATAAAAATCAATTATGACACAAAAGCTAACAATACATGCAAAATATACTGTTCAAAAATCAACAAGTATACACTTAGTTATTATTTAATCATACGTATAAAACCTTATCCTGAACAAAGGAAAATAATACTTAATCTTATTTTTTTTTTAAAGAAGAGGCATTCATGGAAAAAAAAACTCAAAAGAAAGAAGAAAGCTTACATGCCTTCTAATAAAATTTCTTCCTTCGCCAGGAAAGAACGGAATTTGACACAAAAAATCTTAAGCAGAAAGTACAGGGCTAAACCAGACGTAATGTAGGTTTACAGAGAGGACATTCTTTGCAAATTTAGTAAACCTACACCAAATGACAAAAATGGGAGAACATTTTCGCTTTAAAACAAAGACAATACTGACAAGATTGAGAAAATATTTAAGAAGTGAGATTTCTCCGTAACGAAATGATGTTACTTTTATTGAAAAAATTGAACTCCAGGACTGTAAAATGTGTTTGTTTTTGTTTTTTTTATCGTTAAGGTGTATTAAATATTCATAACATTAGTTATTTTCAAGATCACCAAATTATTGAATTTCCACTGGATTTTTCCGTAACAAATGATATGCTTTATATTTTTGGTATTTTGAAAGAGTTTCTATAAAATGACTTTTTGACAGCGAAGTATCTCAAAATCTACAAAATATCATTTTTAATTGTAAGCAGATTTTTGAGCATCCATAGTAAATTTATATTTGTTGTCCGATTTGAAATATTGTCATATTTTCTATTATGCAAAAAAACCCAAACTGTCAAAGATTTACATACTATTTAGGCAACAACTGTCATTAACGTTGTGGACATCATATGAGAACAAATATTGTCCGAGTACCTTGGCAATAACTATTTTTGTGCAACCTTAATTTCTTATTCATTTCTTATATTTGCAGCTTCCTAGCATTATTTATGATACGACATAGAAATGTTACGGAGAAATTCACAGGGGAAAATATTGGATTTAGGCTCCTATTACCAACATTTATAATTTTAAAATGGTTCAAGATTTGAAAGAGATATTTAGGGATATGGTAGGGCTATGTATACTTTATTTAACTGAAGATGTTCATTGGGATTAGTAGTTGTTTAATTTTTCAGTTTTGAATAAGTTAAATGCTAAAGTTTCGTGAGATTAGCCGAACAATGAAACAAGTGAAAGGGCACCTACTGTATTGGACACTATGAAGAATGAAAGTTCAGAGGAAACATGTGTTAAAACGATAGACACGAGCGAAAATTGTCAAGACACTGATCAGAATTTGCAGTCAAAAAATCAAAACCAAGCTTAATATAACTTGTCAGATGATGTTGACATGAACAACAATGTGCAGAAATCAGACCTCCAAATGCTTGAGACTATTTTCTCCAAGTCTGTATTGAGTTTAGAAAACAATGTCAAGAATAACTTCGATAAAATGATGAAGTCCTTAGAAAATCGTAATACAAATAATCCATACACAAAAGTCAAAGATACGAACACTATTCAGACTCTTGCGAATAGAATAGCTGGGCTGAAAGAAGAAAAAAAAATATAGAAACAAAATAACAGCTAGAAAGTAGCAATTTTAGCTAGCAGAAGGAGCATTATGAACACCAACTGAATCAGAAAGTCCTTGCTGCAAGGGAAGAGTCTGAAATTCAAGCCAAATTGATTCAAGCAAAGAATGACGAGATTGACAGACTAAACATTTTAGTGAAAGCAAAGAATGAAGAGATTGACAGGCTGAACACTATAGTGAAAGACTCAAATATAAAGCTTAACATGGCCAGGGACGAAATCCTTCAGCTCAAAGAAAACATAACCAAGCCAGAACCACATGCATATGCATATTCACATGCCGCATCTAGAATGTCTTAATTTAGTGCGTTGTTGATTGATACTTCAAATGTCAAAGGAATCATAGAGGACAGGCTTTGGAATCAAGTTTCTACTAAGAAAGTGATACAGTATACCCTGAATAATACAGCTAAGTATCTTAGCACTGTTATGGAGCCACCAACATTGATCATTCTACATTCATTAACTAATGATGTAAAGTCTAGCAGCCCACAAAAATGTTTAGATGATATCTTTCGAATTATTACTTCTACATTTTCGAGATGGCCTCTTATTAAAATAGCAGTTTCATCTACAACGACTCGCTCCGATGACATCAACCACTTAACAAATGCACAGATAGTGAACTTGTTGCTGAGGCAAAAATTCTCAGGCTTTGAAAATGTGTTTATAATCGAGCAAAACAACATGATGATTAATGGACATCCAAATCAAGAGCTACTGCGAGATGTTGGTTACCACCTAAACGAAAAAGGACTTGCGTACTTGGCAACTAATATTAAACGCGGAATTCACTCATTGTTCGAAATCCCAATACCCGTTCGCCGTCCCAGAAGTGTCTCCAGATCTTGATACGCCCAACGTGGTCGTGGACGAGGAGGTGGAAGACCAAATTAGAATGTGTCACAATATATAAATGTATAATACAAATACTTGATTTATAATTTAATGTACAGGATGTACAAAAAGCATTATTATTATTATTTTTTTTGTTCATTAACAAATGATACATGTACATGTAACACAAAGAATAACTTGTCAGTTATTGTCAGAAGAAAATTCATATATTCTCTTCACATTCCATATTATTGTTAATATAAATTATACCTTATTATCATTGTAAGAAGGGAAAAAAGATACTTTGAATATAACATTATCTAAAAATATTTATAAATCAAGCTTTATAATAAAGTAACAGAAAATCTTTTGAATTGCATCAAGACTAAGAGACAATTGCTCTGTAAAATTCATTAAAACTTTTTTTTGTTGTACAATATTTTTCTTCTTTAAAGTTCACTTAAATATTCAATTCAGTCCTATAGGTTAGCTTAATAAGCTTTTGTGAAAACACTCATTATTTATAATGTTAATCTTCCATAGGCCACCTTACATATAAGTACTGTTAAAAAAAATTACTGTCGAAAAATACTGTCAACAGCTAAAAATACTGTCACCCGCTACCATAGGTACGGAATGTTAGAAAATTATTCTGTGCCATTCGCGCATGCGCAATATCTATTTTTACATTTCCGTTGTAAATAGACGAATGTCAAGCAAATTTGCCTCGTTTGTGGTTTTTCTACCACAAACGAGGCAAATTTAAAGATTCTGGATACTGTTAGTTTACTTTTATTGTTAAACTGCCGTTTCATTACCATTATTACATCAATTTAATACCATTATTGAATAAAGTTGTTCATGGTTTGAATAGTTTTTCGGTATAATAAAATAAATGTTACATGTCTGACAGGGTGACAGTAAAATTGTCAACTTTCGAAAATACTGTCAACCTCGGCTTTCGCCTCGGTTGACTATTTCCTTAAGTTGACAATTTTACTGTCACCCTGTCAGACATGCAATATTTATATAATGTACGCTGTCAATATAATGCCAACTTAACAGGAACAAGATCTTCAACTAAGATCTGTTTTTGGGAACACTGGGGGCTTAAAAACGAGACATAATGACAAACCACTGACCCCTTATTTTAAAAAAATAAAAATAAATATGACATAGTTTTTTTAGCTGAAACCCACATTGGAGATGGTAACATTATACAAAATATAGGTCCATTTAACTGTCATTTTATTATAGAAATGTTTCAAAAAGAAACAATAGATTCTTTGGTGGACTTGCCATACTGCGCAAACCAAATATTAAAAACCATATCTAAATTTTGAATAATAGCAACCCTGATTATCAATAGGTCAAATTTAAACAAGAGTATTTTAATTTTGACAGGTATTTATTCATATGTCTTGTTTACAATCCTCCTAGTGGCTCAACATATACTCAAGGGTACAAAAAGACATTCTTGATTCAATTGAAATTGATATCTGTAAATTTAAAGAAATAGGGAACGTTCTTCTTTGTGGTGACCTTAATGCAAGGGTTGGTGAAGTGAAAGATCTTATAATTCAAGATGATAACAACTATCTACCAATGCCTAATGACTACCAGATAGATAAAAATTTACTTGAAAGAAAAAGTTCAGATGTAAATATAGATAATATAGAGGTAAAGAATTAACAGATACGTGTGTAGGTAATAAAGTGAGAATTCTTAATGGTCGTACCCTTGGGGAAATGTTCGGTCATTTTACTTGCTCTACTCCAAAAGGAGCTAGTGTTGTTGACTATGTCATAGTTTCTGAAAATATTTTAGATCAGGTGTTGCATTTTAAAGTTTCTGAATTTATTCCAACATTGTCTGATACTCACTGTAAGTTGGAATGGACTATGTCTGCTCACCTTAATGTTTCAAAAAAAATATCAGGAAAATGCAGAAATCTACCCGATTTCCCAAAATTGTATATGGGCAAAAGACTCAGCAGAACTTTTCCAACTTGCACTGGATACGGATGATGTGAAAATAAAATTGTCAAACTTTAATAATAATGATAGACTATGCAGCTGAATTAAATCAAATTCTATTAAATGCAGCCAACAAATCTTTAAAAAGAAGGGTCGTTAAAAAACAAAAAAAAAACAAAAACAAAAACAAAAACAACAAAAAAAAACAACAACAAAAAAAAAAAAAAAAAAAAAAAACAACAAAAAAAAAAAAAAACAAAAAAAAAAAAAAAAAAACAGCCAACAAGAAATAGTTTGATAAGGATTTAAAAACATCAAAAAGTAACTTGGTTAATAATGGCCAGATATATTCCAGATTTCCAAAAGATAACTCTGTAAAAATCATTTTTATAAATTACACAGAGAGTATATATAAAAAATTGAGGAAACATAAATATTGACAATATAAAGAATCTGTCTTAAGTCAATTAAACTCTCTTGAGATCATGCTTGACAATATAGAAAAACAGATAATTTTTAATGATTAGACATTAAAATTAGCACAAAAGAAATCTCGAAGGCATTTCAAACTTAAGATTAACAAGGCTCCTGGTTTAGACAATATTTCCAACAATATGATTAAAAGTGGTCATGTAACTTTAATTTCTTCTTTGCAAAAACTTTTTAATGGTTGCTTAACAAGTGGAAATTACCCGAAGCAATGGACAGAGGGATATATAGTCCCTATTCATAAATCTAATGACAAACATGATCCAAATAATTATATAGGCAATACAGTAACAAGTGCTGTAGGAAAATTGTTTAACTGTATTTTAGATGAAAGACTAAATCTTTTTCTAGAGAACCACAAAATCATCCATGAGTGTCAAAGGGGGTTTACAAGAAATGCTAGAACATCAGATCATATGTTTATATTAAAATGCATAATTGATGAATACTGTAAAACAAAAGAGGGAAGAGTGTATGCCTGCTTTGTTGATTTCCAAAAAGGGTTTGACACCGTTATTAAACGTTTAGATATTGGGGTCGGAACATTGTTCTACAATAAAGTTAAAAACATGTATTCAGTAAGCAGAACCTGTATGCGTGTAGATGAAGGCATAACCAAATTTACTACTGCAAAATTAGGTGTTAAGCAAGGCGATAATTTAAGCCCCAAATTATTTTAAGTTTTTATCAATGATCTTCCTTTTTAACTTGAAAAAATCGCAAGATCCTGTAATTTTAAATCATAACCCGATACACTGCCTCATGATCGCCGATAATATTGTTTTATTGTCCACCTCAGAAATGGGATTACAGAACAAACTTAATATTCTAGAAGAATTTTGTAACGATTGGTGTCTTTCTCTTAATCCTGTTAAGTAAAAAATCTTGGTTTTCAACAAAGTAGGCATGCACATCTGCTCCAAATTTCTTTATCAAAATCATGAATTAGAGTGTGTACAACAATACAAATATTTGGGCATGATTTGTTTGCGCATCTGGTACCTTTTCCTTCGCTCAAAATGAAGTATACAACAAAGCTTTAAAAGCTCTCTTTAAATTACAAAAAGACTTGCTTTCACTTAGTCCAAAGATTCATACCTCTTTAAATGTTTTCGACCATACCTATATTATTATATGGACGTCAAATTTGGAGCACCTTCAACTGTTTCTCTTCAAAAATACTAAAATTTGATAAATAGAAAACATTTTTACAAATTTACGCTGTGAAAAATTACACTTACAATTTCTTAAACGAATTTTTGATGTGCATAAAAATGCTCCAACTTTGCAATACTTTAAGAACTTGTTCGATTTCATTTACATTTTGATATTGTGAAGTCTATGCTAAATTACTGGTAAAGACTGGAAAATCTGGACAAATTTGAACTTTTACAAGATGCTTATGCTCATTCAAAAAAATCATTTGAAGAAAAAAAACCATCATGGTATGTTCAATTCAAAGAAATATTACACAAATTCCAGAAATTGCCATAAACCTAGATAAGCATAAAAAAAATGAATAAAATCAAAATTTTTAAAATCCTGTAAAATAGGTATATAAAACATGACATAAGAATCATAGAGAAAATAGTGGAGGAAAGCTCAGAACTTATGCGAAAGTGAAAGATAAATTTGGATTTGAAAATTATATCAATATAATAAACAATTTTGAGCTGAGGAAAAATTTGTGTAAATTCAGAATTTCTGCCCATCAATTGCAGATAGAAAAAGGCAGGTACCAGGGTCTTCTCCCTAATCTTAGAATTTGTCAGAACTGCAGCTCTGGAGAATTAGAAGATGAAATACATTTTTTGTTTAGATGTCTAACGTACAAGGAAAAAAAGGGACATGCTAATGAAAAGTATTGATGAAAATTGTATGTCCTTTCAGAATCATGATCCAAAAAAAAATTAATATTGATACTATCATGTGTAAACCCCGAGATATTAAAACTATTAGGAAAATTTATTTCCAATCACAAAACTTGTCAATCTACGTTTGGTACGAGGAGGGTATGCAGATTCAAGCCATTGAATCGCAAGCCCTAGAGCACTGTCCCTTAGTGCCATTTGTAGATGGACAAATTCTAAGTTTACTGTTATCTATTGCTATTTTGTGTGTTTGCTTTGGGCACAAGGAGGAATGCAGTGATGTATCAAAACTTCACGCATATCTTAGAGCATCGTCCCTTGGTGCCCTCTGCAAACAGAAAAGTCAATTTTGGAAGTTTTCAGTACATGTAATTAGTAAAAAGTATTATGGATTTTTCTTTTAAAACTCTTCTGAGCTGGTTTTGGCATATAATAAGTAAACACAAATATGTACTTTGTTTATTTATCTACTTTTGTAGATGTAAACATTATTACAAACACACCACACCAATCTGTGTATTCCTAACTTTACATAATTGTACTATCTTGTTATTCTATTGCAACTGTACAGTTCTGTCTGTCTTAGTCTTAATAATCATGGTTGTTATATGTTGTATGCCCTCCCCCACCCCGCAGTGGGACCAAATTGGACAAATAAAAGAATTGAATTGAATTGTAGATTCTGCAAATAACCTTTTACCCTAGCCGCCCTACACCCTAGACATTTGAGCGACGCCCACTTGGCCAAAGTTTTAGAAATTGAACATCTGTATTACTTTTGTTTTTCATGTTTGTCGCACCTGACAGTGCCAATGTTATATCTATATCGCTGTACAGAGCCGCGGATCAATAAAAATCCAGATCGCTCCGTGTTTATTTAATTAATTTGTTGTGTTGATCTCCATGATTAGTGGATTAAATTTTTTTCTACTCACCCAAAACGTCTGCTTATTTTGAAGCGAAAAGAAAGAATTAATCTTTGAAAGTGTTTTGAAAGATCCTCCGCGGATGTAGGATGTGTGGATACTCGGTGTGTTATAGATCTAGATCGACAACTTGTCACTCAAAACGATTAGCACATCTATACCATCCCTTTTCTGGTCCAAATCGTCAACAATTCCGTATTGGAATTATCGCTCTTGAATGACCATCAATGTTTTTGCGTTTACATTATCGCGAAAGTTACAGAGAAATTGTAGAGCAAAGTCACACGACAATAAGCTGATATTACCTAATTTGACAATGAAATCGTTATATTTAATGCCCTTTACTTACTTCTTTTCCATTTTTTTTTATTTGACTGTCATCAGGTAGAGAAACAACTGTAAAAAGCTTTAAGCATCAACAAGAAGATGCACAAATCTGACTGAATCGACAATCTCTTTAATGGTTTTTCACCGATGTTGTGGAGTTTTTTTTGTTTTTGATATATTTCGTCGGTCTTAGCTAACTAAAATTATTTAGTCCTCACGAGAAAGCGGAGAAATTTAAAGGAAAAATGATATTATAGTTTATCTTGTGAAGATAGCTCGCAGTCGGTTAAGGTTTGAAGTTTTAGATGATTTTTGTGAAAAAAAAGAAGGAAAATAATAAGGTCTTTTCTGTTATTAATAAAGTAGCTATCTACACTTTTGACGTGCGATTATCCAAATAATGGATTATCCTCTGGAGGATAACTGCTGGATTATCCTTGGGAGGATTACTGGTATACATATCAAGCTTGGTACAGCACAGTGAATTTTGTAGAGAATATAGACATTTACGATAAGCTTTTGCTTTTCCATTATGTTGACATTTTGTAAGTTGACGTGAGTGGATAACTTTGTTTAACTCTCCTATCATATTATAACATATTGTTATGACTAATCTCACTGAGGTGCAGTTATTGATTAAGATAAAGATATTTTCGTAAGTCAACATAACATTAAGGTAATGTGTTAGCAGTTGTGTGTAAATAATTATAACAACATCACTATGTACTACGCTGTATTACACTCTATTTAAGACCTTCATATTCTTTGTTTATAATAGTACTTTGACATTCATCTTGTTCTTAACTTGGTCATAAGTAGATCACAGATCTTAGAATCCAAGGAACAGAAACGAATGTTTGATTTGATTTTATTATTTTATATATATATATATATTTTTATTTTCAAACGTTAATTTAAGATAATTCATTGGATTGGATCAACCCCATCCAGAATTCAGCTGCTATTGGATAACCAATCTAATTAAAATTAAATCTTTCACTTGCTCCCCCCTTTTTGCTATGGTCGCTGCGTGTAGATCTATCATCTTACAACGCAGCGACCATAGCAAAAAGGGGGGAGCAAGTGAAAGATTTAATTTTAATTAGATTGTTGGATAACCTAAAGAAACGCACAGGTAGACAGTAACTTCGTCATTCAGACGTCGGGTCAAATGAATATTGTATTCGAATACGATAATTTTCTCTCATGTCCTCACTTACTATGAGTACGTCAACATTTTTAATCCAGAGATATATCTATCGTTATGCAGAATAAAAACAACATGTTTGTTGACTGCAGAATAATTTAGCCGAATAATGTACCTCCCTATGACGATTTTGATTTTTATATTTATTCTTTAAGAGACTATGATTATATATATATATATATATATATATAATCATAGTCTCTTAAAGAATAAATATAAAAACTCTGTTAAATTTTCCGAACGTTTCGGCCTCACGGCCTTACTCAGCGGAATTTTGCAGTGATGAAGTTCTTACAAACGTCTAATTATTGTGACAACCATATAATATATCTATCCTGCGGATTTCTGAAACATCAGAAATACAGGGTTAATATCAAATATTTATATATACGTATACAAATTAAGCCCAACACTGTTTGAATTAGATTTTTAACACTGTCAAATATTTGCTTACCCTCAGCGGGATTCGAACTCACACCGTTGTGACACTGTGGCACCAATTCGCCTGCACTATGTCCAGCGGTCTAGACCCCTCGGCCAAATCCATATATAAACAAACGTCTAAGTATAATTGGTAATTTTGATAACATTTTGTTGGAATATTTGAGCAAAGCCAAGTGACAGCTCGTCCCCAGTTGGGGGGATGGTTGGAGCTATGTATAACAGTTTTAAGTTCAGTTAAAGTGAGAATGTTCAAAACCAATATTTTATTACTTGTTTTCGTCACTTATTTATATTGATACTCGCAATGATTAAGGCCATTTGTTGGTCAGTCTGTGTCTATAGTTTTGACAAAAACGCCGTCAATTGTATCGTGGCATACTCTTCTAGACTTGTATATTATTTTTGGTTCATGCTGTATCGTCATGTTTGTCGTTCGATACGTAATAAGTTAACTGCTTGGTACTTTCTTTAAACTCTATATTGAGAAAGTTTAAGATCAATATGTTATGACTTCTTTACGTCATTTATTTATATTGACATTCAATGAATAAGGCCATTTGTTGGTCAGTCTTTGTCTAAATGTTTGACAAGAAACACCGTCATTTGTATCGTTGCATAATCTTCTAGACTTGTATATTATTTTGTGTTTATGCTGTATCGTCATGTTTGTCGATCCGATACTTAATAAGCTTACTGGTTGGTAAATTGTTTAGACTTTTTATATAATATTTTGAACTACCTGCATTGTGTATTTACACGATCCCAGTGAACTTATAGTATTATTCCATCACCAAATGAAAAAATACTTTAAGCATATAGAGTTAAACGACACTGATGAGTCGTAAGTAGACGAAACGTGCGTCTGACGTAATGAATTTGTCACCTTGTTAATTTTGATTACATCTTGTTGGAATATTTGCTCAAAGCCAAGTAACAGCACGGCACGTCCGCGGGTGGCGGACTGGGAAGCAACTATTTTGGGTTAAGTTTGATTGAGAAAGTTTAAAATCAATATGTTATGACTTGTTTACGTCATTTATTTATATTGACATTCAATGAATAAGGCCATTTGTTGGTCAGTCTTTGTCTAAATGTTTGACAAGAAACACCGTCATTTGTATCGTTGCATAATCTTCTAGACTTGTATATATATACTTTTCCACTGGCAGTCAAAATAGTGTTTCCTTTATTCCATTCTTTTTACCAATTGATTTTGTTAACGAATTTCTGAAATATTGCTTGCTGAACGTTAAGTAAACAGTCAATTATAATTAATCATTTCTGAAAGTGTAATCAAAAATTTAAACAAGGAAAAATATTGAAATATTTCATTAATAACAACATATTGTTTGTACATAACGTATGACATGCAATTAAATGACAACGGCCTCTTAATTATTTTTGTATAGGGGAAACTATTGACATTTTTTGCTCTCACTTAGGCACCAAGTTTCGTTGAGTAATGAGAGACCCCTCAAAACGACCGGAATAATTTCACGTATATCACATTAAATTTTCGGGGTGCCATGTCAGATAAAATTTTTTGCAAATTTAGAAAATCCGAAGGGTACTCATGGAAACTCCCTTACACCCATAAAATAGTCCAGAAATAGGCTTTGAACAATCAGATAAAAAAACACCCAATACATTTAATAAATTATCTGAATAAATTTATTTATAAATTCTATATGAAACCGCTTTTTAAATACAGCTCCAATATTAAAATTCCATTGAATAATAAATCCACTGTCTATGCTACAGTTTGGCGCAGTCAAATATCAAAATAAGAACTATTTTCCTCTCCCTCAGTCAAAGTTCATTGACAGAGCCGTTGTCAAATATATTAACCAAGCATTATACAACGTTGTGATATATATTGTCGTAATTATGCGAGACGGGATAAATAATCAAACGCTAAACTGCGGCAACCAGTCGTACTTCAAGGTTAACAGATAAACAAATCTGTATCTTGATTGGCTGCTAAATCGGGAGATAGCTGCAGATTGGTCAACAAAGCTAAGTTAGGAATGAAAACCCGGCATGATTACGGAGAGGTAGCAATCATAATTGGCCGTCCGCCGTTCGTAGCTACTCGATAAAAGTCGAGCGATCCCGAATCGTATGTTTATTATAAAATCTGCATCATAAAACTTAAACAGGAAAAAATATGCAAGACAATTGGAATCAAACTGTTTTAAAAGGAAAGTGGCATTGATTTGTGCATGTTTATCGTGTATCATAATACGCAGGAAATTGCCGGAAATTTCCGAAGCGTGACATTTTCGAGAACAGGTCTGCATTAACTATATTGGTGAATATGATGCATCTAGGAACTAAACCCAATGCATTCTTGGTACTGCCCGTGATCTGTATTTAGTAGAAAAATGACTCCGGTTAGTAGAAAAATTTTAATTCTTTTCCTGCTTATTGAAAAGTATCACATCAACTATCTTACCACGTATGATGCATCAAGAGATGCTGCTTCAGTTGCTTCCTCTGACCTATATTTTGCGGTTGCCTGATTTGGCTATCTAAACATTGTGTACTTGAATAATGAAGTGATGAAAATAATAACAATACATATTGCCATTTAACAGTAGGTATTTTTGTCCTCAAAGAAAAACAAAGCTTAGAGACGGCTAGCTTTTTGCGAAAGCTAGAATACTTGTAGTGTCTTGCTGTTAACAAATATGCGTACATAGACAAGAGAAGTATGTAAATATGTGTTCCGTGAAATTAAACAATCATGTATTTATATTACATATAAAGACATAAATTTGCTGAGAATTTATCTTGCGCACAGGAAATGTATTATGTTATGTTACATAAAAGCACTTAAAACAACACTAGTTATTCAGATGTTTATGTGTTTCGTCAAAGTTGACGACCACAAAAATATTTTGCAACCACGAAAAGATTGGTTTGTTCCATTTTGCAGCAACACTAACTTCAAAACAGAAACGAAAGAGCTTTAACATTGCTCTATACATGTTGTCTCGTCTAATATATTTTTTGTTTTGCGTAAGAATTCTAATGCAAACATATGTTCACTATGGACATATCTTTTTTGGCTCTAATTGTTTACCTTTACGATGTGACCATGACCAAAAGGCTACTTACTCCATAAGTTTTCACAGCAAGTTACATGTCGAGAGATTGGGCAGTGAGAGCGTTTCTGAACATGAATTACTGTACGTAAAAATATAAATCAATAATTATCAAAACTCTTAATGTCGGACAACGAAGACTTGATACAAAAGGTAATATCAATTTACAAATTCTAAGTTAATATATCATGGCCGATCAAAAATCGATATAGTGATATGAGATAAATTTCTACTTTCTGGTTATTTAGAATGACGAATTAACAAATAGTTTGGGCATTGCTATTTACGGCACAAATAAATCTTACAGCATCTATATTCATATGCTGGAAGTGTTATCAGACGGATTAATTAATTACATGTACATTACAAGAGCAGTGTTTATTTTTTCATCTACTGATGTGTTTGTTGCAAAATGAAGGTCCACAAAATGTCTAAGATGTATCTGTCTAATACACCTACGATGCCAGTAGCATTTCCTTTCTTGAAACCAGTAATTACAACTTACAATACACTAGCAACTGATTTAAAAAAATACTTGTGTGATGCTGCTGTTATTTTTTGCGAAAGTACTTCGTGGTCAGTCAACCACATCTCTACTTTGTCATTTTTGGCCTCAACAGATTTTCCTTCAAACACCGAAACGGTTTTTACATTTCACTGATAGACATATGTACCATATTTGTTACAGGAGACACCTGTAACCAGTTGTTTATACACATGCTATTACACTGCAGACATATTAACGACATTAACGACAAACTGATGAAAAGTGACATATCTATATATTTATACCATAATCCACAATTTCTACAAAAGACATTTTTGCTTGGATATAAATGTAGAAAGATCCAATTGACCATATGTCGCCTCCATCAATGCAGAAAACAACTACATTTATAATATGCGCTTTAACATGGAATTCATAAATTCAAAAACAACCACCCAAGACAAGAAAAATATGTCGTTACTCTTTAAAATGTTTCTTTTTGTTTTGTTATTAATGGTGTTTTGTTTCACTTTTAGCGTGTGTAGGTATATCATGGCATTCAGTTTTTATAAAGGGATGAAGCCGTGCGCCTTCTGCAGAAAAACTGGCAATCTTTGCCAATGAAAATTGAAGTCGAGCACACCTTGCCTGATGTCAGGATTAAATTTGCAAACACCAGTATCATTACGCTGGTCGTCAATAGAAAATGCCGTCTACCTATTCTTAGGGTACAAAAAGCAAAATTTATGCAACTGTGCACCGTGTCACATTTCATCATTGTTTGTTTGAATGGGTTTTTACACCACTTTCACGATTTTATAGCGTCCAGTTTTTTATTGAATGCTCTCTTAGAACTGCCGACCGACCTCTGGCAGGAAAACTAACAATTCTCGTCAATTAACGTTGTAGTCATGCACAACGCGAAGGCAGGCTCGAACTCGTAAACACAGGAGTTGAAACACAGCTGGTCATTAGATATGGCAACTCTATATCGATCGGCTGTGTTTTTGAAACAGTTGCAAATAAGTAAGAAAACTAATTAGCAGGTTCTGTTAAAGGTGCGTCTGATCGGCCGAAAAATGAAATGTACCTCTATATAGGCGTGTTATAAGCTGTTTATAACTATATATAATAATAATAATAATAATAATAATAATAATAATAATAATAATAATAATAATAATGAATGTCTAAAGCATCATTCGTTACGATGGCAGACAAAAACACAAAACATAAATTACTAAAACTTTCATTACCAAATATCAGGAAACAGGGACGTACATATCACATTTAAATTTTCTTTTTTCTTCGTCGTTCATGAACACATCGTCGTCAGTTTCATTTTCGTTTTCTTCACTTAAAACTGTCAAAGTTTCTCTACTGAAATAATCCGAATTCGGCGATTGGGGCGTTAGTAACTTCGATTTATCATTGGCATTTTCACTGTTATTAGCCTTAGAAGATTCTCCTCTACCTGAAGCAACCATTACCGGAAAGGCAGCTAGGGATAGAACTCCCTGTTCAATAAACTTTTCCTTAGACTTTGGAAAATTGTTTTCTCCGTGAATATTTTTCAGCAGCACGTTAATAGAATTTAACCGATGATTTCTTTCTAGTTTACGTCTGACATTATCCATGTTTTTCACATAAGATCTTGCTTGTTTATCGACGTCATAATTTTGAGGTTTTCTTCTACTTACGTAACTCACAGCAAAAACCCCCATAACAGCAACACCATACACCATTACAACTGCTACCGTAAATTTCAACGCTCCTTCGGCATCATATTCCCTAGTTTCTATTTCCGTTCCTAAAGTCACGTTACATCCAGTTGAATTGATAAAATCTTCAGTAGAATTTCGTAGAATCATGATTGGATGTCACAAATCTTTTTTAGTTTATTTCTTTGCAGACACAGCAAAGGAAGTCACATCTTGATGAACTCTTATGTTATGAATAAGTAAACATACTTATATGTATCCAGTCCAATACTTTGTTAGTGTAGTGTAATATGTCACAATAAATAAATCAACAACACATGTTCCAACGCAGATATAATAATAACTACTTTCGTATAACAACGTCTAGGCGAGTGTAGTTTATCCTTAGTCGTTAATTGATTAACAATTATGCTCAGTACAAGACGTACTTATATATTATTATCCCGACTACAGGTTAACACACACAAACAGTTATTACATGTATCAACTACGCACGTTTTTATACGTGTCAGAACATTTAACATTTTTGCACGACGTTAAACCTTAGTTTATTATTACATGCCATTTTCTTAACATTACGTAAACTAATTCTGTTAATTTAAATATAAATATGTGTAGATGTCTGAGTTGTTGATATTTTACCACCACACATTTTATAAAACAGTATTTAATCAATCAATCGTGTAATCATAAATGTACCTGCTCGTTTATACTACATGTAGGATGGTCTCAATGGATGTGGTTACATTCTGTGTGCACAGCTATCTGGGTGTAAAATTTAAACCCATTTCAAGAAAGGTGTAACATGCGGGCGGATGTAAAATACTCTTGATTAGAATTCATTATATAAATTCGTAAAAAGGATGTAAAGATAATAATACAAATAAATCATAAACAGATATATTTTCTCGTCATATTTTTGTTAAGGTAATCTTATTGATCTTTAAAAAGTTGTCAGAATTTGTACAATAATTAATTTACCATCTGTCAGTAGTATATGTTGACCCTAAAGTTCAACTACACTTCTATTTACAAAACAATTTATATTAAAAAAAAGATGTAGTCTATATAGTGAAATCAGAAACTCAGTTGAAAGACACACTATTCAGATTGACAACAGTTACATGTACATTAATTTTCATAATGCTGGAACTAATTGTTTACTGATTATTTCAACCATTATTTGTGTCGAGTTAAAGTTGTTTAACGTAAGTATTTGATTGATTGTTCATTCGTTTGTTTGAACATGATATTTTTTCCAATACGTTTCGATTTAATTGGGGTGGGGGAGGCCAATTGACCTTCAATCGGATTCAATATTAGACGATAAGAACAAACAATCATTTATAGTAGGTTTTGTTCTACAGTATTTTGATATTTATACAATGCCTTCATACATGCATTCATGACAGTCCAACATGTAGTTCTTGCTATATCTGTCAAATGCTACGCGTTCTCCTGTCAAATTAAAGAGAACTTGAGCAAGGAGTTCTATTCGAGAGTGTTTAATGTCCTATATTGACCACTTAATGTCTTTGATAATGGGAAAATTACAATTGTAAAACTACAATTTTACAACTTTTTCCTTGATTTCTTCAAAGGTTGAAATAAACCTGGTTATACATAATAAAAGCAAACTGCCGATATCATCCTCACAAGTCAGGGTTTCTGGGTCCACATGTGTGACACAGAAATCATGACTTGTGAGGATGCGCTGATATATGACATGAAATAACTCAAATGAATATTTCTATGTAAAAAGGTAGATAACTCAAATTAATTGTCTTCAAGAATTTAAGTTCAGAATTGCATACGTCACAACTGCTCTGAAACTATTGGTGTATGTTTGTTTGTTATAGAGTTTAGCTTCACTCTTGGCAATTTTTCAGCTATATCGTAGCGTGTAATATTTATCGGGGAAAAAGTCAGACCCTGTTAAAACCGACATTTTGCCGGAAAACTGGCAATCCTTGTCAATCCTTGTCAATTTAGCTTGTGTCACAAATAGTTTCACCAAGGTCCATCCCGAGAATAACTCTTTTCTAGGCTATTGTATAACTTTCAATATAAATGGTAACACAGAATTATCCCGACAATTACTTTTTTTAATAAAATTAAACTGAAAGATACCATATACTTTTCATTCTGTAACACTGCAGATGAAGCAATTCAGCATTTATTGTTACCCTGGTCAGGAGATGTAACATCATGACTGCAAAAAATAAATAATATAATAAAAGGTGCATAATTAGGACAGATTTATACTATTTTTCTCAACTGAAATGTATTTCAATGGATAAAAGTCTTATTCTAACAGTTTGAAGGTACTCAGAATCCCACTTTGGAAAAAGGGGGATGTGAAATAAAGTAACAAAATGGAAAATTTATAATAAAATTATGTAATTATAGTGTCTGTTTACATTTTGTATTGCCAAGCTTGTATTTACACCTACAACTAAGAAATTGAAAAATCGAAGAATAATACATTACACGATCACCAAGCTCATTTTTCATGTTTTCATGCATTGCTTGAAAACCGCTTAATGGAATTCAACAAAATTTTAGAATTTGTTCAGTATTCTCTATACTTTTTTGTCTTATTGTCATGTGTATTGTTTATTATGTAACAGTTTATGTTTGCTTTGACCCGTACGGGTGTAACTTAATCAATTAAAGAAAGAAAGTTATAACATAAATCTAAAACTAGAAAAAATTATATTTTATTTGTTCAGAGGTACTATTCAATAGACCGGTTCACTGTTGCCTAATGTAGAATTTGAACCGCACATAATTCCAGAATAAATTTGGTATTTTTGAGGGGGTGGACAGGGGGGTACCTTTCTCCTTTCTCCCTCCCCACAGCTCCTTTCTCCCTCCCCTCAGCTCCTTTCTCCCTCCCCTCTACTCCTTTCTCCCTCCCCTCGGCTCTCTTTACACTTCTCCCTCTTTAAAACCCTATAGCAATTGAAAAGATCACTAAATTTTGACTCAAAACTGATATAAATTTGGGATATGAAGCATATAAACCACTTTTAAAAACAAAGCATGACTCATGACACATTATCAAATGAATTTAATTAGTGTATCGTACCCTTTGGTAAAAAAATATGAGGATCATAAACTGTGACCGGTATATTTATGAAATCATGACACTGAAACCTAATAGCAATCATACAGCCAGACCTGTAGTCCACATAGACCCATAGTCCACCCAAACTTGTAGTCCACACAGATCTCTAGTCCATACAACCTAAAGTCCATACAACCTATAGTCCACACAGACCTATGGTCCATACAGACTTATTTTCCACATAGATTTATAATCCACTTACATTTCTAGTACACCAACACCCGTAGTCCACACAGACCTAAATGTTCAGAAAATAATATAGTGTATTCATAACTTCAATTCATCGTTGTTTTTATGGTCTCTTGTTAACTGTCTCGGTGTAGTTTGAAAAAGAAACACAAAAGAAATTCTTTAACAATAGGACAATCTTGTATTTTAAAACTTTTAGAAAACTGTGTTCACTATCATGTAAGATTAGCATTATTCTACACTTAATTTACAGGGAGGATTGAATAGGTTTACATTTAAAGTAAAATTTTGATTAGTTAAAAATTAATTCATGATTATGTCTAGATTTCTCAAAACAAAACTCGAATCAATTCTCAGACTTTTGAGTTATTTCTTAACTACCACAGCAAAATAATAATTCTCGAAGTTCTGATCGACTTAAAAGGGAATTTAAACTGAAAAAATGGTGCTTATAAATGTAATGAAAAAGGGATTATTTGCTGCTGTAACATAAATTGCCTGATTATTTGTGCTATTTACAGTTTTACTTTTGCTGCTATAGTTTTTTTTATTTAAAAGGAGAAAACTGATATTTCATAAATTGTCATTCAAGGGAAATAACTCCAAAAAAGAAGTCATTTGACAATCTTGGACCAAACGAGTTATTTGTAGCCCTTGTCCAATCTAATTAAAGTTAAATCTTTCACTTGCTCCCCTTTTTGTTATTGGTAGCTGCGTAGTAACACGCAGCAACCATAGCAAAAAGGGGGGGGGGGGGTAAGTGAAAGATAAACGCAGCGACCAATAACAAAAAGGGGGAGCAAGTGAAGGTTTTAATTTTAATTAGAGTGGCCCTTGCCTTACAGATCATTTTTGCAGTTTAGAGTATCACTCTGATTTTGGGCTATAGTATGGTTTAGTAAGGCGGGCAGGGGAAACGGGACATCTATTTTTATCAACTCCTCCTACAGTTTTCAACCCAGATCTCTGAAACTTCACATAACGATTGCACATCTATTGAATTTGTTGCATCTGCTATTAAGGAAGTGTTCCAGCATGTTCCTAATTTTCCAGACCTTGGAACTTGGTCATTTTTTTAGCAGATTTACAGAAGACAGTAAATATATTGTGTAATTAACTCCTACAGTTTCAGTCTAGAACTCTAAATTTCACAGAAAGATTGAAAATGTATTGGTTGTACACCTGTTATTATTATTAATACTATTAAAGAATTTACAACAACACTTCGTAGGATGCAACAGTCGATGTTTATTTTGTTCGACTAGTTTCTTCAGGACAATTATTACACAAAATTAACAAGCTTAAGTACTTTTTCAGTCTCGCAAAAATGACGTAACAATGATCAATCGTAGTTATGACGACATATAAATATAAATATAGATTATGAAGTTAAAAATAGAGCATAAATATTAAAACGAAGGTACAAATATTGTTATATGAAATATATTGTTTTCGAACAAAATAAACATCGACTGTTGCATCCTACGAAGTGTTGTTGTCAATTCTTTAATAGTTTTACTTGTATTACGACGACCCTGCATACTTACAGGTATCCACTTCTAAGGAGCGTAAAGATCAACTTACACAGTGTTGGGTCACCTCTTCCTCTTTAGTCACCTGTTATTATTGTTCGAGGATTTTTTTCCTTATTTTCAGACTTGGGAACTTTGCGATTTTGTTAACTGTTGAATTGTTTAATTATGTATTCCTTTATAAAAACTTAATGGTAAGTATGAGGATAATTCATTGAGAAATTTATAAGTTTTAAGTTACAAACCAAACACTGAAAATTTCAAGAAAAATTATGAGTAAATTACATATAATACTGTAAGGAGTAACTTTACAATTTTTTGATAATTAAATTGTTTGTAGGCCATGTCCTTCTGTTTATTTTTGCAATTGACAGTTTTACTCTAGCTCTAAATTTATAAGGCAAATACTTATATTTTATTTACAAAATTGTTATTAAAGAGCAAAAAGACCTGTAATGATTTGTCTGACAATTTTGGACCAAATGCGTTTTTTAAAGGCATTGTCTTGCAATTTACAGTTTCACTCTAGTCATTATTAAAGGGCAAAAACTCCTTTAAGAATGTGTCAGACAATTTAGACCAACATAGTGATTTGCATTGTCTGGCTGATCATTTTTGCAATTTACTATCAATCTGCTGTTTTATTTTTCAAGTTATACTGTCAAAACTGAAAAAAAAAAATCGTAACTTAATGTCCATAACTCCTACAGGCAGTTAAACAACTTCTGAAATTAAAAAAGATTGAATGTGCTGATCATTTTAATGTAACGGGTTTTTTTCTGTAGCTATATAACATTGTGAGATATTGGCCAAAACATGTGTTGACCCATGTTCTTCAACTTGCGCTTGTGAAAAATAGTTCAGATTAGGGCCGCTCTCAGATACATAAACCAGTGTACTGTATTACTTTTCTATAAATCGTGAATCTTTGGTACTGATCCTAAAACCAAGATGGCCACAACACTTGAACATAGAACTCCAGAGGCACTAAAAATAGCTGGTTTCAGAAACTATTTCACTTATTCAAATCAAATTATGCAGAACTAATATAAGGGTAATTTTCTGCCATTGTAAAATGCATTGTGGCTACTAGAGCTATTGATGTTCTGATTGGTGGAAATTAAAATGAATCTTGCTCTGAAAATTTGAGTAGCAAACATAATTGATACTGTATTTGAAGATTTTGGCGCAGATCCTAAATTCAAGATGGCCACAAATTTTGTGTCATGTTCATGTCGATTAAACTAAAGTTTTTGTAATGAGTAATGTGAGCATTACAGGCATTACAGGCTTTCCATGTGTAGAAATAATTTTTTTTTACAAGTGTAATTATGAATGACTAAGACTTACCGCAGGTTGTTGGGTCTTTTTTAGTTTCCGATACTAGTAAATATTTTTTGGTTCGGAGACCTTTAATGGATGACGAAAGTATTTTTAGTTGTGGATCAAAACGAACTATATCCGTCTTTTGGGTAACCAATATACTTAAATAATTAGAAACTAAAAATATTTAACCAAGATTTCCACCATAAATCGTGTTGTAAATTGTAACAAGAAAAGCATGACCAGGCCATTTGGACATTCAGAGCTTTTAGTTCCTTGTTTTCCTGAAATTTGCCATTAGTGTTAGGTACCCAAAATCTAGTATGGTGACGTAATCATTACTCTGAATTACTGTGAAGAACGGGATATACCTATAAAAGATGCTGTATTTTAATGGTTTTTTTTTATTTGTATAAAACTGTTAAATTGAAAAAAAACACTTTTTCAAGAATGCGTTTTTCTTAATTTCAAATTTTGCCCCTTTTCAATTTGTTTTCATGTATTGTGAAAGCGCTATACATTCAACCATGTCTAGAAACGTTTGTTACGAACACATTTGTGTAATTTTTTACCGATTTATTACGACTTTCGACGTATTTGCCGCACTTTAAATTCACACTGAAAAATATAATATCATTTTAGATATGCGTTTTTTTTTCTCAACAATTTTTCCATAAATTTTTAGAGTACAACATATATTTTTGTCAGATTTACACGAGTTTATCTATTTCTATAGTCGTTTCGTTAGCGCGACATTTTTTAAACGATGTTATTATAAACAAAGTTGCACGAACATATTAAAAATATTCGATAAGGAAAATATTAATGCGCAAAACGTATGTGTGCGTATTTAAATACAATTTGAGCAATAAATGGTTATTTATTTTGGACATAGACATACAAATCTAGATATTAAACCCTCTTTTAAGGTGCACGACGTAATATTTAACGTAACGTCAAAAAAGCTCAAATGACACTACGTTTAGAGGCCCCAATAACGTGCGCTACGTCTTATTGAAATTGTTTTAATTTTCAATGTAAAAGAATTAAAAAAACTTCATTTGTTTTAAAATCTACCGGTATTATGTACTACATGCAATAAAACACTACCAGTGCAAACTGCGCTTTGATTAATATTTGTTTTACATACATGTATCAAACTCATGGATGCAAAGCTAAAACTAGGTACTCTAAGGGGTGTCAGAGGAGAAGATTGTTTATAAAGTTAACAACGGACAGATAACAGATGACAGACACCTAGTCAATAAGTGATCACAATATAGAAAAGGGACAGACATACGCTTTAGGTTTGTTTGTTTTTGTTTGAATGGTGTTTTAACGCCACTTTCAGCAATTTTTCAGCTATTTCATGGCGTCCAGTTTTTATTGGGGGAGGAAGCCGGAGTTCCCGGAGAGAACCCCCGACCTGCGGTAGGAAAACTGGCAATCCTTGTCAATTAAGATTGGAGTCGAGTACACACTGCCTGCAGTGAGAATCGAACCATACGCTTTAGGAAAAACCTTACTGCATACTAGCATAGTAAAAATTCTGATCATTTGGATGCAATTTATCTCTTTACTAGAGTTTTATGAAAATAATTTTAGTCTTTTTAAATTACATCAATGAATTGGCACTTATTAAATGATTTTCAGGTACGAATAAAAGAACATATTTGTAAAAGTACTGCCTCCCTCTTTTTATATTTTTTCCTTTCTCCCTCCCCCTTTCTCCTTTCTCCCTCCCCTCACCTCCTTTCTCCCTCCCCTCAGCTCCTTTCTCCCTCCCCTCTACTCCTTTCTCCCTCCCCCTCTCTCCCTGTCTCCCACTACCCTGTCCACCCTCTCATTTTTGGAAAGCTGCATATTCTAGGAAACTTGTCTTAAATGAACATACAATGGTGAGAGTCAATTAAGGACATGCACTATATTTGGGCTGAAATAGAAAGTGACATTAGATTTTTAGATCATATGAACTTCCGGTTGAGCGTTCGTTCTTATATGCAATTAAGCATATTGTAAAATTTTGACAGAATTTGGGACTGGTGCATATTTGTATGGGACAGATGTGTCACTTTATTTGAAATAAAGGTAAATTTTCTAGTATAAGTCAAAATCATCAAATTTAATATAGCCGAAGAGTCCAAAAACAACAATGGTGGTCCTACACCTACACTAATGCAGTTGAATATTCTGTGCATTTTTGCCGAAAAAAATTTGACGCGAACGGCGCCATTTTGTAATGACAGCCGTTTCACCACCTCTCCTCACTAAACGTCAACTTTGTCCGACATATGCAACTATTTCGGTCATTATTAGGTTCGATAACTCTGTTTTTCGATTAACGACCTGATAATCAATAACAGCAGAATTTTATAATATATTAGGCTATATTTAGAACACTTTAATGCTATTTTACCTTTTTTTCCGACGCAGTCGTAATATTTTCGAATTGTGACATTAAACTAAAAGACGCTTATCCATGGTAAAATACTATAATTGGATACAAACATGCATTTTTGATTGCCAAGGAAAAAAATAGTAAACAAATTCTGCGTTCGAACAATCTACTATACATGCTATAGTATACCTTGACAAATATCCCTATTTGCAGTTATGAATTATTATTCCAGCAGACTGGTGTTTAAAACAAATGTTAGTCGTAATTAAACTTTAGAAAATGATTTTTATACCAAAGAATGCCATTTAGAACTGCTAAACAATAATTAAATGATAAAAACCATATGCGGCGTGTAATGTTTGCGCATTTCGTCTAGGGTAGAATTATTTTTGCTGTGTTTACCAACTTATCTGTAAACAATCCTCACGCCGGTGATGTATTTACGCCTTATTTTCTCGATTTGACCGTCTGACACACGCACTCCCTATCATGTAATTATTGCCACACAAAGGTTATTATGTTATTGGTAATTGTCAGAACGCCAAATGACTTGTATGAGACACAGTGGTTCGAATAATACGTTTTGTTAACTTTACACACACAGCCCATAGAATCCATAGGGGATAATTTAAATATGTTTATAGTTACTTCTATGATTTTTAAGGCAATTAATGCCTATCTTCTTTCTTTGAGTCCGTCGTCATGCACGTGCAGACATGAGATGAGGCTCTAATTGCAAAGTCTCTTTTTGATAATACCCTATATATTGTTTAATAACATGTTTAAAAAAGTCCATGAGTAATACATCAATGTAAAATATGTGAATATCCCATATCCCAATATACCCTAAATAAGCCTCAATAATCCAGCAATCGACACAATATATTGAAGAAGACAATTAATATATAGACACGTCTACTGAATATAATAATGAAAGAGCTTAACATATAGACAAATATAGATACAACATAATATAATGATAAAACCACCGAATTAAGAGTACCGAGTATACAGTCAAAACCACTCAATATAATGACAATTACACCCAATATAAAGAGATATGCACTCAATATAAAGACATAAGCACTTTTCTCAATATAAAGACATAAGCAGACAATATAAAGACATAAGCGCTCAATCTAGTATAGATACAACATATGCACTTACTATAAAGACATATGCACTCAATATAAAGACATAAGCACCCAATATAAAGACATATGCACTCAATATAAAGACATAAGCACGCAATATAAAGACATAGTTCATTTTAATCCCTGTACATACTGAATAAATCAACAATATACCAACATAAATAGTATAGCTGAAATGTCTGGACCGATGTCTACTGTGAACGACATTTACTATGAACGAAAAAAGTATGGCCGAAACGTCCGAAAACCATTACAAGAGTTCACGACTGATGTACTCATAGATTGAAAAAATAAGTCCAAACATGCATAGAAACCTAAGTCTGAGGCTTGATAATCATGTTGGTATAGCTGAAGGTTGTTCTTTGGGCATATTCGTAATATCGATGTTGAAAATATCAGAGCCCATATAATGCCTCCTTGTCCGACCGCCATCTTGCCCATCTTCCGATTTTAACCTTTTTAGACTTAGGAAAGTCGCTTTGCTGCTGCACGATTCTTATGCCAACTAATCACACCTGATATATCCCACTGTGCTAAAAAGTAGTTAATGATAAAGGACATTACTTAACCCTAGCTTTAGATGAGTGGAAAGATGGACGCAGGGTTGGTGAATTGGTTTTACTTTTTGACTGACGATCAGCCTGCAAGGAATGTGAACATCCTTATTACTCAGCAAAACTGTGTAAAATGTATAAACACTTGAGCTGCTAGTTTGAAAATACTCTGTGTAAACAACACATTTCAACGTGTAAACATCCTACCAACAGAGAAAAAAGCATGATGATGGCCATGTCGGAGGTAAAAATTGAAATACATATTGATGTAATATCTATAACATTTTAAATTTTGCTAACCATCTCCATGGTGTCATGGGGAAAGTTCATACCATGTAATGACTGTTCTTATTTTTACTTGGATAAAAATGATAAAGAAAACTCAATGTATGTAGGAAAATGACCACAGTATTTCAAATTAAAAGAAAAGCAAATTTGGAAATGCACTATGTATTAAAAAAACTATTTATTGTACAGTACTTATGTTAGTTTAATACTAAATGCGCACCCCGTTGAAAAATTTGTTTGCTTGCATTTTGTACTTATTTTATATTTTACCTTTTTATTACAAAAATCCAGTAGATAAAATGTAGATACGCTAATTTGTCCATATTTTATACTATGCCACTGTTGTTTAGTTGTTACAAATCATCCTTTACTTTTGCTATGGGAATTTTACACAATAAGTCAGCCATTTTTGTATCTAAAGGGACGTTCATTCGTATTCGGACAAATCGCAAGACCTTTCCAGCCTAAAACCGACATATTCCAAAACTCTGAATATCTCTAGGAAATAAGGTGTACTGTAATCAAATAGGCATTATTTTCTATGCAACATATCGTGTTTGTTTATTTATTGATCAAACCACAGGGGCTTGTAAAAATGGATTTTCTTGCGCTTTCGAATGGTACTGGGTATATTTTGTTATAGTGTGGGAGAAGGGAAGAAACAGAGTCTATACCCGCCAACTTTCAAAAAATTTTAAAAAATACCTTATCTACACGGGTTTGTAATTATTTCTGTTCCGAATTGAATTATCTTCATGAAAAATCCTACCTTTTTACCTTGAAACGAAACGGACAATAACCCTGGCCGGAAGTGGACTTTATCGTTACTGAGAAAGTGAGTACCGAAAGGCCCCAAAGACGACAAACGATAAAGTCACCACTTCCGTCCAGGGTTATTGTCTGTTTTGTTTTAAAATGGTGGAAATTATTAAAATTTAAGAGTTAAATGACATTAGAAACATAAAGGTATGGTTTTTCTAAATATTAAAACAGTGTAGGAGTTTCTCCATTCTGTTGGATATTTTCCTGATTCAAGTATAAGATTAGAAAGTTTAGTTATAGATTTACTAGTAAGAGCACTACTATATTTTATTATTTCATTTGCAATAAGGTCGGGCCCTGCACTTTATCCATTTTTAAGTTCACTTATACATCTTTTAATTTCAGTAATTTTAAATAGTTTTAAAAATAAAATATTGTTATCATTTTTTATAAATCATCTATTTTATCTGCAAAAGGTTTGTTAATCTATTTGGGTTCCCCTGGGACTGAAAATGACATTTCAAATCTCCAAGGTTAGTATAATCAGTTCCGGTATTTTCAAGATTTTCCTTTTTTAGTGTATTTAAAAGTTGCCAATACTGCTTCGGATCACTCTCGTTCCACTCTAATAGTTTTTAATATATTTCTTTTTTTTAAATAAGTATTTTTTTCTTTTTAATTAACTTTTTTAATAGTTAACAGTGTTTGAATAATTGTTCTTTATCTGTAAGTTATACGGATTACTTTGCATGCTACTGCCCAACAAAGTAACAGTCTTCTTTAAATCCCTTATTTCATTATCAACCCATGGTTTCTTTTTCTTTCCCATCTTTTTTTAAAACCCTATCACCTTGCGTGACCTTTTTGCTATCTTTTCAAAAATGTTAGTCAGTTTATTAGTAGCTAAGTCTATGTCTTCAGAGATTTTACCAAAATGACTATTTTCTTATATTATTTTTTCTCACTAATTGTAGTTAAGTATTTTGTCTTTAGAAACTGAGTCAAATTTATAAGAATATTGAAGCTCTTGGAACATATTATTTAACTGAATGTCCACATTAATATTATAATGTAAATGCACAGTAATTGGTGAGTGATCTGAGAGATATGTTGGTCTTTTTACTTGGAAAACATTTACATTGTTAAGAGGTCCATATCGGCCAAAACGCAATCAAAAGTACTGGAGCCATAAGATTTATGGCAGGTAAATTTCCAAGAAAATCACGTATGAAGCGAGCATTTAGTATATAGAGCTGATAGGCAATGCAGAGATCTAATAAACCTTTTCCCCGTGTGTTAAATATATATCTATGGAATTTCTATTAACATTATAGTCTTCATAATAATTATCAGGCGTAATATTGCATAAAGAGTCATGAGTCATACCTTCATTTTCTATAAAATCATTTCTATTTGAAATTCGGGCATTAAGATCGCCTACAATAAGAATGTTTTCTTGGTTTGATATCGTCATCGTCATAGAATGGTGAGCTACTAGGAGAAATGTAGCAAGCACAAATGTACAAATCTTTTTTCAGCCCAAAAAATTCATTCTTTACATAATTTAAACCATATTCTATTTTCTGAAGATGACAAATTTCTTTCTTCAGTAATACCATTCTTATATTTAGATTTATATATTACAATAACTCCGCCACTAAATCTTTTTGAACGTCTTTTTTTTTCTTTCTGCATTTTTGAAAACAAATTATAATCTGGTAATTTAAGGTCTTGATCTGCCCCTTTCCAAGTTTCGATAAGAATATCTATATCATATTTTAAATTTGAAATGAAAGTGTCATCTCTGCATTTGTCCCCCAGCCCATGAGCGTTCCAAGATGAAATAGTTATATTTTCAGCCATTACACCGATGAATAATAAACATATGGTACAGACGTGACTGCATATAGAAAAATTATATACATGTATGTTTTGTGAAAAATTATTTTAAATTGTCTAGTATGACTTAACTATTAGAGCAACGGTTTACATCAACTTGAAGAATTACATTATAAAATGAACAATATATAACTAAGTAAGTGTGTTTGTTACATTTTGCAAATCAAGACATACTCGTATTTAATCTTGAAGTAACAATATGCCCATATGGATCCAACGATACAACACAAAGAGAGATTATTCTAATTACCTTAAAGTTTGAGAAACAAAAAGTTTCAATATGAAACAGTTAATTTCTATCATTATCCTTCAATAAAATGTATTACGCATACATAAGACTGGTTATTAAATAATTCAATAAAGGACATTTTAAAGATTAAAGACTGATATTGTATTCATGTATGTACTCATGTAGTAAAAAATGAATAAAATAATAATACATAGGTAGGTTAGGACATTTGTCACATTTGGCACATTTTACATATTTACTCAAATGAATATTATTAATTTCTATAAAAAAATACTTTTAGAACAATGTAACCAATTTAAACATGATGATGTGTTTAGTACGGGAAGCCCTTCAAGGAAACGCAGCAACCTCATGTTTATGTTTTCCCTATTGTCGTTGCGATGGAAGCCACTATCCATAGTTTGTGCGTCGTGCGGCGGTTTTAAGTTTCCATTTTGATCTTTGCCTTCGAAAGTTCCCCAAGATCTGAATCTAGGGTTAGGCTGGTTTGGATTGAAAAAAGTATTTATTAGTTCATCACTAATGTTTGGACTAAAATTTTCAGGTTACCAATATTGTCTACCATTTGTGTACGGTTTTTGACATCAGTACCTGTTTCCATTATAGCTCTTGTTCCTGTTGGTCTGGTCTGCTTGTAATCCAATCAAAGGATTAATAACTTCTTTGAGATTCATTACATATTGAGGGATACCACTGTATTGGATTTGAGAGGGATTTTGATGCCTCACAAGTATAGCATTAGGGTCGTCACACATTTGTGAAATTAAAGTGTTGCATTTTAGTCTCTTCATTTCATATTCTTTTCCGGCGTGAGCATTAGTATAGTATCTAGGAAAAATCTCATTCATAAGTATAGTACAACCTGGTACAGCTTCTGCAGTTACTTCTATGAATTCTTGTAGTTCTTTTGCTACTTTTTCTGAACTTCTTCTAAGTCGTTTGATCCTACTTGGTATGCTATAACTTTTGCTTTCACTTTCCCCGATTCTATAAGTTTTTTAGCTCCAAATACAGTTTTATCCCTTAAAGTGGTAACCCTGGTTTTTTTTAAACCTGTATATACGCTTAAGTTGTAGATCTTTAACTATCGACGAGCCTATGAGCCATACTTGGTTACCACCGAAATCAGCTTCCATTTGAGATTCCTCTTCAGTATTGTTTCATTTTGGAGGATGTACATGTAATTGTATATCGTCGGGATTTTTACCAGTCTCTCTAGTCTCAAATCTTTGTTCAGAATCATAAGATGGTCTATTTCTGGACTTCTCCTCGCCTTTACTTTGAATAAAGTTTTGTACAGTTTTTATGTTGTCTTGTATGTTATTGTTTGTTTGATTTGTTTTGTCCATTAAATCACTTAGAACTTCTCCGAAAGTTTCAATCTTATCTACCATCTTGTCTACGGTTGATAATCTTTTCACAGAATATTCAACAGCATTTGAAATCCAATCTATTTTGTATATAATTGTGTCTATTTCCTCATTATTACCTGTATTTTGGCCTATCTTTTTCTGTTATGTTTCAATTTGCACTGTAATGCCTTTATTTATGTTCTCAAGATTTTCAATTTTGAACCCATACATCATATGACATTCTGCTAATTTGTATTCCATGGCTTGTATTGCACTGAAGATTTTGTCTTGTACATAACTCATGTTCTTGTTGTTTACTTTGTGAAACTAGGTCAACCATGTTACTATTTGTGTTTTCAAGTATTTGAGAGTATTATCACTTCTGATGGGTGAAGTTTTTTTACCTCTTTTTCTCCCTCTGAATCGTGGACAGTAGATTCACTAGTATCTGTAAATATAGGAAGTGATACAGAAAGTTGGTTTTTTTTGGGGGGGGGGCCTCGGTGGCCGAGTGGTTAAGGTAGTTCCCCTACTATTGATTACGTGGTCTCTCAACACTGAGATTGCGGGTTCGATTCTCACTGCAGGCAGGGTGTACTCGACTCCAATCTTAATTGACAAGGATTGCCAGTTTTCCGCAGGTCGGGGGGTCTCTCCGGCTTCCTCCCCCAATAAAAACTGGACGCCACGATATAGTTGAAAAATTCCTGAAAGTGGCCGTAAACATCATTGAAACAAAACAAACAGAAAGATTTTACACCACATTATCTATTGACGTTTAAGAGTTGTTCCCCTTTACACACTTGACAACAAGTTTTTTTGATGCACTGAAATTCACCGTTAGCCCATTCTTGACATTTAAGACCTTGCACAAGACGTTTCTTAGTAGTGTAATATAAAGTTATGGTTATCATCTTAACATTTTATTCTTATGACAGTCGTGTATAGATTAGGGTCTAGTAGCCTCTCCGCGAACGGAGCTTCTTTATCTTTCAAAACAAGGGGGTTCTTTTTCTTATCGATATCCTCCCATTCTACTTCGACGTCAGTTTTATTCCTCAGTTCAATAAAATAACGTAGTAAAACGCTCTTCGTCAGTATAAGACAAGGGAAGGAGGTTTGGCGAGCTCAAAAGTAACTTGCTTTGTGTCACGTGTTTGCTTAGGTGTGGTTGGGGATGCTGCCATTTCGTCTTTTCCAGTTGAAATTATCGAATATTTATGGGTTTATATAATGTCAGGCACTCAATTCTTGTTGCTTATTATACTTTAAGATTAATAGACAGTCACATCTGCACAATCTGTTCAAAACTCTACGAGCGTTGTTTTGATCTGCCACTTCCGTCGGCCATTTTTTTATATAGTTTTAATTTGTCAAGATGGACAACTTTCGGTTTCGAGTTTAGTTTCTCACGGACTCTATAAAGAACATCATTTCGTTGTTTAATAATATTGTATGAAGTATGTCACTTTTTATTGAACTGCTTAGATATGCCTTCTTTTCATCATGTAACTATACAGGTGTTCCAACTTCATAAATTTTATCAGAAACTTTGTGGTCATAATACCTTATATTTTGTCCCGAATAATTTGTGGTGAATAAACTTCTAACAATTTTGTAAATCGTATGCATACTCAGTACTAAGAATAGCATTTTTTTTTCAGGGAATCTATACATGATATCAACTGGAAGTGTGATATCACGACACATCAAGGGCTTACTTCAGTGGAGTCATGAACATATGACCTATAGTAGAGGTAAATACTTTTCCTATTTTTCTTTGGGATTTATTAACAAAAACAGTCAATATTTCTTTAATGGTTTTAATATAACGTTCAACCATCGCATCAGACTGAGGTTCTAATTAATTTACTTCTTGATCTTTAATAGCAAAGCCTGAGTTCATTTGGTAAAAAATAACTAGGATGCATTTGTTTCCTTTTGTTGACGAAGGTTAGGGTCCAGCTACATCAATATCTAATCTTTTAATCGGAACACGAACATAATAATGTTTAAGAGGAGCTCTAGGTTTTCTATCAGAAGCCGTTCTCATGGAGGCCGAAGCATCACACTTGGCTATCAAGTACCCGATATCTTTATGTAATCCATACCAGAAGTATCTAGCTTTAACCTTCTCTTTGTTTTCTTTACTCTAAGATGACCACTAGTAGGAGCATCATGTAATTGACTCCTAACATTGTTCCGACGACTAGTGGGCAATACAATTTTCAAAGTAATTTCTTTTCCACAGTCACTTTTCTATTTATTAAACAAAACTCCATCATTTATTATAAATGAATCAAATCTTGACCAATAATATGTCTTTCCACTGAGGTCTTTGTTATTTAATCCGGATAAGGTGTCCTCAGAACTTTCTGTTAAATTATCATTTTTACAAGAAGGCAGTATTTACAACCAATATAAAAGCAAGGTCGCTGTGATAAAGCATAACAGCATTGGAATGGATGCGGTTTGCACGATGTTCTATTTTAAAATCGGTTGTAGCAAGTGTGTCTAACCATCGGGCCAATTGACCCTGTTTAAAGGTAAATAACGAACGCAAAGCACCTTGGTTGCTTCGCACCAAAAAGGTCTACCATAAAGGTAGTGGTGCTAATGTTTAATAGACGTCACATATTTCTTGTAATAAGAACATAACCCAAGGAAATTCCTGACTAGTTTTATATTCTTTGGGATTGGCCAGTCAATAACTGACTATCTTTGAAGGATCTGTTGTTATGCCATTTGCACTCACCACATGACCAAGGAAGATTACTTGGTACTTGAATAAATCATACTTTTGGGTATTAATTTTAAGGTTTGCCTTTTGTAAGCATTCACAAAGTTGACTTAAATTCTCAACATGTTGTTCAAAAGATCTTGGAAATACAATAATGTCATCAAGATAAACCAAACAAAGTTTCCAATTCAACCCACTTAGTACTCTCTCCATTAATCGTACAAAGGTAGCTGAGTAGATCAAAACTAATTTTATTGTATTGCCATAAACCAGTGCAAGTTATAAAGGGGCAGTTTTAAAGTCGATAAAAATAATCCGAATAAAATCAGCTGTTGAAATATTGTCGCTTTAAGCCTTCAAAGTAAACGGTAACCATTTGCTTTTATATTGCATACTGACATACACTTTGTATTTTTAATTATTAGCTGCTGTAGATTAAATTTATAGTCACTGGACACTTCTTAATATGATTCTTAATAATATTGTTTAAAGTTTATAGATAATAAAATAACGGTATAACTATTAATTAATGAAAAACAAGAGAAATCCATTTCCCACCATATATATTTTCAAGGATGCATCTTGTTATAAAAACACACACAGACATATATATATATATTTCTATTTCACTATTTCTGCATATACCTGCATGCACATAAATTGAAACCAACGAACAAATCAGTATTATTTTTCTTCTATCAGTTGTATTTTTATGTTTAGGGTTAATATTGTAAAATATCACACAGTATAGGAAATTTATTGTTGATTTTGAAGCTCTAATTCTTTTTTATGCATTTTCCACGTTAAATAAAAATGGGTTTTTTGTTATTTGTGGTTTTCATTTATTTATGGTTCTCAGTCATTAAAACTTTATACCGAACTTTAAGTTTAAACACAAATTTCAACTTTGTTTGAAAACTACAACCATTTGGCACAATGCATAATTTTCTACTCATTTGTAATACTAGTAAAAGTCAAGTTACGGTAATTTTCTAAATGCAAGTACTTTGGTGTAGGCATCCTCCCAAGTCAGGGGTTCTGAGTCCGCGTTCGCTCCATCATCACCCCTGACGACATATATATATATTTTTCGGGTCGGAAGTGAAGTTGCTTCTGACCTTGAGAAGTACCAATCAAAATCGTGTTTACAAAATCTGCATGTCGAACGTAAACAAACACACGAGGTTTAAAGCACATGTGAATACTTCGGTAATTTGATTTGAAATTGATAAAAATATATCATGTATCTTATATTTAAACGTGCGCCAACACAACATAAGGTGTGTGACAGCTAATGATACGTTTTTTTATTTTCTTCTCGAATATTTTGGACCTTATTAATTCCACGAAGACGTATGCTAGCACCAGGTTACACGAAGACGAAGCTTATCTTTGTATGTTTGTACTATAAATCGTAAATAATATTAATCTTATATCTATATATGTAACAAGACATTAGCTATGTAAGCATGTGTCAGTATATGACTCTGTAGGGGCCTACTACTTTTTGTAGAAAAGGGGGGGGGATTTTTTTTGACACAATTAGTCCAGAAGAACCAGACAGTAAGTAATTTCAAACTGAGCAAAAAGAGCATATAGGGAGAAAGGAAGTGTTCTTAGCAGTATTATATTTTAGACCCCACTTTATTTCCACCCCCCCACACACACACACACAAGTCTGCATAAAGGATGTGTTTGGTTATTTATACATGTACCTTTTACAGATGTAAAAAAACCCAGAAATTAAAGATGTTAATGATGTACCCTTGAAATATTTCAACAAAATATTGACTTTTATACCAAAGCAGTACTTGTGTATACACTTACTGGGTACTTCTGCATAGCTCCATCAAATATAACCTGGATATCAGTATATAGCTAAAAAATTACTGAAAGTGGCATAGAGTTCCATTTAAACAAACAAATTGTCTGTCACTAAATGATAATTGTTATTTATTTGCAAATGCATAATTCAGTGTCTCCTTATATAAATTGAGGGATCAGTGAAATGGGACAATAGAAAGTTTAGCCGTTATTAGCATTCATAATCTATTCATACATGCACAAAGTGGTGTACATGCTATTTTGTATTTGCCTGCATTACACCAAAAGAATATTCCTTTGATATATATACATGTAGACAAGCTTCAACAAGTTGCATTTTTTGCAATTGCACATTTAGTTTGATTTTAGACCTTATGGGCCTGTACCATAACAAGTTAAACAATCTAAATAACATCCCATACACTGTCATAACTAAGCTGCCTGCCATGTTGACTTAAAGCTGCATACACATACAAGAATCACAGCTCATTTTAACCTAAAGGAGAACTACATAGTTTGCCATACTTCATGTAGTTACTTATATATTATGACAAGCCCCAATATAGGACAGTTTGAGCTTGGTTTTAATTCTTTGTCTTGCATATTTATTGAATAATTAAAAACAAGTGCCATTGTCACAGTATAAAAACTGCACTTGTAGCTTTTGCATTTATTCCTTTTAGGTAAGCAGTATTTAAGAAATTAAGTAAATAATAAGATTTATGTGTACTAGTTCATGTTCAATTCCAAAACATGACCATATACATGTTCACAAAATTACACGATTTTGATAGGACAAGTTACTCGGAAATATATTTTGTATCAACAGATTCAATATGCAAAATCAAGATTACCAATACATTTTTTAAAACCCCAATTTGGAGCCAAAAACTAAATGTATTTTTCAATTTAGTTAAGTTAGACTTGCAATCATATTTAACTTTCATTTCCCCCAAATAGGACACTTAAAGTCCATGATTTTGTTAATTGGGTCCTCTAGAACTTTAACAAACAGATCATCAACCTTTAATTATGGTCTAATATTTGGCATACCAGTACTTATAAATTATTCTTAATACAATTATGTAGCTCATGTGACAATTTATGATCTGCTAAGATGTCCCATTACCCTGAATGACTCAGCTGGTTGTGATTCAACACCCAGGGGTTTACAAATATTATCTGTTATTGAACTGTTTGCACTGTTTTATATTTTTAATTTTTTTCTGCCACTTATTGTATACTTCTAGAACACCTTGTTGATAAACTTAACAATTCATTCATAACCATCCAGTCCTTTGCTTAAAAAAACATGGGTTTATTCTTTTAACTGGTCCAGCAGATAAGGTACATATACAGTATATGTAAACTAGTACCATACAAGTCTCATTCTTGGCATGAAACAAATGTACATGTACTAGTATATGAAAAATTATTTCAATTGGGGTAATTAAAATCACTCCGAGACTGAATATTATAAGACAGGGACTCGGTGGCAGAGTGGTTGAGGTAGTTAGTCATCTAATTTTGATCACTGTTAACACAGGGGTTGCAGGTTGGGCTTGGCTGCTGGCAGGGTGTGCTTGACTCCTATCTTAACTGACAAGAATTGCCAATTTTCCTACCGAAACATGGTCTATACTCCTTCTTTGTCTAAAAATTCCATGACTTGTAAAGAACTATGTGACCATTTCCCATGAATGATTCTAGCATGGCAGTGTCATTGACACATTCTTGCAATGAAATAGATGTACATGTATAGGTACTAGTATATAAAAAATTATTTCACGTCAGGTCATGAAAATCACTCTGAGACTGAATATTATAAGACAGGGACTTGGTGGCAGAGTAGTTGAGGTAGTTGGTCATCTACTATTGATCACACTGTCAACCCTGAGGTTGCAGGTTGGGCTTAGATGCTGGCAGGGTGTACTTGACTCCTATGTCGACTGACAAAGATTGCCAGTTTTTCTACCGAAACATGGTCATACTCATTCTTTGTGTAAAAATTCCATGACTTGTCAAGAACTATGTGACCATTTTCCATGAATGATTCTAGCATGACAGTGTAATTGACACTTGCAATTTAACACAAAATATGAGATAAAAGCACAGTAGAAATTTTTCGCCTGGAACTTTTTTGTAATTTTTTTATACTGATAAATTCCATAACTTTTCCAGGATTTCTTGACCCGTTTGGACCTTGTGGAAAGTTAGGAGTTTTCTCCTGGCATACCAGCTTCCTCCCCAATAAAAAACTACATGGCATTATAAAGCTGAAAAATTTCTGAAAGTAGAATGAACACAACAAACAAATCAAAATAAGACAAAATGAAATGGAAATTAATGTGATAATCTGCAACAGGTTTTGAAACTATGAACATAATCCACATGCATGAACGTGTTTATTCCAGTACAAACAATTTATAAATCAGTCAGAATAGGAAATTTGCTTTCATGTGATAAAAAGTTTGACTAGTGTGCTGCATGATCAATTTTTAATATCCCTCACATTCTTACATGTACAGTATATTATTAAACCATTATCCATGTCCATTTTGAAGTTGAATGTTTTCCTCTTATAATCAGTAGTTTTAACATGGTGCATAATTAACCAAATGTAAAACTGGTCAGTAAATTACTTGAGTCTTGAATGTGATGATGTGTTGAAGATTACATACAGGTGTATAATACATGTCAAGACAAGACAAGACAAAGTTTTATTTAAAGTCGGCACAATAACAACACATAACATAAGATCTAAAGAGCTTTTTAACCGACATACAGTACATAATAAAGCCTCCTGATAAGCTACATGTAACTACATGCAACACACATTAGCCACTCATATAAATAAGCACTACTGACATACTACATTACATAAATGCAACATACATTAGCCACATACATAAATGAGCACTACAGACATATTACATATACATTCATACAACATACATTAGCCATAGCCTCTTACTTTATTTGAAAAACACAGAGGTTAAGATACCATTATATGGGGTCGTAACTTAAGGAACTTTGATCAAATAAAAGAAGGTGAAAACACATAAAAACTGGACGGACAACGTTGAAAAGAAGCTACAGTGGTACTACTAGTATAATTTACATGTAGGGATTAAGGGAATAGACAAGTAGTGGCATCAATACATACCAAGCACTATAATAGCAGCAAAAGAAAACAGAAAACATGTAAATGCATATAATATGGACAGCACTAGCATGCATACATAGAAACAGGCACTAAATACAATAAAATAGTTTAGTAAAACCAGGTATAAACAGAGAAGCACTGATTATCAAGCTGTTTATTGACAAAGCATCCGAGTTTACTTAAAGCTGTGATAATATTTGTAACAAAGCATTTATGAGCAGCATGCAGAGCAGTGACATGACTTGCCATTCCAAGAATTTATAAAATTTTTGAATTGAAAAAAGGATGATTCATTTCGGAAATGGTCTGGCAAGTCATTCCATGTTTAAGCTGCAAAATATTTAAATGAGTTTAAACCATACCTTGTTGTTCTGACTCTTGGTATGTTTGCTGTATTCTGGTGTCTAAAATTATATTTGTTTTGTTTAATTTCAATTAAATCATGTAAATAGACTGGGCTTTGTTTATTAATTATTTTAAAAGTCTCAATGGCAATACACCTAATTCGTCTTATTTTTAGTGAGGGCATTTTAGATCTGGTCAAGAGTTCTTCATAAGAACTGGTGTTGTCATTGTAAATAAATTTTAAGGTTTTCTCCTGGAGTTTTTCCATTTTATTTGTATTAAGTTCACTACAAAAGTGCCATGTTATGGGGCAGTAATTAAAATTTGATAATATAAAGGAATGATATATTGTTAACCTACCCAATTTATTTAAATGTTTTCCTATTCTTTTTAAAACATTTAGTTGTCTTGAAGCTTTTTTACAGATATTGGCAATATGAGTATTAAATTTCAGTTGATAATCAATTGTTACGCCTAAGAGCTTTACTTCATCTTCGCATTTAATTTCATTATTATTTATGTTGAAAATTATGTTTTGTTCATGGGTTTTACTACCAATGGCAAGGGCCTGGAATTTATCAGGGTTAGCTTTCATTTGATTTATAGTAAACCAGTCTATTAGTATTAGGCTGTCTTTTTCCAATTTAGTTACGAGTTCATCTAGGTTATATCCGGCATAGGAAAGAGTGTTGTCATCTGCATAGTTATAAAGTGATGTATCATGTATGAAATAGAAAATATCATTTAGAAAAATATTAAACAAAACTGGACCTAGTATAGAGCCTTGTGGCACCCCTTTATAGATTTCTCCCCAATTACTATAAGATGATCCCAATTTGACACACTGTTTCCTGTCCGACAAATAATCCTGAAGAAGTTTAAGGGATTTTTCTGAAAGACCATATGTTTTTAATTTATCTAAAAGAAGATTGTGTGGGAGACAGTCAAATGCTTTACTTAAGTCCATTAATATTGCTGCAACATATTTGTTTTCATCTAATGCTGTTTTCCAGTCTTCTACTATTTTAAGTAATGTGGTTTGACATCCATCCATACCCAGTACGAAAAGCAGAGAGGAAAGGGTGAAATATTTTATTAAAATAATCAGTTAATTGGTCATTTATAGCCCTCTCAACAAATTTTGAAATGTAAGGTAGAATACTGACAGGTCTGTAGTTACTTTTATCTAGGGCATTATTCTTCTTATAACAGGGGACTACTTGGGCTTCTTTTAATTTCACAGGGAATTTTGAAGAGTTAATAGTTTTATTTATCAGATTAGTAATTAAGTCGCCGACCACGAAGTGTCGGGCGACTTATTGTTTTTACTCCGTTTCTTATTAAGTCGCCCAAAACAAGTTTTGGGAGACTTATTGTTTTTGCACCGTTTCTTATTATTATTATTATTAAGTCGCCCAAAAAAATTTTTTTTGGGAGACTTATTGTGTTTGCACCGTTTCTTATTATTATTATTATTATGGCTCCCAAACGAAAGTTTGGGAGACATATTGTTTTTGCTCCGTTTCTTATTATTATTATTAAGTCGCCGACCACGAAGTGTCGGGCGACTTATTGTTTTTACTCCGTTTGTTATTAAGTCGCCCAAAAAAATTTTTTTTGGGAGACTTATTGTGTTTGCACCGTTTCTTATTATTATTATTAAGTCGCCCAAAAAAATTTTTTTTGGGAGACTTATTGTGTTTGCACCGTTTCTTATTATTAAGTCGCCCAAAACAAGTTTTGGGAGACTTATTGTTTTTGCACCGTTTCTTATTATTATTATTAAGTCGCCCAAAAAAATTTTTTTTGGGAGACTTATTGTGTTTGCACCGTTTCTTATTATTATGTCGCCCCAGACTTTGTCGGGGCGACATATTGTTATTCTACTGTTTCTTTTTCACTATTATTATTATTATTATTATTATTATTATTATTATTATTATTATTATTATTATTATTATTATTCTTCCTCACTTTTTGTCCGGCTGATAACTCAGAGATGGCTGATTGGATTAGAACATCACATGGCATAAAGTAGAACCACTATCTGAAGTTGTGCAATCAACTTTAAAAATGGTGATATGTGGAACCATCTCCATGGAAACCAGAAAGTTATGCATGAGTGATTTTGGGCATTTTCCTTAATTTTTCGGAAACCTAGAAGCACAGAGGGACCAAACTTGGTATGATGGAAGACCATAATGAGATACAGGTTTGAGATGATTTTGGGGCGGAACGGAAAAACAAGATGGCCGCCATGGCTAAAAATAGATTTAACATGGGGCCTATGGGAAAATGATTTTTCTACAATAGCTTCACCATGGTTTGAGATATTCCAAAGTTTTTTTATAGGAAGTTGGACCTCATCAACCTCAAGAAGACAGGAAAGTTTTAAAAAAAAATTTCACACCGTGTGGCCGCAGCCACAACCGTTACGTTTGCATAGAAGCCTATGGGGAAATGGAGGTTTTTTGTCACCTCCATTTCTCTGCTATGCATTGATGGATTCCAATCAACCTTTACACAAAGCACCATCATCATTACATCTTGGAATTCACATATCAAAAAATTCCAAAATGGCCACCTTTTCCAAGATGGCCGCCACGTTACATATGCATAGAAGCCTATGGGGAAATGGAGGTTTTTTGTCGCCTCCATTTCTATGTTAGCATCAAAAGTCCAACATTGTCTGATTTTAAAGAAAACTATTTTCCTGTGGTATTTTGACATGAAATCATAAAAAAATGTCAGGGCGACATCTGCTATTGCTCGCAATGGCAATTCTAGTTATTATTATTAAGTCGCCCAAAAAAATTTTTTTTGGGAGACTTATTGTGTTTGCACCGTTTCTTATTATTATTATTAAGTCGCCCAAAAAAATTTTTTTTGGGAGACTTATTGTGTTTGCACCGTTTCTTATTATTATTATTATTATTATTATTATTCTTTTCCACACATTTTTCTTAATCATGAACTTGTCCGACACATTTTTTGAAAACGCTTTGACCAATCAAGATAAAACCTGCTGAGGTGGGTGGAGGGTCACTCAGAGGGGTGCCATCCACTTTTGAAATTTTCAAAATGGCCGCCATTTTCAAAATGGCCGCCGTTAAAGATTTTTGGCCCCCTCTCAGATCTCGGAGATGGCTGGATGGATTTTAATGAAAATTGGTACACTGGTAGAGTTAACCATCCTGAGCAGTGTGGCGAAAAAAAATTTGATGCGAACGCCGCCATTTTAAAATGGCCGCCGTTTTACCACACCCGCCCCCCAAAAACGTCAACTTTGTCCGATTTCAACGAAATTTGATTTCTAGACGTATTTTGATGTACTGAACCTGCTGAGGTGGGTGGAGGGTCACTCAGAGGTGTGCCATCCACTTTTGAAATTTTCAAAATGGCCGCCATTTTCAAAATGGCCGCCGTTAAAGATTTTTTGGCCCCCTCTCAGATCTCGGAGATGGGTGGATGGATTTTAATGAAAATTGGTACACTGGTAGAGTTAACCATCCTGAGCAGTATGGCGAAAACAAATTTGATGCAAAAGCCGCCATTTTAAAATGGCCGCCGTTTTACCACACCCGCCCCCAAAAACATCAACTTTGTCCGATTTTAACGAAATTTGATTTCTAGAGGTATTTTGATGTACTGATTTGAATGGAATACTATCCATGGGGATTTGGGCGACTTCTGTGTTGGCATCCCAACACAATCATGTTTAATTATTATTATTCTTTTCCACACATTTTTCTTAATCATGAACTTGTCCGACACATTTTTTGAAAACGCTTTGACCAATCAAGATAAAACCTGCTGAGGTGGGTGGAGGGTCACTCAGAGGGGTGCCATCCACTTTTGAAATTTTCAAAATGGCCGCCATTTTCAAAATGGCCGCCGTTAAAGATTTTTGGCCCCCTCTCAGATCTCGGAGATGGCTGGATGGATTTTAATGAAAATTGGTACACTGATAGAGTTAACCATCCTGAGCAGTGTGGCGAAAAAAATTTGATGCGAACGCCGCCATTTTAAAATGGCCGCCGTTTTACCACACCCGCCCCCCAAAAACGTCAACTTTGTCCGATTTCAACGAAATTTGATTTCTAGACGTATTTTGATGTACTGAACCTGCTGAGGTGGGTGGAGGGTCACTCAGAGGTGTGCCATCCACTTTTGAAATTTTCAAAATGGCCGCCATTTTCAAAATGGCCGCCGTTAAAGATTTTTGGCCCCCTCTCAGATCTCGGAGATGGGTGGATGGATTTTAATGAAAATTGGTACACTGGTAGAGTTAACCATCCTGAGCAGTATGGCGAAAACAAATTTGATGCAAAAGCCGCCATTTTAAAATGGCCGCCGTTTTACCACACCCGCCCCCAAAAACATCAACTTTGTCCGATTTTAACGAAATTTGATTTCTAGAGGTATTTTGATGTACTGATTTGAATGGAATACTATCCATGGGGATTTGGGCGACTTCTGTGTTGGCATCCCAACACAATCATGTTTAATTATTATTCTTTTCCACACATTTTTCTTAATCATGAACTTGTCCGACACATTTTTTGAAAACGCTTTGACCAATCAAGATAAAACCTGCTGAGGTGGATGGAGGGTCACTCAGAGGTGTGCCATTCACTTTTGAAATTTTCAAAATGGCCGCCATTTTCAAAATGGCCGCCATTAAAGATTTTTGGCGACCTCTCAGATCTCGGAGATGGGTGGATGGATTTTAATGAAAATTGGTACACTGGTAGAGTTAACCATCCTGAGCAGTGTGGCGAAAAAAAATTTGATGCGAACGCCGCCATTTTAAAATCGCCGCCATTTTATCACACCCGCCCCCAAAAAATGTCAACTTTGTCCGATTTCAACGAAATTTGATTTCTAGACGTATTTTGATGTACTGTCAAGATAAAACCTGCTGAGGTGGGTGGAGGGTCACTCAGAGGTGTGCCATCCACTTTTGAAATTTTCAAAATGGCCGCCATTTTCAAAATGGCCGCCATTAAAGATTTTTGGCCCCCTCTCAGATCTCGGAGATGGGTGGATGGATTTTAATGAAAATTGGTACACTGGTAGAGTTAACTATCCTGAGCAGTGTGGCGAAAACAAATTTGATGCGAAAGCCGCCATTTTAAAATGGCCGCCGTTTTACCACACCCGCCCCCCAAAAACGTCAACTTTGTCCGATTTCAACGAAATTTGATTTCTAGACGTATTTTGATGTACAGCTTTACTGATTTGCATGGAATACTATCCATGGGGATTTGGGCGACTTCTGTGTTGGCATCCCAACACAATCATGTTTAATTATGTCGCCCCAGACTTTGTCGGGGCGACATATTGTTATTCTACTGTTTCTTTTTCACTATTATTATTATTATTATTATTATTATTATTATTATTATTATTATTATTATTCTTCCTCACTTTTTGTCCGGCTGATAACTCAGAGATAGCTGATTGGATTAGAACATCACATGGCATAAAGTAGAACCACTATCTGAAGTTGTGCCATCAACTTTCAAAATGGTGATATGTGGAACCATCTCCATGGAAACCAGAAAGTTATGCATGAGTGATTTTGGGCATTTTCCTTAATTTTTCGGAAACCTAGAAGCACAGAGGGACCAAACTTGGTATGATGGAAGACCATAATGAGATACAGGTTTGAGATGATTTTGGGGCGGAACGGAAAAACAAGATGGCCGCCATGGCTAAAAATAGATTTAACATGGGGCCTATGGGAAAATGATTTTTCTACAATAGCTTCACCATGGTTTGAGATATTCCAAAGATTTTTTATAGGAAGTTGGACCTCATCAACCTGGAGAAGACAGGAAAGTTTGAAAAAAAAATTTCACACCGTGTGGCCGCAGCCACAACCGTTACGTTTGCATAGAAGCCTATGGGGAAATGGAGGTTTTTTGTCACCTCCATTTCTCTGCTATGCATTGATGGATTCCAATCAAACTTTACACAAAGCACCGTCATCATTACATCTTGGAATTCACATATCAAAAAATTCTAAAATGGCCACCTTTTACAAGATGGCCGCCACGTTACATTTGCATAGAAGCCTATGGGGAAATGGAGGTTTTTTGTCGCCTCCATTTCTCTGCTATGCATTGATGGATTCCAATCAAACTTTACACAAAGCACCGTCACCATTACATCTTTGAAATTCATATTACGAAAAATTTCAAATGGCGGCCATTTTTAAGATGGCTGCCGAGTTACGTTAAAAATTACAACATTGTCGGAATTCAATGAAAATCAACTTATAGTGATATTTTGATGTGGGGAGCAACATGGAATCATCGATTTTGGAATTCACATGACGGAAAAAAAAAATTTCGGGGCGACATCTGCTATTGCTCGCAATGGCAATTCTAGTTAAGTCGCCGACCACGAAGTGTCGGGCGACTTATTGTTTTTACTCCGTTTCTTATTATTAAGTCGCCGACCACGAAGTGTCGGGCGACTTATTGTTTTTACTCCGTTTCTTATTATTATTATTATTTTCATATTTCTTATGTTTTCCTTTTTCCCCTCGCAATGTTGTCCGCTCGTTTTCTCGCTCATCTTTTAACCGATCGAAATGAAACTTTGGGAACATAATAAGGGTGACCTGAAGTTGTGCAATCCACTTTTGAAATTTTCAAAATGGCCGCCATTTTCAAAATGGTTGCCGTTGAAAAAAAATGACGGCCGTTGTCAGATCTCAGTAATTGCCAAAGCAATTTCAATGAAAATTGGTATACTGATACAGCTCCCTATCCCGAGCATTTTTGCAAAAAAAAATTTGACGCGGCCGACATTTCAAAATGGCCGCCATCCGAACACCACCCCCTAAAACTGTAAAAATTTAAACGTCATCCGATTTAAACGAAATTTGGTATACAGGTAGCTTATGATACCCTGAGTGTGCCACTATTTTCAAAATTTTTGTCCGACTTCCGGTTTTAAAATGGCGGCCGTTTTAAAGTTTTACAAAATGGCGGCCGTTGTCAGATCTCAGTTATGGCCAGAGCAATTTCAATGAAAATTGGTATACTGATACAGCTAACTATCCTGAGCATTTTTGCAAAAAAAATTTTTTGTCCGACTTCCGGTTTCAAAATGGCGGCCGTTTTAAAGTTTGCTCGTTTTCTCGCTCATCTTTTAACCGATCGAAATGAAACTTGGCCAACTGAAAGCTCATGTTATGAAGTTGTGCTCTTGACTTTTAGTTCCCTCTACTCGGTCAAAAGTGCGGAACGGGAGGCGACTTCAACGTTTCGGGAAACGTAAATTTTAATTATTATTATTATGTTTTCCTTTTTCCCCTCGCAATGTTGTCCGCTCGTTTTCTCGCTCATCTTTTAACCGATCGAAATGAAACTTTGGGAACATGTTAAGGGTGACCTGAAGTTGTGCAATCCACTTTTGAAATTTTCAAAATGGCCGCCATTTTCAAAATGGCCGCCGTTGAAAAAAAATGACGGCCGTTGTCAGATCTCAGTAATTGCCAAAGCAATTTCAATGAAAATTGGTATACTGGTACAGCTAACTATCCCGAGCATTTTTGCAAAAAAAAATTTGACGCGGCCGACATTTCAAAATGGCCGCCATCCGAACACCACCCCCCTAAAAATGTAAAAATTTAAACGTCATCCGATTTAAACGAAATTTGGTATACAGGTAGCTTATGATAACCTGAGTGTGCCACTATTTTTAAAATTTTTGTCCGACTTCCGGTTTCAAAATGGCGGCCGTTTTAAAGTTTTACAAAATGGCGGCCGTTGTCAGATCTCAGTTATGGCCAGAGCAATTTCAATGAAAATTGGTATACTGATACAGCTAACTATCCTGAGCATTTTTGCAAAAAAAATTTTTTGTCCGACTTCCGGTTTCAAAATGGCGGCCGTTTTAAAGTTTGCTCGTTTTCTCGCTCATCTTTTAACCGATCGAAATGAAACTTGGCCAACTGAAAGCTCATGTTATGAAGTTGTGCTCTTGACTTTTAGTTCCCTCTACTCGGTCAAAAGTGCGGAACGGGAGGCGACTTCAACGTTTCGGGAAACGTAAATTTTAATTATTATTCTTTTCCACACATTTTTCTTAATCATGAACTTGTCCGACACATTTTTTGAAAACGCTTTGACCAATCAAGATAAAACCTGCTGAGGTGGGTGGAGGGTCACTCAGAGGGGTGCCATCCACTTTTGAAATTTTCAAAATGGCCGCCATTTTCAAAATGGCCGCCGTTAAAGATTTTTGGCCCCCTCTCAGATCTCGGAGATGGCTGGATGGATTTTAATGAAAATTGGTACACTGGTAGAGTTAACCATCCTGAGCAGTGTGGCGAAAAAAAATTTGATGCGAACGCCGCCATTTTAAAATGGCCGCCGTTTTACCACACCCGCCCCCCAAAAACGTCAACTTTGTCCGATTTCAACGAAATTTGATTTCTAGACGTATTTTGATGTACTGAACCTGCTGAGGTGGGTGGAGGGTCACTCAGAGGTGTGCCATCCACTTTTGAAATTTTCAAAATGGCCGCCATTTTCAAAATGGCCGCCGTTAAAGATTTTTGGCCCCCTCTCAGATCTCGAAGATGGGTGGATGGATTTTAATGAAAATTTGTACACTGGTAGAGTTAACCATCCTGAGCAGTGTGGCGAAAACAAATTTGATGCAAAAGCCGCCATTTTAAAATGGCCGCCGTTTTACCACACCCGCCCCCAAAAACATCAACTTTGTCCGATTTTAACGAAATTTGATTTCTAGAGGTATTTTGATATACTGATTTGAATGGAATACTATCCATGGGGATTTGGGCGACTTCTGTGTTGGCATCCCAACACAATCATGTTTAATTATGTCTCCCAAACGAAGTTTTGGGAGACATATTGTTTTTGTCCGGTTTCTTATTATTATGTCTCCCAAACGAAGTTTTGGGAGACATATTGTTTTTGTCCGGTTTCTTATTATTATGTCTCCCAAACGAAGTTTTGGGAGACATATTGTTTTTGTCCGGTTTCTTATTATTATTCTTCTTCTTTCTTTCTTTTTTCTTTCCGTTCAATCTTGTCCGCACATTTTCTCAGAGATGCAATGTCCAATCAAGATGAAACTTTGGGAACATGTTAAGGGTGACCTGAAGTTGTGCAATCCACTTTTGAAATTTTCAAAATGGCCGCCATTTTTAAAATGGCCGCCGTTGAAAAAAAATTAAGGCCGTTGTCAGATCTCAGTAATTGCCAAAGCAATTTCAATGAAAATTGGTATACTGATACAGCTAACTATCCTGAGCATTTTTGCAAAAAAAAATTTGACGCGACCGACATTTCAAAATGGCCGCCATCCGAACACCACCCCCCTAAAAATGCGAAAATTTAAACGTCATCCGATTTAGACGAAATTTGGTATACAGGTAGCTTATGATACCCTGAGTGTGCCACTATTTACAAATTTTTTGTCTGACTTCCGGTTTCAAAATGGCGGCCATTTTACTGCAGGAAAAAGTCAACTTTGTCCGATTTCAACAAAATTTGATTTCTAGGCATATTTTAATGTACTGATTTGAATGAAATACTATCCATAAGGATTATAGTGGCAATGGGGGTTCGTTTGGGAGACATTCTGTGTTGGCATCCCAACACAATCAGCACTAGTTATTATTATTTTCATATTTCTTATGTTTTCCTTTTTCCCCTCGCAATGTTGTCCGCTCGTTTTCTCGCTCATCTTTTAACCGATCGAAATGAAACTTTGGGAACATGTTAAGGGTGACCTGAAGTTGTGCAATCCACTTTTGAAATTTTCAAAATGGCCGCCATTTTCAAAATGGCCGCCGTTGAAAACAAATGACGGCCGTTGTCAGATCTCAGTAATTGCCAAAGCAATTTCAATGAAAATTGGTATACTGGTACAGCTAACTATCCCGAGCATTTTTGCAAAAAAAAATTTGACGCGGCCGACATTTCAAAATGGCCGCCATCCGAATACCACCCCCCTAAAAATGTAACAATTTAAACGTCATCCGATTTAGACGAAATTCGGTATACAGGTAGCTTATGATACCCTAAGTGTGCCACTATTTAAAAATGTTTTGTCCGACTTCCGGTTTCAAAATGGCGGCCGTTTTAAAGTTTTACAAAATGGCGGCCGTTGTCAGATCTCAGTTATGGCCAGAGCAATTTCAATGAAAATTGGTATACTGATACAGCTAACTATCCTGAGCATTTTTGCAAAAAAAATTTTTTGTCCGACTTCCGGTTTCAAAATGGCGGCCGTTTTAAAGTTTGCTCGTTTTCTCGCTCATCTTTTAACCGATCGAAATGAAACTTGGCCAATTGAAAGCTCATGTTATGAAGTTGTGCTCTTGACTTTTAGTTCCCTCTACTCGGTCAAAAGTGCGGAACGGGAGGCGACTTCAACGTTTCGGGAAACGTAAATTTTAATTATTATTATTATTATTTTCATATTTCTTATGTTTTCCTTTTTCCCCTCGCAATGTTGTCCGCTCGTTTTCTCGCTCATCTTTTAACCGATCGAAATGAAACTTTGGGAACATGTTAAGGGTGACCTGAAGTTGTGCAATCCACTTTTGAAATTTTCAAAATGGCCGCCATTTTCAAAATGGCCGCCGTTGAAAAAAATGACGGCCGTTGTCAGATCTCAGTAATTGCCAAAGCAATTTCAATGAAAATTGGTATACTGGTACAGCTAGCTATCCCGAGCATTTTTGCAAAAAAAAATTTGACGCGGCCGACATTTCAAAATGGCCGCCATCCGAACACCACCCCCCTAAAAATGTAAAAATTTAAACGTCATCCGATTTAGACGAAATTTGGTATACAGGTAGCTTATGATACCCTAAGTGTGCCACTATTTAAAAATTTTTTGTCCGACTTCCGGTTTCAAAATGGCGGCCATTTTACTGCAAGAAAAAGTCAACTTTGTCCGATTTCAACAAAATTTGATTTCTAGGCATATTTTAATGTACTGATTTGAATGAAATACTATCCATGGGGATTATAGTGGCAATGGGGGTTCGTTTGGGAGACATTCTGTGTTGGCATCCCAACACAATCAGCACTAGTTATTCTTCTTCTTTCTTTTTTCTTTCCGTTCAATCTTGTCCGCACATTTTCTCTGAGACGCAATGTCCAATCAAGATGAAACTTTGGGAACATATTAAGGGTGACCTGAAGTTGTGCAATCCACTTTTGAAGTTTTCAAAATGGCCGCCATTTTCAAAATGGCCGCCATTGAAAAAAATGGCAACCATTGTCAGATCTCAGTAATGGCCAGAGCAATTTCAATGAAAATTGGTATACTGATACAGCTAACTATCCTGAGCATTTTTACCAAAAAAAATTAGACGCGAACGACATTTCAAAATGGCCGCCATCCGAACACCACCCCCCTAAAAATGCAAAAATTTAAATGTCATCCGATTTCGACGAAATTTGGTACACAGGTAGATTATGGCACCCTGAGTGTGCTATTACTTTCAAAATTTTTGTCCGACTTCCGGTTTCAAAATGGCGGCCGTTTCAAAGTTTTAAAAAATGGCGGCCGTTGTCAGATCTCCGTAACGGCCAGACCAATTTCAATGAAAATTGGTATACTGATACAGCTAACTATCCTGAGCATTTTTGCCAAAAAGAAATTTTTTCCGACTTCCGGTTTCAAAATGGCGGCCGTTTTAAAGTTTGAAAAAATGGCGGCCGTTGTCAGATCTAAGTAATTTCCAGAGCAATTTCAATGAAAATTGGTATACTGATACAGCTGACTATCCTGAGTATTTTTGCCAAAAAAAATGGACGCGAACGACATTTCAAAATGGCCGCCTTCCGAACACCACCCCCTAAAAATGCAAAAATTTAAACGTCATCCAATTTCGACGAAATTTGGTATACAGGTATATTATGGTACCCTAAGTGTGCCACTACTTTTAAAATTTTTGTCCGACTTCCGGTTTCAAAATGGCGGCCGTTTTAAAGTTTTCAAAAATGGCGGCCATTGTCAGATCTCAGTAATGGCCAGAGCAATTTCAATGAAAATTGGTATACTGATACAGCTAACTATCCTGAGCATTTTTGCCACAAAAAAAAATTGGATGCGAACGACACCATTTTGTGATGGCAGCCGTTTCACCACACTCCCCCCCTACCGTTAACTTAGTCCGATTGCAACGAAATTTCATATGTAGGTATATTTTAATGCACAAACTAAGAATATCATGTCTATTTGGGGGTTTTCAACATGCACAAGAATAAAGTGGCAATGGGGGTTCGTTTGGGAGACATTCTGTGTTGGCATCCCAACACAATCAGCACTAGTTAAGTCGCCGACCACGAAGTGTCGGGCGACTTATTGTTTTTACTCCGTTTCTTATTATTATTATTATTATGTTTTCCTTTTTCCCCTCGCAATGTTGTCCGCTCGTTTTCTCGCTCATCTTTTAACCGATCGAAATGAAACTTTGGGAACATGTTAAGGGTGACCTGAAGTTGTGCAATCCACTTTTGAAATTTTCAAAATGGCCGCCATTTTCAAAATGGCCGCCGTTGAAAAAAAATGACGGCCGTTGTCAGATCTCAGTAATTGCCAAAGCAATTTCAATGAAAATTGGTATACTGATACAGCTCCCTATCCCGAGCATTTTTGCAAAAAAAAATTTGACGCGGCCGACATTTCAAAATGGCCGCCATCCGAACACCACCCCCCTAAAACTGTAAAAATTTAAACGTCATCCGATTTAAACGAAATTTGGTATACAGGTAGCTTATGATACCCTGAGTGTGCCACTATTTTCAAGAATTTTGTCCGACTTCCGGTTTCAAAATGGCGGCCGTTTTAAAATTTTACAAAATGGCGGCCGTTGTCAGATCTCAGTTATGGCCAGAGCAATTTCAATGAAAATTGGTATACTGATACAGCTAACTATCCTGAGCATTTTTGCAAAAAAAATTTTTTGTCCGACTTCCGGTTTCAAAATGGCGGCCGTTTTAAAGTTTGCTCGTTTTCTCGCTCATCTTTTAACCGATCGAAATGAAACTTGGCCAACTGAAAGCTCATGTTATGAAGTTGTGCTCTTGACGGTCAAAAGTGCGGAACGGGAGGCGACTTCAACGTTTCGGGAAACGTAAATTTTAATTATTCTTCTTCTTTCTTTTTTCTTTCCGTTCAATCTTGTCCGCACATTTTCTCAGAGATGCAATGTCCAATCAAGATGAAACTTTGGGAACATGTTAAGGGTGACCTGAAGTTGTGCAATCCACTTTTGAAATTTTCAAAATGGCCGCCCTTTTCAAAATGGCCGCCGTTGAAAAAAAATGAAGGCCGTTGTCAGATCTCAGTAATTGCCAAAGCAATTTCAATGAAAATTGGTATACTGATACAGCTAACTATCCTGAGCATTTTTGCAAAAAAAAATTTGACGCGACCGACATTTTAAAATGGCCGCCATCCGAACACCACCCCCCTAAAAATGCAAAAATTTAAACGTCATCCGATTTAGACGAAATTTTGTATACAGGTAGCTTATGATACCCTGAGTGTGCCACTATTTACAAATTTTTTGTCCGACTTCCGGTTTCAAAATGGCGGCCATTTTACTGCAGGAAAAAGTCAACTTTGTCCGATTTCAACAAAATTTGATTTCTAGGCATATTTTAATGTACTGATTTGAATGAAATACTATCCATAAGGATTATAGTGGCAATGGGGGTTCGTTTGGGAGACATTCTGTGTTGGCATCCCAACACAATCAGCACTAGTTATTATTATTTTCATATTTCTTATGTTTTCCTTTTTCCCCTCGCAATGTTGTCCGCTCGTTTTCTCGCTCATCTTTTAACCGATCGAAATGAAACTTTGGGAACATGTTAAGGGTGACCTGAAGTTGTGCAATCCACTTTTGAAATTTTCAAAATGACCGCCATTTTCAAAATGGATGCCGTTGAAAAAAAATGACGGCCGTTGTCAGATCTCAGTAATTGCCAAAGCAATTTCAATGAAAATTGGTATACTGATACAACTCCCTATCCCGAGCATTTTTGCAAAAAAAAATTTGACGCGGCCGACATTTCAAAATGGCCGCCATCCGAACACCACCCCCCTAAAACTGTAAAAATTTAAACGTCATCCGATTTAAACGAAATTTGGTATACAGGTAGCTTATGATACCCTGAATGTGCCACTATTTTCAAAATTTTTGTCCGACTTCCGGTTTCAAAATGGCGGCCGTTTTAAAGTTTGCTCGTTTTCTCGCTCATCTTTTAACCGATCGAAATGAAACTTGGCCAACTGAAAGCTCATGTTATGAAGTTGTGCTCTTGACTTTTAGTTCCCTCTACTCGGTCAAAAGTGCGGAACGGGAGGCGACTTCAACGTTTCGGGAAACGTAAATTTTAATTATTATTATTTTTCTTCTCCTTTCCGCCAAAATTTTGTCCGACCGTTTTCTCGGAGACCGTAAATTGGATTATTATGAAACTTCACCCAAAAATAGGTCATGACTTGAAGTGGTGCCTTCAAGTTTTAAAATTTTGAAATTGGCGGCCATCTTGAAATGGCGGCCATTTTGAAAATGAAAAAAATCCTTAAAAATCGAAAAGTTAACGGATTTCGACGAAAATTGGAATATAAGTAGAGTATGTTATACCGCACCATAAGGCACACATGGTGACTTTTTATGGCGGCCATGTTGAATCCATGATGGCCGCCAAAATTTCAAAATGATCGGAATCGCACGAAACTTGGTTTTTAGGTAGATTACCATGCTGCGATCAGATGTTGTTCATCAAAATCTAAATTTGATCATGGCCGCCATCTTAAAATGGCGGCCATTTTGAAAATGAATATAAATCCTTAAAAACCCAAAAGTTAACGGATTTCAACGAAAATTGGAATATAAGTAGAGTATGTTATACCGCACCATATGACACACATGTTGACTTTTTATGGCGGCAATTTTGAATCCAAGATGGCCGCCAAAATTTCAAAATGATTGAAAATTGCACGAAACTTGGTTTTTAGGTAGATTACCATGTTGCGATCAGAAGTTAGTTATCAAAATCTCAATTTGATCATGGCCGCCATCTTAAAATGGCGGCCATTTTGAAAATGAAAATAAATCCTTAAAAATCCAAATGTTAACGGATTTCGCTGAAAATTGGAATATAAGTAGAGTATGTTATACTGCACCATATGACGCACATGTTGACTTTTTATGCCAGCCATTTTGTAGCCAAGGTGGCCGAAAAAATTGAAAAATGCTCTGATTTGCACGAAACTTGGTTTCCTGGTAGATTAAGTTGCTGTGAATGGATGGCTCAACTCCAGTGTCCACGGGGGTCGTTTGGGAGCCAGTTATGATCCATAAGATCATAATCATGTCTAATTATGACTTTTTATGGCGGCCATTTTGAATCCAAGATGACCGACAAAATTATAAAATGCTCCGATTTGAACGAAACTTGGTTTCCTGGTAGATAAAGTTGATGTGAATGGATGTCTGAACTCCAGTGTCCACGGGGGTCGTTTGGGAGCCAGTTATGATCCATAAGATCATAATCATGTTTAATTTTTTTTTTCTTCCTCTTTCCGCCAAAATTTTGTCCGACCATTTTCTCGGAGACCGTAAATTGGATCACTATGAAACTTCACCCAAAAATAGGCCATGACTTGTGGTGGTGCCTTCAAGTTTTAAAATTTTTAAATTGGCGGCCATCTTGAAATGGCGGCCATTTTGAAAAGAAAAAATCCTTAAAAATCCAAAAGTAAACGGATTTTGATGAAAATTGGAATATAAGTAGAGTATGTTATACCGCACCATAAGGCGCACATGTTGAGTTTTTATGGCAGCCATTTTGAATCCAAGATGGCCGCCAAAATTTCAAAATGATCAGAAAATTGGTTTTAAGGTAGATTACCATGTTGCGATCAGATTTTAGTCATCGAAATTTGAATTTGAACACGGCGGCCATCTTACATTGGCGGCCATTTTGAAAATGAAAGTAAATCCTTAAAAATCCAAAACTTAACGGATTTCACTGAAAATTGGAATATAAGTAGAGTATGTTATACCGAACCATATGACGCACATGTGGACTTTCTATGGTGGCTATTTTGAAATGGCGGCCATTTTGAAAATGAAAAAATCATAAAAAAATCCAAAAGTTAACGGATTTCGACGAAAATTGGAATATAAGTAGAGTATGTTATACCACACCATATGATGCACATGTTGAGTTTTTATGGTGGCTATTTTGATGTTAGGTAGATGTTAGTATTTCGAGTGAAACGCTACCTTTAAATTTTTATCCGACGTCGGGTTTCAAAATGGCCGCCAAAAACGTGTATAATTATCAACGTTATGTGATCTTGATGACATTTAACGTGCTCCGATTGCAACAAAATTTGGTGTGGAGGTGGATTTAAGTGTGTCGAGTGGAAATCCAAATTCAGAATTTTTTTTTCCACCTGGCGTTTCAAAATGGCCGCCAAAAACGCGTCAAATTTTAAACGTTGTCCGATTTGAATGAAATTTGATTTGTAGGTACATCTTAATGTCCTGAGTGGAACGCAATACTATCCATGGGGATTTTGGGCGACTTCTGTGTTGGCATCCCAACACATTATTTTTAATTAAGTCTCCCAAACGAAGTTTGGAGACTTATTGTTTTTACTCTGTTTCTTATTATTATTATTCTTCTTCTGGTTTCCCCGTAGAGATTTCCGACACTTTTCTCAGAAACCGTAAATGGGATCAATTTGAAACTTGGTAGGATGTTAGACCCTATTGGCTAGATGTGCAATCATCTTTCGGAATTTCCAAGATGGCCGCCACTTTCAAAATGGCCGCCATTTAAGTTTTCCCGCCAAAATGCAGTTCCCGGAGAACCGCCAGATGGATTTCGATGAAACTTGGTATGTAGGTTCAGCATAGTGGTCTTGATTTATTTTTGGCAAAAAATCGCGCGCGAACTGGCCGCCATTTTCAAAATGGCCGCCGAATGGCCAAAAATTCAAGTTTGTCGGATTTCAACGAAAATGGGTTTTAACAGTAAATTTGGTATGCCGAGTCCAATGGTCAACTCAGAATTTTTATACGACGCGCCATTTTTTGTAAAATGGCCGCCAAAGTTGCCAAATGGGCAAAAATTCAACATTGTCATAATTCAACGAAAATAGGTTCTAAAAGTAAATTTGGTATGCCGAGTTCAACGGTACGCTCAGATTTTTTATACGACCCGCCATTTTTTTAAAAATGGCCACCAAAGTCGCCAAATCGGCAAAAATTCAACATTGTCGGAACTCAATGAAAATTGGTTCCTAAAGTAAATTTAGTATGTCGAGTTCAATGGTCAACTCAGAATTTTTATATGACGCGCTATTTTTTGTAAAATAGGTGAATAGCAACCTGTTAAGTCAAATATAAGGTGATTCACAGGCTGCACAGGACTATCAGTAACTTCGTTTGGGAGACTTCACGTTTCGCGAAACGTAAATTTTAATTATTATTATTATTATTCTTTTCCACACATTTTTCTTAATCGTGAACTTGTCCGACACATTTTTTGAAAACGCTTTGACCAATCAAGATAAAACCTGCTGAGGTGGGTGGAGGGTCACTCAGAGGTGTGCCATTCACTTTTGAAATTTTCAAAATGGCCGCCATTTTCAAAATGGCCGCCATTAAAGATTTTTGGCGACCTCTCAGATCTCGGAGATGGGTGGATGGATTTTAATGAAAATTGGTACACTGGTAGAGTTAACCATCCTGAGCAGTGTGGCGAAAAAAAATATGATGCGAATGCCGCCATTTTAAAATCGCCGCCATTTTATCACACCCGCCCCCCAAAAATGTCAACTTTGTCCGATTTCAACGAAATTTGATTTCTAGACGTATTTTGATGTACTGTCAAGATAAAAACTGCTGAGGTGGGTGGAGGGTCACTCAGAGGTGTGCCATCCACTTTTGAAATTTTCAAAATGGCCGCCATTTTCAAAATGGCCGCCATTAAAGATTTTTGGCCCCCTCTCAGATCTCGGAGATGGGTGGATGGATTTTAATGAAAATTGGTACACTGGTAGAGTTAACCATCCTGAGCATTGTGGCGAAAACAAATTTGATGCGAAAGCCGCCATTTTAAAATGGCCGCCGTTTTACCACACCCGCCCCCCAAAAACGTCAACTTTGTCCGATTTCAACGAAATTTGATTTCTAGACGTATTTTGATGTACAGCTGTACTGATTTCCATGGAATACTATCCATGGGGATTTGGGCGACTTCTGTGTTGGCATCCCAACACAATCATGTTTAATTAAGTCGCCGACCACGAAGTGTCGGGCGACTTATTGTTTTTACTCCGTTTCTTATTATTATTATTATTATTATGTTTTCCTTTTTCCCCTCGCAATGTTGTCCGCTCGTTTTCTCGCTCATCTTTTAACCGATCGAAATGAAACTTTGGGAACATGTTAAGGGTGACCTGAAGTTGTGCAATCCACTTTTGAAATTTTCAAAATGGCCGCCATTTTCAAAATGGCCGCCGTTGAAAAAAAATGACGGCCGTTGTCAGATCTCAGTAATTGCCAAAGCAATTTCAATGAAAATTAGTATACTGATACAGCTAACTATCCTGAGCATTTTTGCAAAAAAAAATTTGACGCGACCGACATTTCAAAATGGCCGCCATCCGAACACCACACCCCTAAAAATGAAAAAATTTAAACGTCATCCGATTTAGAAGAAATTTGGTATACAGGTAGCTTATGATACCCTGAGTGTGCCACTATTTAAAATTTTTTTCTCCGACTTCCGGTTTCAAAATGGCGGCCATTTTACTGCAGGAAAAAGTCAACTTTGTCCGATTTCAACAAAATTTGATTTCTAGGTCCAATCAAGATGAAACTTTGGGAACATGTTAAGGGTGACCTGAAGTTGTGCAATCCACTTTTGAAATTTTCAAAATGGCCGCCATTTTCAAAATGGCCGCCGTTGAAAAAAAATGACGGCCGTTGTCAGATCTCAGTAATTGCCAAAGCAATTTCAATGAAAATTGGTATACTGATACAGCTCCCTATCCCGAGCATTTTTGCAAAAAAAAATTTGACGCGGCCGACATTTCAAAATGGCCGCCATCCGAACACCACCCCCCTAAAACTGTAAAAATTTAAACGTCATCCGATTTACACGAAATTTGGTATACAGGTAGCTTATGAAACCCTGAGTGTGCCACTATTTTCAAAATTTTTGTCCGACTTCCGGTTTCAAAATGGCGGCCGTTTTAAAGTTTTACAAAATGGCGGCCGTTGTCAGATCTCAGTTATGGCCAGAGCAATTTCAATGAAAATTGGTATACTGATACAGCTAACTATCCTGAGCATTTTTGCAAAAAAAAATTTGACGCGATCGACATTTCAAAATGGCCGCCATCCGAACACCACCCCCCTAAAAATGCAAAAATTTAAACGTCATCCGATTTAGACGAAATTTGGTATACAGGTAGCTTATGATACCCTGAGTGTGCCACTATTTACAAATTTTTTGTCTGACTTCCGGTTTCAAAATGGCGGCCATTTTACTGCAGGAAAAAGTCAACTTTGTCCGATTTCAACAAAATTTGATTTCTAGGCATATTTTAATGTACTGATTTGAATGAAATACTATCCATAAGGATTATAGTGGCAATGGGGGTTCGTTTGGGAGACATTCTGTGTTGGCATCCCAACACAATCAGCACTAGTTAAGTCGCCGACCACGAAGTGTCGGGCGACTTATTGTTTTTACTCCGTTTCTTATTATTATTATTATTATTATTATTATTATTATTTTCATATTTCTTATGTTTTCCCCTCGCAATGTTGTCCGCTCGTTTTCTCGCTCATCTTTTAGCCGATCGAAATGAAACTTTAGGAACATGTTAAGGGTGACCTGAAGTTGTGCAATCCACTTTTGAAATTTTCAAAATGGCCGCCATTTTCAAAATGGCCGCCATTGAAAAAAATGACGGCCGTTGTCAGATCTCAGTAATTGCCAAAGCAATTTCAATGCAAATTGGTATACTGGTACAGCTAACTATCCCGAGCATTTTTGCAAAAAAAAATTTGACGCGGCCGACATTTCAAAATGGCCGCCATCCGAACACCACCCCCCTAAAAATGTAAAAATTTAAACGTCATCCGATTTAGACGAAATTTGGTATACAGGTAGCTTATGATACCCTTAGTGTGCCACTATTAAAAATGTTTTGTCCGACTTCCGGTTTCAAAATGGCGGCCGTTTTAAAGTTTTACAAAATGGCGGCCGTTGTCAGATCTCAGTTATGGCCAGAGCAATTTCAATGAAAATTGGTATACTGATACAGCTAACTATCCTGAGCATTTTTGCAAAAAAAATTTTTTGTCCGACTTCCGGTTTCAAAATGGCGGCCGTTTTAAAGTTTGCTCGTTTTCTCGCTCATCTTTTAACCGATCGAAATGAAACTTGGCCAACTGAAAGCTCATGTTATGAAGTTGTGCTCTTGACTTTTAGTTCCCTCTACTCGGTCAAAAGTGCGGAACGGGAGGCGACTTCAACGTTTCGGGAAACGTAAATTTTAATTATTATTATTATTATTATTTTCATATTTCTTATGTTTTCCTTTTTCCCCTCGCAATGTTGTCCGCTCGTTTTCTCGCTCATCTTTTAACCGATCGAAATGAAACTTTGGGAACATGTTAAGGGTGACCTGAAGTTGTGCAATCCACTTTTGAAATTTTCAAAATGGCCGCCATTTTCAAAATGGCCGCCGTTGAAAAAAAATGACGGCCGTTGTCAGATCTCAGTAATTGCCAAAGCAATTTCAATGAAAATTGGTATACTGATACAGCTAACTATCCTGAGCATTTTTGCAAAAAAAAATTTGACGCGACCGACATTTCAAAATGGCCGCCATCCGAACACCAGCCCCCTAAAAATGCAAAAATTTAAACGTCATTCGATTTAGACGAAATTTGGTACACAAGTAGCTTATGATACCCTGAGTGTGCCACTATTTAAAAATTGTTTGTCCGACTTCCGGTTTCAAAATGGCGGCCATTTTACTGCAGGAAAAAGTCAACTTTGTCCGATTTCAACAAAATTTGATTTCTAGGCATATTTTAATGTACTGATTTGAATGAAATACTATCCATGGGGATTATAGTGGCAATGGGGGTTCGTTTGGGAGACATTCTGTGTTGGCATCCCAACACAATCAGCACTAGTTATTAAGTCGCCGACCACGAAGTGTCGGGCGACTTATTGTTTTTACTCCGTTTCTTATTATTAATTAAGTCGCCGACCACGAAGTGTCGGGCGACTTATTGTTTTTACTCCGTTTCTTATTATTATTAAGTCGCCGACCACGAAGTGTCGGGCGACTTATTGTTTTTACTCCGTTTCTTATTATTATTATTATTATTATTTTCATATTTCTTATGTTTTCCCCTCGCAATGTTGTCCGCTCGTTTTCTCGCTCATCTTTTAACCGATCGAAATGAAACTTTGGGAACATGTTAAGGGTGACCTGAAGTTGTGCAATCCACTTTTGAAATTTTCAAAATGGCCGCCATTTTCAAAATGGCCGCCGTTGAAAAAAATGACGGCCGTTGTCAGATCTCAGTAATTGCCAAAGCAATTTCAATGAAAATTGGTATACTGGTACAGCTAACTATCCCGAGGATTTTTGCAAAAAAAAATTTGACGCGGCCGACATTTCAAAATGGCCGCCATCCGAACACCACCCCCCTAAAAATGTAAAAATTTAAACGTCATCCGATTTAGACGAAATTTGGTATACAGGTAGCTTATGATACCCTAAGTGTGCCACAATTTAAAAATGTTTTGTCCGACTTCCGGTTTCAAAATGGCGGCCGTTTTAAAGTTTTACAAAATGGCGGCCGTTGTCAGATCTCAGTTATGGCCAGAGCAATTTCAATGAAAATTGGTATACTGATACAGCTAACTATCCTGAGCATTTTTGCAAAAAAAATTTTTTGTCCGACTTCCGGTTTCAAAATGGCGGCCGTTTTAAAGTTTGCTCGTTTTCTCGCTCATCTTTTAACCGATCGAAATGAAACTTGGCCAACTGAAAGCTCATGTTATGAAGTTGTGCTCTTGACTTTTAGTTCCCTCTACTCGGTCAAAAGTGCGGAACGGGAGGCGACTTCAACGTTTCGGGAAACGTAAATTTTAATTATTATTATTATTATTCTTTTCCACACATTTTTCTTAATCATGAACTTGTCCGACACATTTTTTGAAAACGCTTTGACCAATCAAGATAAAACCTGCTGAGGTGGGTGGAGGGTCACTCAGAGGGGTGCCATCCACTTTTGAAATTTTCAAAATGGCCGCCATTTTCAAAATGGCCGCCGTTAAAGATTTTTGGCCCCCTCTCAGATCTCGGAGATGGTTGGATGGATTTTAATGAAAATTGGTACACTGGTAGAGTTAACCATCCTGAGCAGTGTGGCGAAAACAAATTTGATGCAAAAGCCGCCATTTTAAAATGGCCGCCGTTTTACCACACCTGCCCCCAAAAACATCAACTTTGTCCGATTTTAACGAAATTTGATTTCTAGAGGTATTTTGATGTACTGATTTGAATGGAATACTATCCATGGGGATTTGGGCGACTTCTGTGTTGGCATCCCAACACAATCATGTTTAATTATTATTAAGTCGCCCAAAAAAATTTTTTTTGGGAGACTTATTGTGTTTGCACCGTTTCTTATTATTATTATGTCGCCCCAGACTTTGTCGGGGCGACATATTGTTATTCTACTGTTTCTTTTTCACTATTATTATTATTATTATTATTATTATTATTCTTCTTCCTCACTTTTTGTCCGGCTGATAACTCAGAGATGGCTGATTGGATTAGAACATCACATGGCATAAAGTAGAACCACTATCTGAAGTTGTGCCATCAACTTTAAAAATGGTGATATGTGGAACCATCTCCATGGAAACCAGAAAGTTATGCATGAGTGATTTTGGGCATTTTCCTTAATTTTTCGGAAACCTAGAAGCACAGAGGGACCAAACTTGGTATGATGGAAGACCATAATGAGATACAGGTTTGAGATGATTTTGGGGCGGAACGGAAAAACAAGATGGCCGCCATGGCTAAAAATAGATTTAACATGGGGCCTATGGGAAAATGATTTTTCTACAATAGCTTCACCATGGTTTGAGATATTCCAAAGTTTTTTTATAGGAAGTTGGACCTCATCGACCTCAAGAAGACAGGTTAGATTGAAAAAAAAATTTCGAACCGTGTGGCCGCAGCCACAACCGTTACGTTTGCATAGAAGTCTATGGGGAAATGGAGGTTTTTTGTCACCTCCATTTCTCTGCTATGCATTGATGGATTCCAATCAAACTTTACACAAAGCACCGTCATCATTACATCTTGGAATTCACATATAAAAAAATTCTAAAATGGCCACCTTTTACAAGATGGCCGCCACGTTACATTTGCATAGAAGCCTATGGGGAAATGGAGGTTTTTTGTCGCCTCCATTTCTCTGCTATGCATTGATGGATTCCAATCAAACTTTACACAAAGCACCGTCACCATTACATCTTGGAATTCATATTACGAAAAATTCCAAATGGCGGCCATTTTTAAGATGGCTGCCGAGTTACGTTAAAAATTACAACATTGTCGGAATTAAATGAAAATCAACTTTTAGAGATATTTTGATGTGGGGAGCAACATGGAATCATCGATTTTGGAATTCACATGACGGAAAAAAAAAAAATTTCGGGGCGACATCTGCTATTGCTCGCAATGGCAATTCTAGTTATTATTATTATTCTTTTCCACACATTTTTCTTAATCATGAACTTGTCCGACACATTTTTTGAAAACGCTTTGACCAATCAAGATAAAACCTGCTGAGGTGGGTGGAGGGTCACTCAGAGGTGTGCCATTCACTTTTGAAATTTTCAAAATGGCCGCCATTTTCAAAATGGCCGCCATTAAAGATTTTTGGCGACCTCTCAGATCTCGGAGATGGGTGGATGGATTTTAATGAAAATTAGTACACTGGTAGAGTTAACCATCCTGAGCAGTGTGGCGAAAAAAAATTTGATGCGAATGCCGCCATTTTAAAATCGCGGCCATTTTATCACACCCGCCCCCAAAAATGTCAACTTTGTCCGATTTCAACGAAATTTGATTTCTAGACGTATTTTGATGTACTGTCAAGATAAAACCTGCTGAGGTGGGTGGAGGGTCACTCAGAGGTGTGCCATCCACTTTTGAAATTTTCAAAATGGCCGCCATTTTCAAAATGGCCGCCATTAAAGATTTTTGGCCCCCTCTCAGATCTCGGAGATGGGTGGATGAATTTTAATGAAAATTGGTACACTGGTAGAGTTAACCATCCTGAGCAGTGTGGCGAAAACAAATTTGATGCGAAAGCCGCCATTTTAAAATGGCCGCCGTTTTACCACACCCGCCCCCCAAAAACGTCAACTTTGTCCGATTTCAACGAAATTTGATTTCTAGACGTATTTTGATGTACAGCTGTACTGATTTGCATGGAATACTATCCATGGGGATTTGGGCGACTTCTGTGTTGGCATCCCAACACAATCATGTTTAATTATTATGGCTCCCAAACGAAAGTTTGGGAGACATATTGTTTTTGCTCCGTTTCTTATTAAGTCGCCCAAAAAAATTTTTTTTGGGAGACTTATTGTGTTTGCACCGTTTCTTATTATTATTATTATTATTATTATTATTATTATTATTATTATTATTATTATTATTATTATTCTTTTCCACACATTTTTCTTAATCATGAACTTGTCCGACACATTTTTTGAAAACGCTTTGACCAATCAAGATAAAACCTGCTGAGGTGGGTGGAGGGTCACTCAGAGGGGTGCCATCCACTTTTGAAATTTTCAAAATGGCCGCCATTTTCAAAATGGCCGCCGTTAAAGATTTTTGGCCCCCTCTCAGATCTCGGAGATGGCTGGATGGATTTTAATGAAAATTGGTACACTGGTAGAGTTAACCATCCTGAGCAGTGTGGCGAAAAAAAATTTGATGCGAACGCCGCCATTTTAAAATGGCCGCCGTTTTACCACACCCGCCCCCCAAAAACGTCAACTTTGTCCGATTTCAACGAAATTTGATTTCTAGACGTATTTTGATGTACTGAACCTGCTGAGGTGGGTGGAGGGTCACTCAGAGGTGTGCCATCCACTTTTGAAATTTTCAAAATGGCCGCCATTTTCAAAATGGCCGCCGTTAAAGATTTTTGGCCCCCTCTCAGATCTCGGAGATGGGTGGATGGATTTTAATGAAAATTGGTACACTGGTAGAGTTAACCATCCTGAGCAGTATGGCGAAAACAAATTTGATGCAAAAGCCGCCATTTTAAAATGGCCGCCGTTTTACCACACCCGCCCCCAAAAACATCAACTTTGTCCGATTTTAACGAAATTTGATTTCTAGAGGTATTTTGATGTACTGATTTGAATGGAATACTATCCATGGGGATTTGGGCGACTTCTGTGTTGGCATCCCAACACAATCATGTTTAATTATTATTATTATTATTTTTCTTCTCCTTTCCGCCAAAATTTTGTCCGACCGTTTTCTCGGAGACCGTAAATTGGATCATTATGAAACTTCACCCAAAAATAGGTCATGACTTGAAGTGGTGCCTTCAAGTTTTAAAATTTTGAAATTGGCGGCCATCTTGAAATGGCGGCCATTTTGAAAAGGAAAAAAATCCTTAAAAATCCAAAAGTTAACGGATTTCAATGAAAATTGGAATATAAGTAGGGTATGTTATACCGCACCATATGACACACATGTTGACTTTTTATGGCGGCCATTTTGAATCCAAGATGGCCGCCAAAAATTCAAAATGCTCGGAATCGCACGAAACTTCGTTTTTAGGTAGATTGCCATGTTGCGATCAGATGTTAGTCATCAAAATTTGAATTTGAACACGGCGGCCATCTTAAAATGGCGGCCATTTTGAAAATGCAAATAAATCATTAAAAATCTTAAAGTTAACGGATTTCGATGAAAATTGGAATATGAGTAGAGTATGTTATACCGCACCATATGACGCACATGTTGACTTTTTTGGTGGCCATTTTGAATCCAAGATGGCCGCTAAAAATTCAACATGCTCGGATTCGCACAAAACTTGCTTTTTAGGTAGATTACCATGTTGCGATCAGATGTTAGTCATCAAAATTTGAATTTGAACATGGCGACCATCTTAAAATGGCGGCCATTTTGAAAATGAAAATAAATCCTTAAAAATCCAAAAGTTAACAGATTTCAATGAAAATTGGAATATAAGTAGAGTGTGTTATAGCGAACCATGTGACGCACATGTGGACTTTCTATGGCGGCCATTTTGAATCCAAGATGGCCAACAAAATAAAAAAATACTCTGATTTGCACGAAACTTGGTTTCCTGGTAGATAAAGTTGCTGCGAGTGAATGTCTGAACTCCAGAGTCCACGGGGGGCGTTTGGGAGCCAGTTATGATCCATAAGATCATAATCATGTTTAATTATTATTATTATTATTCTTTTCCACACATTTTTCTTAATCATGAACTTGTCCGACACATTTTTTGAAAACGCTTTGACCAATCAAGATAAAACCTGCTGAGGTGGGTGGAGGGTCACTCAGAGGGGTGCCATCCACTTTTGAAATTTTCAAAATGGCCGCCATTTTCAAAATGGCCGCCGTTAAAGATTTTTGGCCCCCTCTCAGATCTCGGAGATGGCTGGATGGATTTTAATGAAAATTGGTACACTGGTAGAGTTAACCATCCTGAGCAGTGTGGCGAAAAAAAATTTGATGCGAACGCCGCCATTTTAAAATGGCCGCCGTTTTACCACACCCGCCCCCCAAAAATGTCAACTTTGTCCGATTTCAACGAAATTTGATTTCTAGACGTATTTTGATGTACTGAACCTGCTGAGGTGGGTGGAGGGTCACTCAGAGGTGTGCCATCCACTTTTGAAATTTTCAAAATGGCCGCCATTTTCAAAATGGCCGCCGTTAAAGATTTTTGGGCCCCTCTCGGATCTCGGAGATGGCTGGATGGATTTTAATGAAAATTGGTACACTGGTAGAGTTAACCATCCTGAGCAGTATGGCGAAAACAAATTTGATGCAAAAGCCGCCATTTTAAAATGGCCGCCGTTTTACCACACCCGCCCCCAAAAACATCAACTTTGTCCGATTTTAACGAAATTTGATTTCTAGAGGTATTTTGATGTACTGATTTGAATGGAATACTATCCATGGGGATTTGGGCGACTTCTGTGTTGGCATCCCAACACAATCATGTTTAATTATTATTATTATTATTATTATTAAGTCGCCCAAAAAAATTTTTTTTGGGAGATTTATTGTGTTTGCACCGTTTCTTATTATTATGTCTCCCAAACGAAGTTTTGGGAGACATATTGTTTTTGTCCGGTTTCTTTTTATTATTCTTCTTCTTTCTTTTTTCTTTCCGTTCAATCTTGTCCGCACATTTTCTCAGAGACGCAATGTCCAATCAAGATGAAACTTTGGGAACATGTTAAGGGTGACCTGAAGTTGTGCAATCCACTTTTGAAATTTTCAAAATGGCCGCCATTTTCAAAATGGCCGCCGTTGAAAAAAAATGACGGCCGTTGTCAGATCTCAGTAATTGCCAAAGCAATTTCAATGAAAATTGGTATACTGATACAGCTAACTATCCTGAGCATTTTTGCAAAAAAAAATTTGACGCGACCGACATTTCAAAATGGCCGCCATCCGAACACCACCCCCCTAAAAATGCAAAAATTTAAACGTCATCCGATTTAGACGAAATTTGGTATACAGGTAGCTTGTGATACCCTGAGTGTGCCACTATTTAAAAAATTTTTGTCCGACTTCCGGTTTCAAAATGGCGGCCATTTTACTGCAGGAAAAAGTCAACTTTGTCCGATTTCAACAAAATTTGATTTCTAGGCATATTTTAATGTACTGATTTGAATGAAATACTATCCATAAGGATTATAGTGGCAATGGGGGTTCGTTTGGGAGACATTCTGTGTTGGCATCCCAACACAATCAGCACTAGTTATTATTATTTTTTTTTTTCTTCCACTTTCCGCCAGAATTTTGTCCGGCTGTTTTCTCAGAGACCGTAAATTGGATCCAAATGAAACTTCACACAAAAATAGGTCATGATGTGAAGTTGTGCCTTTCAGGTTTAAAATTTTTAAATTGGCGGCCATCTTGAAATGGCGGCCATTTTAAAAATGAAAAAAATCCTTAAAAATCCAAAAGTTAACGGATTTCCATGAAAATTGACATATAGGTAGGGTATGTTATACCGCACCATATGACGCACATGTTGACCTTTTTTGGCGGCCATTTTGAATCCAAGATGGCCGCCAAAAATTCAAAATGATCGGAATCGCACGAAACTTGGTTTTTAGGTATATAACCATGTTGCGATCAGATGTTAGTCATCGAAATTTGAATTTGAATTTGGTGGCCATCTTAAAATGGCGGCCATTTTAAAAATGAAAATAAATCCTTTAAAATCCAAAACTTAATGGATTTCAATGAAAACTGGAATATAAGTAGAGTATGTTATACCGCAGCAAATGACGCACATGTGGACTTTCTATGGCAGCCATTTTGAATCCAAGATGGCGGACAAAAATGAAAAATGCTCCGATTTGCACGAAACTTGGTTTCCTGGTAGATAAAGTTGCTGTGAATGAATGTCTGAACTCAAGTGTCCACGGGGGTCGTTTGGGAGCCAGTTATGATCCATAAGATCATAATCATGTTTAATTATGGCTCCCAAACGAAAGTTTGGGAGACATATTGTTTTTGCTCCGTTTCTTATTATGGCTCCCAAACGAAAGTTTGGGAGACATATTGTTTTTGCTCCGTTTCTTATTATTATTATTATTATGGCTCCCAAACGAAAGTTTGGGAGACATATTGTTTTTGCTCCGTTTCTTATTATGGCTCCCAAACGAAAGTTTGGGAGACATATTGTTTTTGCTCTGTTTCTTATTATGGCTCCCAAACGAAAGTTTGGGAGACATATTGTTTTTGCTCCGTTTCTTATTATTATTATTATTATGGCTCCCAAACGAAAGTTTGGGAGACATATTGTTTTTGCTCCGTTTCTTATTATGATGGCTCCCAAACGAAAGTTTGGGAGACATATTGTTTTTGCTCCGTTTCTTATTATTATTATTATTATTATTATTAAGTCGCCGACCACGAAGTGTCGGGCGACTTATTGTTTTTACTCCGTTTCTTATTATTATTATTAAGTCTCCCAAACGAAGTTTGGAGACTTATTGTTTTTACTCTGTTTCTTATTATTATTATTCTTCTTCTGGTTTCCCCGTAGAGATTTCCGACACTTTTCTCAGAAACCGTAAATGGGATCAATTTGAAACTTGGTAGGATGTTAGACCCTATTGGCTAGATGTGCAATCATCTTTCGGAATTTCCAAGATGGCCGCCACTTTCAAAATGGCCGCCATTTAAGTTTTCCCGCCAAAATGCAGTTCACGGAGAACCGCCAGATGGATTTCGATGAAACTTGGTATGTAGGTTCAGCATAGTGGTCTTGATTTATTTTTGGCAAAAAATCGTGCGCGAACCGGCCGCCATTTTCAAAATGGCCGCCGAATCGCCAAAAATTCAAGTTTGTCGGATTTCAACGAAAATGGGTTTTAACAGTAAATTTGGTATGCCGAGTCCAATGGTCAACTCAGAATTTTTATACGACGCGCCATTTTTTGTAAAATGGCCGCCAAAGTTGCCAAATGGGCAAAAATTCAACATTGTCATAATTCAACGAAAATAGGTTCTAAAAGTAAATTTGGTATGCCGAGTTCAACGGTACACTCAGATTTTTTATACGACCCGCCATTTTTTTAAAAATGGCCACCAAAGTCGCCAAATCGGCAAAAATTCAACATTGTCGGAACTCAATGAAAATTGGTTCCTAAAGTAAATTTAGTATGTCGAGTTCAATGGTCAACTCAGAATTTTTATATGACGCGCTATTTTTTGTAAAATGGCTGCACAGGACTATCAGTAACTTCGTTTGGGAGACTTCACGTTTCGCGAAACGTAAATTTTAATTATTATTATTATTATTTTCATATTTCTTATGTTTTCCCCTCGCAATGTTGTCCGCTCGTTTTCTCGCTCATCTTTTAACCGATCGAAATGAAACTTTGGGAACATGTTAAGGGTGACCTGAAGTTGTGCAATCCACTTTTGAAATTTTCAAAATGGCCGCCATTTTTAAAATGGCCGCCGTTGAAAAAAAATGACGGCCGTTGTCAGATCTCAGTAATTGCCAAAGCAATTTCAATGAAAATTGGTATACTGGTACAGCTAACTATCCCGAGCATTTTTGCAAAAAAAAATTTGACGCGGCCGACATTTCAAAATGGCCGCCATCCGAACACCACCCCCCTAAAAATGTAAAAATTTAAACGTCATCCGATTTAGACGAAATTTGGTATACAGGTAGCTTGTGATACCCTGAGTGTGCCACTATTTTCAAAATTTTTGTCCGACTTCCGGTTTCAAAATGGCGGCCGTTTTAAAGTTTTACAAAATGGCGGCCGTTGTCTTATCTCAGTTATGGCCAGAGCAATTTCAATGAAAATTGGTATACTGATACAGCTAACTATCCTGAGCATTTTTGCAAAAAAAATTTTTTGTCCGACTTCCGGTTTCAAAATGGCGGCCGTTTTAAAGTTTGCTCGTTTTCTCGCTCATCTTTTAACCGATCGAAATGAAACTTGGCCAACTGAAAGCTCATGTTATGAAGTTGTGCTCTTGACTTTTAGTTCCCTCTACTCGGTCAAAAGTGCGGAACGGGAGGCGACTTCAACGTTTCGGGAAACGTAAATTTTAATTATTAAGTCGCCGACCACGAAGTGTCGGGCGACTTATTGTTTTTACTCCGTTTCTTATTAAGTCGCCGACCACGAAGTGTCGGGCGACTTATTGTTTTTACTCCGTTTCTTATTATTATTATTATTATTATTATTTTCATATTTCTTATGTTTTCCCCTCGCAATGTTGTCCGCTCGTTTTCTCGCTCATCTTTTAACCGATCGAAATGAAACTTTGGGAACATGTTAAGGGTGACCTGAAGTTGTGCAATCCACTTTTGAAATTTTCAAAATGGCCGCCATTTTCAAAATGGCCGCCGTTGAAAAAAATGACGGCCGTTGTCAGATCTCAGTAATTGCCAAAGCAATTTCAATGAAAATTGGTATACTGGTACAGCTAACTATCCCGAGCATTTTTGCAAAAAAAAATTTGACGCGGCCGACATTTCAAAATGGCCGCCATCCGAACACCACCCCCCTAAAAATGTAAAAATTTAAACGTCATCCGATTTAGACGAAATTTGGTATACAGGTAGCTTATGATGCCCTAAGTGTGCCACTATTTAAAAATGTTTTGTCCGACTTCCGGTTTCAAAATGGCGGCCGTTTTAAAGTTTTACAAAATGGCGGCCGTTGTCAGATCTCAGTTATGGCCAGAGCAATTTCAATGAAAATTGGTATACTGATACAGCTAACTATCCTGAGCATTTTTGCAAAAAAAATTTTTTGTCCGACTTCCGGTTTCAAAATGGCGGCCGTTTTAAAGTTTGCTCGTTTTCTCGCTCATCTTTTAACCGATCGAAATGAAACTTGGCCAACTGAAAGCTCATGTTATGAAGTTGTGCTCTTGACTTTTAGTTCCCTCTACTCGGTCAAAAGTGCGGAACGGGAGGCGACTTCAACGTTTCGGGAAACGTAAATTTTAATTATTATTATTATTATTATTATTTTCATATTTCTTATGATTTCCCCTCGCAATGTTGTCCGCTCGTTTTCTCGCTCATCTTTTAACCGATCGAAATGAAACTTTAGGAACATGTTAAGGGTGACCTGAAGTTGTGCAATCCACTTTTGAAATTTTCAAAATGGCCGCCATTTTCAAAATGGCCGCCGTTGAAAAAAATGACGGCCGTTGTCAGATCTCAGTAATTGCCAAAGCAATTTCAATGAAAATTGGTATACTGGTACAGCTAACTATCCCGAGCATTTTTGCAAAAAAAAATTTGACGCGGCCGACATTTCAAAATGGCCGCCATCCGAACACCACCCCCCTAAAAATGTAAAAATTTAAACGTCATCCGATTTAGACGAAATTTGGTATACAGGTAGCTTATGATACCCTTAGTGTGCCACTATTAAAAATGTTTTGTCCGACTTCCGGTTTCAAAATGGCGGCCGTTTTAAAGTTTTACAAAATGGCGGCCGTTGTCAGATCTCAGTTATGGCCAGAGCAATTTCAATGAAAATTGGTATACTGATACAGCTAACTATCCTGAGCATTTTTGCAAAAAAAATTTTTTGTCCGACTTCCGGTTTCAAAATGGCGGCCGTTTTAAAGTTTGCTCGTTTTCTCGCTCATCTTTTAACCGATCGAAATGAAACTTGGCCAACTGAAAGCTCATGTTATGAAGTTGTGCTCTTGACTTTTAGTTCCCTCTACTCGGTCAAAAGTGCGGAACGGGAGGCGACTTCAACGTTTCGGGAAACGTAAATTTTAATTAAGTCGCCGACCACGAAGTGTCGGGCGACTTATTGTTTTTACTCCGTTTCTTATTATTATTATTATTTTCATATTTCTTATGTTTTCCTTTTTCCCCTCGCAATGTTGTCCGCTTGTTTTCTCGCTCATCTTTTAACCGATCGAAATGAAACTTTGGGAACATGTTAAGGGTGACCTGAAGTTGTGCAATCCACTTTTGAAATTTTCAAAATGGCCGCCATTTTCAAAATGGCCGCCGTTGAAAAAAAATGACGGCCGTTGTCAGATCTCAGTAATTGCCAAAGCAATTTCAATGAAAATTGGTATACTGATACAGCTAACTATCCCGAGCATTTTTGCAAAAAAAAATTTGACGCGGTCGACATTTCAAAATGGCCGCCATCCGAACACCACCCCCCTAAAAATGTAAAAATTTAAACGTCATCCGATTTAGACGAAATTTGGTATACAGGTAGCTTATGATACCCTGAGTGTGCCACTATTTAAAAATTTTTTGTCCGACTTCCGGTTTCAAAATGGCGGCCATTTTACTGCAGGCAAAAGGCAACTTTGTCCGATTTCAACAAAATTTGATTTCTAGGCATATTTTAATGTACTGATTTGAATGAAATACTATCCATGGGGATTAAAGTGGCAATGGGGGTTCGTTTGGGAGACATTCTGTGTTGGCATCCCAACACAATCAGCACTAGTTATTATTATTATTATTCTTTTCCACACATTTTTCTTAATCATGAACTTGTCCGACACATTTTTTGAAAACGCTTTGACCAATCAAGATAAAACCTGCTGAGGTGGGTGGAGGGTCACTCAGAGGTGTGCCATTCACTTTTGAAATTTTCAAAATGGCCGCCATTTTCAAAATGGCCGCCATTAAAGATTTTTGGCGACCTCTCAGATCTCGGAGATGGGTGGATGGATTTTAATGAAAATTGGTACACTGGTAGAGTTAACCATCCTGAGCAGTGTGGCGAAAAAAAATTTGATGCGAATGCCGCCATTTTAAAATCGCGGCCATTTTATCACACCCGCCCCCCAAAAATTTCAACTTTGTCCGATTTCAACGAAATTTGATTTCTAGACGTATTTTGATGTACTGTCAAGATAAAACCTGCTGAGGTGGGTGGAGGGTCACTCAGAGGTGTGCCATCCACTTTTGAAATTTTCAAAATGGCTGCCATTTTCAAAATGGCCGCCATTAAAGATTTTTGGCCCCCTCTCAGATCTCGGAGATGGGTGGATGGATTTTAATGAAAATTGGTACACTGGTAGAGTTAACCATCCTGAGCAGTGTGGCGAAAACAAATTTGATGCGAAAGCCGCCATTTTAAAATGGCCGCCGTTTTACCACACCCGCCCCCCAAAAACGTCAACTTTGTCCGATTTCAATGAAATTTGATTTCTAGACGTATTTTGATGTACTGAACCTGCTGAGGTGGGTGGAGGGTCACTCAGAGGTGTGCCATCCACTTTTGAAACTTTCAAAATGGCCGCCATTTTCAAAATGGCCGCCGTTAAAGATTTTTGGCCCCCTCTCAGATCTCGGAGATGGGTGGATGGATTTTAATGAAAATTGGTACACTGGTAGAGTTAACCATCCTGAGCAGTATGGCGAAAACAAATTTGATGCGAAAGCCGCCATTTTAAAATGGCCGCCGTTTTACCACACCCGCCCCTCGAAAACGTCAACTTTGTCGGATTTCAACGAAATTTGATTTCTAGACGTATTTTGATGTACAGCTGTACTGATTTGCATGGAATACTATCCATGGGGATTTGGGCGACTTCTGTGTTGGCATCCCAACACAATCATGTTTAATTATTATGTCGCCCCAGACTTTGTCGGGGCGACATATTGTTATTCTACTGTTTCTTTTTCACTATTATTATTATTATTATTATTATTATTATTATTCTTCCTCACTTTTTGTCCGGCTGATAACTCAGAGATGGCTGATTGGATTAGAACATCACATGGCATAAAGTAGAACCACTATCTGAAGTTGTGCCATCAACTTTCAAAATGGTGATATGTGGAACCATCTCCATGGAAACCAGAAAGTTATGCATGAGTGATTTTGGGCATTTTCCTTAATTTTTCGGAAACCTAGAAGCACAGAGGGACCAAACTTGGTATGATGGAAGACCATAATGAGATACAGGTTTGAGATGCTTTTGGGGCGGAACGGAAAAACAAGATGGCCGCCATGGCTAAAAATAGATTTAACATGGGGCCTATGGGAAAATGATTTTTCTACAATAGCTTCACCATGGTTTGAGATATTCCAAAGATTTTTTATAGGAAGTTGGACCTCATCAACCTCGAGAAGACAGGAAAGTTTGAAAAAAAAATTTCACACCGTGTGGCCGCAGCCACAACCGTTACGTTTGCATAGAAGCCTATGGGGAAATGGAGGTTTTTTGTCACCTCCATTTCTCTGCTATGCATTGATGGATTCCAATCAAACTTTACACAAAGCACCGTCATCATTACATCTTGGAATTCACATATCAAAAAATTCTAAAATGGCCACCTTTTACAAGATGGCCGCCACGTTACATTTGCATAGAAGCCTATGGGGAAATGGAGGTTTTTTGTCGCCTCCATTTCTCTGCTATGCATTGATGGATTCCAATCAAACTTTACACAAAGCACCGTCACCATTACATCTTTGAAATTCATATTACGAAAAATTTCAAATGGCGGCCATTTTTAAGATGGCTACCGAGTTACGTTAAAAATTACAACATTGTCGGAATTCAATGAAAATCAACTTCTAGAGATATTTTGATGTGGGGAGCAACATGGAATCATCGATTTTGGAATTCACATGACGAAAAATTGCAAAATGGCCACTTTGTTCAAGATGGCCGCCACGTTACGGTTTAAATGAAAATGTCAGAATTTGATGCATTTTGACTTCGGGTATTTTGACATGGCGAACAACATGAAATTATCAATCTTGGAATTCACACTGCGAAAAATTTAAATATGGCTGAGAGTTACTGTGAAAACTATAAAAAAATGTCAGGGCGACATCTGCTATTGCTCGCAATGGCAATTCTAGTTATTATTAAGTCGCCCAAAAAAATTTTTTTTGGGAGACTTATTGTGTTTGCACCGTTTCTTATTAAGTCGCCCAAAAAAATTTTTTTTGGGAGACTTATTGTGTTTGCACCGTTTCTTATTATTATTATTATTATTATTATTATTATTATTATTATTATTATTATTATTATTCTTTTCCACACATTTTTCTTAATCATGAACTTGTCCGACACATTTTTTGAAAACGCTTTGACCAATCAAGATAAAACCTGCTGAGGTGGGTGGAGGGTCACTCAGAGGGGTGCCATCCACTTTTGAAATTTTCAAAATGGCCGCCATTTTCAAAATGGCCGCCGTTAAAGATTTTTGGCCCCCTCTCAGATCTCGGAGATGGCTGGATGGATTTTAATGAAAATTGGTACACTGGTAGAGTTAACCATCCTGAGCAGTGTGGCGAAAAAAAATTTGATGCGAACGCCGCCATTTTAAAATGGCCGCCGTTTTACCCCACCCGCCCCCCAAAAACGTCAACTTTGTCCGATTTCAACGAAATTTGATTTCTAGACGTATTTTGATGTACTGAACCTGCTGAGGTGGGTGGAGGGTCACTCAGAGGTGTGCCATCCACTTTTGAAATTTTCAAAATGGCCGCCATTTTCAAAATGGCCGCCGTTAAAGATTTTTGGCCCCCTCTCAGATCTCGGAGATGGGTGGATGGATTTTAATGAAAATTGGTACACTAGTAGAGTTAACCATCCTGAGCAGTATGGCGAAAACAAATTTGATGCAAAAGCCGCCATTTTAAAATGGCCGCCGTTTTACCACACCCGCCCCCAAAAACATCAACTTTGTCCGATTTTAACGAAATTTGATTTCTAGAGGTATTTTGATGTACTGATTTGAATGGAATACTATCCATGGGGATTTGGGCGACTTCTGTGTTGGCATCCCAACACAATCATGTTTAATTATTATTATTTTCATATTTCTTATGTTTTCCTTTTTCCCCTCGCAATGTTGTCCGCTCGTTTTCTCGCTCATCTTTTAACCGATCGAAATGAAACTTTGGGAACATGTTAAGGGTGACCTGAAGTTGTGCAATCCACTTTTGAAATTTTCAAAATGGCCGCCGTTGAAAAAAATGACGGCCGTTGTCAGATCTCAGTAATTGCCAAAGCAATTTCAATGAAAATTGGTATACTGGTACAGCTAACTATCCCGAGCATTTTTGCAAAAAAAAATTTGACGCGGCCGACATTTCAAAATGGCCGCCATCCGAACACCACCCCCCTAAACATGTAAAAATTTAAACGTCATCCGATTTAGACGAAATTTGGTATACAGGTAGCTTATGATACCCTAAGTGTGCCACTATTTAAAAATGTTTTGTCCGACTTCCGGTTTCAAAATGGCGGCCATTTTACTGCAGGAAAAAGTCAACTTTGTCCGATTTCAACAAAATTTGATTTCTAGGCATATTTTAATGTACTGATTTGAATGAAATACTATCCATGGGGATTATAGTGGCAATGGGGGTTCGTTTGGGAGACATTCTGTGTTGGCATCCCAACACAATCAGCACTAGTTAAGTCGCCGACCACGAAGTGTCGGGCGACTTATTGTTTTTACTCCGTTTCTTATTAAATGAAACTTGGCCAACTGAAAGCTCATGTTATGAAGTTGTGCTCTTGACTTTTAGTTCCCTCTACTCGGTCAAAAGTGTGGAACGGGAGGCGACTTCAACGTTTCGGGAAACGTAAATTTTAATTATTATTATTATTATTTTTATTCTTCCACTTTCCGCCAAAATTTTGTCCGACAGATTTCTCGGAGACCGTAAATTGGATCGACATGAAACTTCGCACAAAAATAGGTCATGATGTGAACTGGTGCCTTTCAGGTTTAAAATTTTTAAATTGGCGGCCATCTTGAAATGGCGGCCATTTTGAAAATGAAAAAAATCCTTAAAAATCCAAAAGTTAACGGATTTTGACGAAAATTGAAATATAAGTAGAGTATGTTATACCGCACCATATGACGCACATGTTGACTTTTTATGGCGGCCATTTTGAATCCAAGATGGCCGCCAACAATTCAAAATGGTCGGAATCGCACGAATCTTGGTTTGTAGGTAGATTACCATGTTGCGATCTGATGTTAGTCATCAAAATTTGAATTTGATCATGGCGTCCATCTTAAAATGGCGGCCATTTTGAAAATGATAATAAATCATTAAAAATCCAAAAGTTAACGGATTTCGATGAAAATTGGAATATAAGTAGGGTATGTTATACCGCACCATATGCCCCACATGTCTACCTTTTTGGCGGCCATTTTGAATCCAAGATGGCCGCCAAAAATACAAAATGATCGGAATCATACCAAACTTGGTTTTTAGATAGATTACCATGTTGCGATCAGATGTTAGTCATCAAAATATGAATTTGGTCATGGCGGCCATCTTCAAATGGCGGCCGTTTTGAAAATGAAAATAAATCCTTAAAAGTCCAAAAGTAAACGGATTTCGCTGAAAATTGGAATATAAGTAGAGTATGTTATACCGCACCATATGACGCACATGTTGACTTCTTATGGCAGCCATTTTGAATCCAAGATAGGCGACAAAAGTGGAAAATGCTCCGATTTGCACGCAACTTGGTTTCCTTTTAGATAAAGTTGCTGTGAATGGATGTCTGAACTCCAGTGTCCATGGGGGTCGTTTGGGAGCCAGTTATGATCCATAAGATCATAATCATGTTTAATTAAGTCGCCCAAAAAAATTTTTTTTGGGAGACTTATTGTGTTTGCACCGTTTCTTATTAAGTCGCCCAAAAAAATTTTTTTTGGGAGACTTATTGTGTTTGCACCGTTTCTTATTATTATTATTATTATTATTCTTTTCCACACATTTTTCTTAATCATGAACTTGTCCGACACATTTTTTGAAAACGCTTTGACCAATCAAGATAAAACCTGCTGAGGTGGGTGGAGGGTCACTCAGAGGGGTGCCATCCACTTTTGAAATTTTCAAAATGGCCGCCATTTTCAAAATGGCCGCCGTTAAAGATTTTTGGCCCCCTCTCAGATCTCGGAGATGGCTGGATGGATTTTAATGAAAATTGGTACACTGGTAGAGTTAACCATTCTGAGCAGTGTGGCGAAAAAAAAATTGATGCGAACGCCGCCATTTTAAAATGGCCGCCGTTTTACCACACCCGCCCCCCCCCAAAACGTCAACTTTGTCCGATTTCAACCAAATTTGATTTCTAGACGTATTTTGATGTACTGAACCTGCTGAGGTGGGTGGAGGGTCACTCAGAGGTGTGCCATCCACTTTTGAAATTTTCAAAATGGCCGCCATTTTCAAAATGGCCGCCGTTAAAGATTTTTGGCCCCCTCTCAGATCTCGGAGATGGGTGGATGGATTTTAATGAAAATTGGTACACTGGTAGAGTTAACCATCCTGAGCAGTATGGCGAAAACAAATTTGATGCAAAAGCCGCCATTTTAAAATGGCCGCCGTTTTACCACACCCGCCCCCAAAAACATCAACTTTGTCCGATTTTAACGAAATTTGATTTCTAGAGGTATTTTGATGTACTGATTTGAATGGAATACTATCCATGGGGATTTGGGCGACTTCTGTGTTGGCATCCCAACACAATCATGTTTAATTATTATTCTTTTCCACACATTTTTCTTAATCATGAACTTGTCCGACACATTTTTTGAAAACGCTTTGACCAATCAAGATAAAACCTGCTGAGGTGGGTGGAGGGTCACTCAGAGGTGTGCCATTCACTTTTGAAATTTTCAAAATGGCCGCCATTTTCAAAATGGCCGCCATTAAAGATTTTTGGCGACCTCTCAGATCAGGAGATGGGTGGATGGATTTTAATGAAAATTGGTACACTGGTAGAGTTAACCATCCTGAGCAGTGTGGCGAAAAAAAATTTGATGCGAATGCCGCCATTTTAAAATCGCGGCCATTTGATCACACCCGCCCCCCAAAAATGTCAACTTTGTCCGATTTCAACGAAATTTGATTTCTAGACGTATTTTGATGTACTGTCAAGATAAAACCTGCTGAGATGGGTGGAGGGTCACTCAGAGGTGTGCCATCCACTTTTGAAATTTTCAAAATGGCCGCCATTTTCAAAATGGCCGCCATTAAAGATTTTTGGCCCCCTCTCAGATCTCGGAGATGGGTGGATGGATTTTAATGAAAATTGGTACACTGGTAGAGTTAACCATCCTGAGCAGTGTGGCGAAAACAAATTTGATGCGAAAGCCGCCATTTTAAAATGGCCGCCGTTTTACCACACCCGCCCCCCGAAAACGTCAACTTTGTCCGATTTCAACGAAATTTGATTTCTAGACGTATTTTGATGTACAGCTTTACTGATTTGCATGGAATACTATCCATGGGGATTTGGGCGACTTCTGTGTTGGCATCCCAACACAATCATGTTTAATTATTATTATTATTATTATTCTTTTCCACACATTTTTCTTAATCATGAACTTGTCCGACACATTTTTTGAAAACGCTTTGACCAATCAAGATAAAACCTGCTGAGGTGGGTGGAGGGTCACTCAGAGGTGTGCCATTCACTTTTGAAATTTTCAAAATGGCCGCCATTTTCAAAATGGCCGCCATTAAAGATTTTTGGCGACCTCTCAGATCAGGAGATGGGTGGATGGATTTTAATGAAAATTGGTACACTGGTAGAGTTAACCATCCTGAGCAGTGTGGCGAAAAAAAATTTGATGCGAATGCCGCCATTTTAAAATCGCGGCCATTTGATCACACCCGCCCCCCAAAAATGTCAACTTTGTCCGATTTCAACGAAATTTGATTTCTAGACGTATTTTGATGTACTGTCAAGATAAAACCTGCTGAGATGGGTGGAGGGTCACTCAGAGGTGTGCCATCCACTTTTGAAATTTTCAAAATGGCCGCCATTTTCAAAATGGCCGCCATTAAAGATTTTTGGCCCCCTCTCAGATCTCGGAGATGGGTGGATGGATTTTAATGAAAATTGGTACACTGGTAGAGTTAACCATCCTGAGCAGTGTGGCGAAAACAAATTTGATGCGAAAGCCGCCATTTTAAAATGGCCGCCGTTTTACCACACCCGCCCCCCAAAAACGTCAACTTTGTCCGATTTCAACGAAATTTGATTTCTAGACGTATTTTGATGTACAGCTTTACTGATTTGCATGGAATACTATCCATGGGGATTTGGGCGACTTCTGTGTTGGCATCCCAACACAATCATGTTTAATTATGGCTCCCAAACGAAAGTTTGGGAGACATATTGTTTTTGCTCCGTTTCTTATTATTATTATTATTATTTTTCTTCTCCTTTCCGCCAAAATTTTGTCCGACCGTTTTCTCGGAGACCGTAAATTGGATCATTATGAAACTTCACCCAAAAATAGGTCATGACTTGAAGTGGTGCCTTCAAGTTTTAAAATTTTGAAATTGGCGGCCATCTTGAAATGGCGGCCATTTTGAAAAGGAAAAAAGTCCTTAAAAATCCAAAAGTTAACGGATTTCAATGAAAATTGGAATATAAGTAGGGTATGTTATACCGCACCATATGACACACATGTTGACTTTTTATGGCGGCCATTTTGAATCCAAGATGGCCGCCAAAAATTCAAAATGCTCGGAATCGCACGAAACTTCGTTTTTAGGTAGATTGCCATGTTGCGATCAGATGTTAGTCATCAAAATTTGAATTTGAACACGGCGGCCATCTTAAAATGGCGGCCATTTTGAAAATGCAAATAAATCATTAAAAATCTTAAAGTTAACGGATTTCGATGAAAATTGGAATATGAGTAGAGTATGTTATACCGCACCATATGACGCACATGTTGACTTTTTTGGTGGCCATTTTGAATCCAAGATGGCCGCTAAAAATTCAACATGCTCGGATTCGCACAAAACTTGCTTTTTAGGTAGATTACCATGTTGCGATCAGATGTTAGTCATCAAAATTTGAATTTGAACATGGCGACCATCTTAAAACGGCGGCCATTTTGAAAATGAAAATAAATCCTTAAAAATCCAAAAGTTAACAGATTTCAATGAAAATTGGAATATAAGTAGAGTGTGTTATACCGAACCATGTGACGCACATGTGGACTTTCTATGGCGGCCATTTTGAATCCAAGATGGCCAACAAAATAAAAAAATACTCTGATTTGCACGAAACTTGGTTTCCTGGTAGATAAAGTTGCTGCGAGTGAATGTCTGAACTCCAGAGTCCACGGGGGGGCGTTTGGGAGCCAGTTATGATCCATAAGATCATAATCATGTTTAATTATTATTCTTTTCCACACATTTTTCTTAATCATGAACTTGTCCGACACATTTTTTGAAAACGCTTTGACCAATCAAGATAAAACCTGCTGAGGTGGGTGGAGGGTCACTCAGAGGGGTGCCATCCACTTTTGAAATTTTCAAAATGGCCGCCATTTTCAAAATGGCCGCCGTTAAAGATTTTTGGCCCCCTCTCAGATCTCGGAGATGGCTGGATGGATTTTAATGAAAATTGGTACACTGGTAGAGTTAACCATCATGAGCAGTGTGGCGAAAAAAAATTTGATGCGAACGCCGCCATTTTAAAATGGCCGCCGTTTTACCACACCCGCCCCCCAAAAACGTCAACTTTGTCAGATTTCAACGAAATTTGATTTCTAGACGTATTTTGATGTACTGAACCTGCTGAGGTGGGTGGAGGGTCACTCAGAGGTGTGCCATCCACTTTTGAAATTTTCAAAATGGCCGCCATTTTCAAAATGGCCGCCGTTAAAGATTTTTGGCCCCCTCTCAGATCTCGGAGATGGGTGGATGGATTTTAATGAAAATTGGTACACTGGTAGAGTTAACCATCCTGAGCAGTATGGCGAAAACAAATTTGATGCAAAAGCCGCCATTTTAAAATGGCCGCCGTTTTACCACACCCGCCCCCAAAAACATCAACTTTGTCCGATTTTAACGAAATTTGATTTCTAGAGGTATTTTGATGTACTGATTTGAATGGAATACTATCCATGGGGATTTGGGCGACTTCTGTGTTGGCATCCCAACACAATCATGTTTAATTATTATTAAGTCGCCCAAAACAAGTTTTGGGAGACTTATTGTTTTTGCACCGTTTCTTATTATTATTATTATTATTATTATTATTATTATTATTATTATTATTATTATTATTATTATTATTCTTTTCCACACATTTTTCTTAATCATGAACTTGTCCGACACATTTTTTGAAAACGCTTTGACCAATCAAGATAAAACCTGCTGAGGTGGGTGGAGGGTCACTCAGAGGGGTGCCATCCACTTTTGAAATTTTCAAAATGGCCGCCATTTTCAAAATGGCCGCCGTTAAAGATTTTTGGCCCCCTCTCAGATCTCGGAGATGGCTGGATGGATTTTAATGAAAATTGGTACACTGGTAGAGTTAACCATCATGAGCAGTGTGGCGAAAAAAAATTTGATGCGAACGCCGCCATTTTAAAATGGCCGCCGTTTTACCACACCCGCCCCCCAAAAACGTCAACTTTGTCAGATTTCAACGAAATTTGATTTCTAGACGTATTTTGATGTACTGAACCTGCTGAGGTGGGTGGAGGGTCACTCAGAGGTGTGCCATCCACTTTTGAAATTTTCAAAATGGCCGCCATTTTCAAAATGGCCGCCGTTAAAGATTTTTGGCCCCCTCTCAGATCTCGGAGATGGGTGGATGGATTTTAATGAAAATTGGTACACTGGTAGAGTTAACCATCCTGAGCAGTATGGCGAAAACAAATTTGATGCAAAAGCCGCCATTTTAAAATGGCCGCCGTTTTACCACACCCGCCCCCAAAAACATCAACTTTGTCCGATTTTAACGAAATTTGATTTCTAGAGGTATTTTGATGTACTGATTTGAATGGAATACTATCCATGGGGATTTGGGCGACTTCTGTGTTGGCATCCCAACACAATCATGTTTAATTAAGTCGCCCAAAACAAGTTTTGGGAGACTTATTGTTTTTGCACCGTTTCTTATTATTATTATTATTATTATTATTATTATTATTATTATTATTATTATTATTATTATTCTTTTCCACACATTTTTCTTAATCATGAACTTGTCCGACACATTTTTTGAAAACGCTTTGACCAATCAAGATAAAACTTGCTGAGGTGGGTGGAGGGTCACTCAGAGGGGTGCCATCCACTTTTGAAATTTTCAAAATGGCCGCCATTTTCAAAATGGCCGACGTTAAAGATTTTTGGCCCCCTCTCAGATCTCGGAGATGGCTGGATGGATTTTAATGAAAATTGGTACACTGGTAGAGTTAACCATCCTGAGCAGTGTGGCGAAAAAAAATTTGATGCGAACGCCGCCATTTTAAAATGGCCGCCGTTTTACCACACCCGCCCCCCAAAAACGTCAACTTTGTCCGATTTCAACGAAATTTGATTTCTAGACGTATTTTGATGTACTGAACCTGCTGAGGTGGGTGGAGTGTCACTCAGAGGTGTGCCATCCACTTTTGAAATTTTCAAAATGGCCGCCATTTTCAAAATGGCCGCCGTTAAAGATTTTTGGCCCCCTCTCAGATCTCGGAGATGGGTGGATGGATTTTAATGAAAATTGGTACACTGGTAGAGTTAACCATCCTGAGCAGTATGGCGAAAACAAATTTGATGCAAAAGACGCCATTTTAAAATGGCCGCCGTTTTACCACACCCGCCCCCAAAAACATCAACTTTGTCCGATTTTAACGAAATTTGATTTCTAGAGGTATTTTGATGTACTGATTTGAATGGAATACTATCCATGGGGATTTGGGCGACTTCTGTGTTGGCATCCCAACACAATCATGTTTAATTATGGCTCCCAAACGAAAGTTTGGGAGACATATTGTTTTTGCTCCGTTTCTTATTATTATTATTATTATTTTTCTTCTCCTTTCCGCCAAAATTTTGTCCGACCGTTTTCTCGGAGACCGTAAATTGGATCATTATGAAACTTCACCCAAAAATAGGTCATGACTTGAAGTGGTGCCTTCAAGTTTTAAAATTTTGAAATTGGCGGCCATCTTGAAATGGCGGCCATTTTGAAAAGGAAAAAAATCCTTAAAAATCCAAAAGTTAACGGATTTCAATGAAAATTGGAATATAAGTAGGGTATGTTATACCGCACCATATGACACACATGTTGACTTTTTATGGCGGCCATTTTGAATCCAAGATGGCCGCCAAAAATTCAAAATGCTCGGAATCGCACGAAACTTCGTTTTTAGGTAGATTGCCATGTTGCGATCAGATGTTAGTCATCAAAATTTGAATTTGAACACGGCGGCCATCTTAAAATGGCGGCCATTTTGAAAATGCAAATAAATCATTAAAAATCTTAAAGTTAACGGATTTCGATGAAAATTGGAATATGAGTAGAGTATGTTATACCGCACCATATGACGCACATGTTGACTTTTTTGGTGGCCATTTTGAATCCAAGATGGCCGCTAAAAATTCAACATGCTCGGATTCGCACAAAACTTGCTTTTTAGGTAGATTACCATGTTGCGATCAGATGTTAGTCATCAAAATTTGAATTTGAACATGGCGACCATCTTAAAATGGCGGCCATTTTGAAAATGAAAATAAATCCTTAAAAATCCAAAAGTTAACAGATTTCAATGAAAATTGGAATATAAGTAGAGTGTGTTATACCGAACCATGTGACGCACATGTGGACTTTCTATGGCGGCCATTTTGAATCCAAGATGGCCAACAAAATAAAAAAATACTCTGATTTGCACGAAACTTGGTTTCCTGGTAGATAAAGTTGCTGCGAGTGAATGTCTGAACTCCAGAGTCCACGGGGGGCGTTTGGGAGCCAGTTATGATCCATAAGATCATAATCATGTTTAATTATTATTATTATTCTTTTCCACACATTTTTCTTAATCATGAACTTGTCCGACACATTTTTTGAAAACGCTTTGACCAATCAAGATAAAACCTGCTGAGGTGGGTGGAGGGTCACTCAGAGGGGTGCCATCCACTTTTGAAATTTTCAAAATGGCCGCCATTTTCAAAATGGCCGCCGTTAAAGATTTTTGGCCCCCTCTCAGATCTCGGAGATGGCTGAATGGATTTTAATGAAAATTGGTACACTGGTAGAGTTAACCATCCTGAGCAGTGTGGCGAAAAAAAATTTGATGCGAACGCCGCCATTTTAAAATGGCCGCCGTTTTACCACACCCGCCCCCCAAAAACGTCAACTTTGTCCGATTTCAACGAAATTTGATTTCTAGACGTATTTTGATGTACTGAACCTGCTGAGGTGGGTGGAGGGTCACTCAGAGGTGTGCCATCCACTTTTGAAATTTTCAAAATGGCCGCCATTTTCAAAATGGCCGCCGTTAAAGATTTTTAGCCCCCTCTCAGATCTCGGAGATGGGTGGATGGATTTTAATGAAAATTGGTACACTGGTAGAGTTAACCATCCTGAGCAGTGTGGCGCAAACAAATTTGATGCAAAAGCCGCCATTTTAAAATGGCCCCCGTTTTACCACACCTGCCCCCAAAAACATCAACTTTGTCCGATTTTAACGAAATTTGATTTCTAGAGGTATTTTGATGTACTGATTTGAATGGAATACTATCCATGGGGATTTGGGCGACTTCTGTGTTGGCATCCCAACACAATCATGTTTAATTATTATTATTATTATTATTAAGTCGCCCAAAACAAGTTTAGGGAGACTTATTGTTTTTGCACCGTTTCTTATTATTATTATTATTATTATTATTATTCTTTTCCACACATTTTTCTTAATCATGAACTTGTCCGACACATTTTTTGAAAACGCTTTGACCAATCAAGATAAAACCTGCTGAGGTGGGTGGAGGGTCACTCAGAGGGGTGCCATCCACTTTTGAAATTTTCAAAATGGCCGCCGTTAAAGATTTTTGGCCCCCTCTCAGATCTCGGAGATGGCTGGATGGATTTGAATGAAAATTGGTACACTGGTAGAGTTAACCATCCTGAGCAGTGTGGTGAAAAAAAATTTGATGCGAACGCCGCCATTTTAAAATGGCCGCCGTTTTACCACACCCGCCCCCCAAAAACGTCAACTTTGTCCGATTTCAACGAAATTTGATTTCTAGACGTATTTTGATGTACTGAACCTGCTGAGGTGGGTGGAGGGTCACTCAGAGGTGTGCCATCCACTTTTGAAATTTTCAAAATGGCCGCCATTTTCAAAATGGCCGCCGTTAAAGATTTTTGGCCCCCTCTCAGATCTCGGAGATGGGTGGATGGATTTTAATGAAAATTGGTACACTGGTAGAGTTAACCATCCTGAGCAGTATGGCGAAAACAAATTTGATGCAAAAGCCGCCATTTTAAAATGGCCGCCGTTTTACCACACCCGCCCCCAAAAACATCAACTTTGTCCGATTTTAACGAAATTTGATTTCTAGAGGTATTTTGATGTACTGATTTGAATGGAATACTATCCATGGGGATTTGGGCGACTTCTGTGTTGGCATCCCAACACAATCATGTTTAATTATTATTCTTTTCCACACATTTTTCTTAATCGTCAACTTGTCCGACACATTTTTTGAAAACGCTTTGACCAATCAAGATAAAACCTGCTGAGGTGGGTGGAGGGTCACTCAGAGGGGTGCCATCCACTTTTGAAATTTTCAAAATGGCCGCCATTTTCAAAATGGCCGCCGTTAAAGATTTTTGGCCCCTCTCAGATCTCGGAGATGGCTGGATGGATTTTAATGAAAATTGGTACACTGGTAGAGTTAACCATCCTGAGCAGTGTGGCGAAAAAAAATTTGATGCGAACGCCGCCATTTTAAAATGGCCGCCATTTTATCACACCCGCCCCCCAAAAATGTCAACTTTGTCCGATTTCAACGAAATTTGATTTCTAGACGTATTTTGATGTACTGTCAAGATAAAACCTGCTGAGGTGGGTGGAGGGTCACTCAGAGGTGTGCCATCCACTTTTGAAATTTTCAAAATGGCCGCCATTTTCAAAATGGCCGCCATTAAAGATTTTTGGCCCCCTCTCAGATCTCGGAGATGGGTGGATGGATTTTAATGAAAATTGGTACACTGGTAGAGTTAACTATCCTGAGCAGTGTGGCGAAAACAAATTTGATGCGAAAGCCGCCATTTTAAAATGGCCGCCGTTTTACCACACCCGCCCCCCAAAAACGTCAACTTTGTCCGATTTCAACGAAATTTGATTTCTAGACGTATTTTGATGTACTGTCAAGATAAAACCTGCTGAGGTGGGTGGAGGGTCACTCAGAGGTGTGCCATCCACTTTTGAAATTTTCAAAATGGCCGCCATTAAAGATTTTTGGCCCCCTCTCAGATCTCGGAGATGGGTGGATGGATTTTAATGAAAATTGGTACACTGGTAGAGTTAACCATCCTGAGCATTGTGGCGAAAACAAATTTGATGCGAAAGCCGCCATTTTAAAATGGCCGCCGTTTTACCACACCCGCCCCCCGAAAACGTCAACTTTGTCCTATTTCACCGAAATTTGATTTCTAGACGTATTTTGATGTACAGCTGTACTGATTTGCATGTAATACTATCCATGGGGATTTGGGCGACTTCTGTGTTGGCATCCCAACACAATCATGTTTAATTATTATTATTATTATTCTTTTCCACACATTTTTCTTAATCGTGAACTTGTCCGAAACATTTTTTGAAAACGCTTTGACCAATCAAGATAAAACCTGCTGAGGTGGGTGGAGGGTCACTCAGAGGTGTGCCATTCACTTTTGAAATTTTCAAAATGGCCGCCATTTTCAAAATGGCCGCCATTAAAGATTTTTGGCGACCTCTCAGATCTCGGAGATGGGTGGATGGATTTTAATGAAAATTGGTACACTGGTAGTGTTAACCATCCTGAGCAGTGTGGCGAAAAAAAATATGATGCGAAAGCCGTCATTTTAAAATCGCCGCCATTTTATCACACCCGCCCCCCAAAAATGTCAACTTTGTCCGATTTCAACGAAATTTGATTTCTAGACGTATTTTGATGTACTGTCAAGATAAAACCTGCTGAGGTGGGTGGAGGGTCACTCAGAGGTGTGCCATCCACTTTTGAAATTTTCAAAATGGCCGCCATTTTCAAAATGGCCGCCATTAAAGATTTTTGGCCCCCTCTCAGATCTCGGAGATGGGTGGATGGATTTTAATGAAAATTGGTACACTGGTAGAGTTAACCATCCTGAGCATTGTGGCGAAAACAAATTTGATGCGAAAGCCGCCATTTTAAAATGGCCGCCGTTTTACCACACCCGCCCCCCAAAAACGTCAACTTTGTCCGATTTCAACGAAATTTGATTTCTAGACGTATTTTGATGTACAGCTGTACTGATTTGCATGGAATACTATCCATGGGGATTCGGGCGACTTCTGTGTTGGCATCCCAACACAATCATGTTTAATTAAGTCGCCGACCACGAAGTGTCGGGCGACTTATTGTTTTTACTCCGTTTCTTATTAAGTCGCCGACCACGAAGTGTCGGGCGACTTATTGTTTTTACTCCGTTTCTTATTATTATTATTATTATTATTATTTTCATATTTCTTATGTTTTCCCCTCGCAATGTTGTCCGCTCGTTTTCTCGCTCATCTTTTAACCGATCGAAATGAAACTTTGGGAACATGTTAAGGGTGACCTGAAGTTGTGCAATCCACTTTTGAAATTTTCAAAATGGCCGCCATTTTCAAAATGGCCGCCGTTGAAAAAAATGACGGCCGTTGTCAGATCTCAGTAATTGCCAAAGCAATTTCAATGAAAATTGGTATACTGGTACAGCTAACTATCCCGAGCATTTTTGCAAAAAAAAATTTGACGCGGCCGACATTTCAAAATGGCCGCCATCCGAACACCACCCCCCTAAAAATGTAAAAATTTAAACGTCATCCGATTTAGACGAAATTTGGTATACAGGTAGCTTATGATACCCTAAGTGCGCCACTATTTAAAAATGTTTTGTCCGACTTCCGGTTTCAAAATGGCGGCCGTTTTAAAGTTTTACAAAATGGCGGCCGTTGTCAGATCTCAGTTATGGCGAGAGCAATTTCAATGAAAATTGGTATACTGATACAGCTAACTATCCTGAGCATTTTTGCAAAAAAATTTTTTGTCCGACTTCCGGTTTCAAAATGGCGGCCGTTTTAAAGTTTGCTCGTTTTCTCGCTCATCTTTTAACCGATCGAAATGAAACTTGGCCAACTGAAAGCTCATGTTATGAAGTTGTGCTCTTGACTTTTAGTTCCCTCTACTCGGTCAAAAGTGCGGAACGGGAGGCGACTTCAACGTTTCGGGAAACGTAAATTTTAATTATTATTATTATTTTCATATTTCTTATGTTTTCCCCTCGCAATGTTGTCCGCTCGTTTTCTCGCTCATCTTTCAACCGATCGAAATGAAACTTTGGGAACATGTTAAGGGTGACCTGAAGTTGTGCAATCCACTTTTGAAATTTTCAAAATGGCCGCCATTTTCAAAATGGCCGCCGTTGAAAAAAATGACGGCCGTTGTCAGATCTCAGTAATTGCCAAAGCAATTTCAATGAAAATTGGTATACTGGTACAGCTAACTATCCCGAGCATTTTTGCAAAAAAAAATTTGACGCGGCCGACATTTCAAAATGGCCGCCATCCGAACACCACCCGCTTAAAAATGTAAAAATTTAAACGTCATCCGATTTAGACGAAATTTGGTATACAGGTAGCTTATGATACCCTAAGTGTGCCACTATTTAAAAATGTTTTGTCCGACTTCCGGTTTCAAAATGGCGGCCGTTTTAAAGTTTTACAAAATGGCGGCCGTTGTCAGATCTCAGTTATGGCCAGAGCAATTTCAATGAAAATTGGTATACTGATACAGCTAACTATCCTGAGCATTTTTGCAAAAAAAATTTTTTGTCCGACTTCCGGTTTCAAAATGGCGGCCGTTTTAAAGTTTGCTCGTTTTCTCGCTCATCTTTTAACCGATCGAAATGAAACTTGGCCAACTGAAAGCTCATGTTATGAAGTTGTGCTCTTGACTTTTAGTTCCCTCTACTCGGTCAAAAGTGCGGAACGGGAGGCGACTTCAACGTTTCGGGAAACGTAAATTTTAATTGGTTTACTGATTGCTGGTTTAGCCAATTTCAATAATTTTTTAATGTAAATGTCAACCTAAATGTGTTGTAAAATTTAAATCACATATAATCCAATCAAATGAACAAATTTTGGTTGGAATATTTACAAATTGACATTCTTCTGTCACTGCTGTCCGTGTTAAAACAATCTCGTTTTGGGTTACTTCACCCACCTCTTTTTCAGTCCTTTTTCAGTTCCAATACGTCCGGATTACAGAAAATTTTAATTGTCTATTAATTTGTAATGATTGAATCATTTACTACTGCTTTCACATACTGCACAGAACTCCATTTCATTCAGTCCACTACTTTATCAATATCACGTTCAACACGTGGAAGTATTCGTATGCAAATTTTTATATGCCATTGCAGTCGTCCTCATTTCATTTGAAAAACAAATGGCACCAGCTGTCACCGCTCATACAGCTTCTTTTTGAGGTCCGGAGGGAATCTGTCCAACATATCGTTAAATCCACAATACAGGGCGCAGACATTTTTTGTTTACATGTAGACATTAGGCGAAGGTTACGATAAATTTCATTGGCTGATGTTAACTCCGGTCACCGCCAGATGGCGACACTCAGATCCGAAAAATATATATGTATGTTGTCAGGGGTGATGATGGAGCGAACGCGGACTCAGAACCCCTGACTTGGGAGGATGTGGTGTAGGGTGAGATACTGCGTACCATTTTGTAGATTTTTGTGTGGATGCTTCTTGAAAATTATTCTCTATTTCACAATGAAATAACCTTGTTCTACGTTTCATTCCTCATTGAATTAATAAATTTGGATATGACAGCTTGTTAACCTATTTGTTACCAACAACATGGCAGGAATGCTTTTTATGCAGCAAACACTACGGCCCTAATATGTGGTGCGTGTATCAATAAAGTTTCTTTGTTGGAAAAATGAAAAATGACATTATATTGTACAAAAACACTGATTTTTAATAATAATAATTGTTTGTCTCTTTTGCAGTGCTTAATTTGTGATCTTTGATTAATATGTTTGTAGTCCGCATTGATCAAACGAATATCGTTTCTTGAGCATCTACTCTGTACATCTTGTTGAAAATTGAAACGGGTATGGTTTTTATTAATAAGTTATAATTTAGTAAAATAATGGCATAATTTAGTTCAGTAAATTTACTTGTTTTTTCGGTAAAAAATACTGTAAGGGATCTAATGGCGCGGTTCTTTTATTAATGTCGTACATATCGTACCAAACAATACAAACCATATCGACTCGATGTGTCTCAGTGAAAAAAATAAAATAACCATGTTTTAATCTCGTCTCATTCATCATTTCAAGTACCACGTAAAAACTATCAAACATTATGTAACATATTTATCGGTATTATCATAATCAGATTCGAGAGGGATTTTGTCAGCCTTCAAAAGTTTACATGGGGGATTTTGTCCGCCTTGTAAATTTTACAAGGGGGGGGGGGGGCGGGGTGTCCGCCTATGCTAAATTACACGGAAGGGATTTTGTTCGTCCCCATCCAAAATTATGTTTGTCATATAAAAATGTCTTTAATTTGTTGAAAAGCATAAATACCAAAATGTTCATATCAAGACCAAGAACATTCAAATTCTGCAATAATTCCCATAAATCAATCAGAAAAATGAGAACTGCACATATGAATATGTCAAGCAACAGAAAATGTACGATGAACATTGTACGTGCTGGCAACAGCATACTATAAATGTCCGGCCTTGATTCGGCCGGTAGCGATATTCCGGGTAGCATCATCTAACCTTCGCATAGCGTCATCTCATCCGAATTTTATTTTACTAATGCACACACCGATCAACCGACATGTATCATTTTGGTGAGAAGTAGTATGACACGATGAAAAAGATCTCAACAAGTTAAGACCTATACGTATACAGATGACTTTTTCCAAATCGCTACGTTAAAAACTCCACTATCAAATATAGTGTAGTAAAAAATTATTTGGTATGGAACGCCGTAGCTGTCTTTACATAAGGATTTTGTCTATATTCGGTGGTATCGACATTATATTCGGTAGAAACAAGTTTATATTGAGTGCTTATGTCTTTATATTGAGTGCATATGTCTTTATATTGAGTGCATATGTCTTTATATTGGGTGCATATGTCTTTATATTGGGTGCTTATGTCTTTATATTGAGTGCTTATGTCTTTATATTAAGTGCATATGTCTTTATACTGGGTGCTTATGTCTTTATATTGAGTGCATATGTCTTTATATTGAGTGCATATGTCTTTATATTAGGTGCATATGCTGTATCTATATTATATTGAGTGCTTATGTCGTTATATTGAGTGCTAATGTCTTTATATTGAGTGCTTATGTCTTTATATTGAGTGCATATATCTTTATATTGAGTGCATATGTCTTTATATTGAGTGCTTATGTCTTTATATTGAGTGCATATCTCTTTATATTGAGTGCATATGTCTTTATATTGAGTGCATATGTCTTTATATTGGGTGCTTATGTCTTTATATTGAGTGCATATGTCTTTATATTGAGTGCATACGTCTTTATATTAAGTGCATACGTCTTTATATTGAGTGCATATGTATTTATATTGGGTGCATATGTCTTTATATTGAGTGCTTATGTCTTTATATTGCGTGCTTATCTATTTATATTGAGTGCATATGTCTTTATATTAAGTGCATATGTTGTATCTATATTATATTGAGTGCTTATGTCTTTATATTGAGTGGTTATGTCTTTATATTGAGTGCTTATGTCTTTATATTGAGTGCATATGTCTTTATATTGGGTGTAATTGTCATTATATCGAGTGGTTTTGACTGTATAGTCGGTACTCTTAACTCTATGTTGGGTGGGTTTTCCATTATATTCGGTGGTTTTATCATTATATTATGTTGTATCTATATTATATTGAGTGCTTTTATCTATATGATAAGCTCTTTCATTATTATATTCAGTAGACGTGTCTATATATTAAGTGTCTTCTTCAATATATTGTATCGATTGCTGGATTATTGAGGCTTGTTTAGGGTATATTGGGATATGGGATATTCACATATTTTGTTCATGGGATACGGGATATTTAAGGCAAAACTTACTGGGATAAGGGATATTTAAATCCATTCTATTTACAAGGATATAGGATATTGGAAAAACACTTTTTCGGATACGGGATATTTGATGAAAAAATTACGGAGATATGGGATATTGGTACCCCCCTAAACAAGTCCCAAGATTTATATTACGTTGACTTCACTATATGTTAGTTTGACTTTGCATTATATTAGGCTGAAATGTCATTATATATTCGGTTGATTTATCATTATGCTAGGTGTGTTTTTTCTGGTTATTGATTTATATTCGCTTAAAATTAGTTGAGTTAGTGGCATCGACTGGAACGACAACACAATTGTTGAAGACCTCTTGTTCCCTCTTTATTTATATTAACATAAAGTCTATTAAAAAAAATTCCACCGATTTTATGGGCATACCATACCAGTTTCAAACTATATCCAAAATTTTGGAAAAGTTGACCATTTCTAACTCTTTGTAAAGCTCTGGAAGCATCCCTATCTTCAGAGATGAAGTCCGAGAGACTCTGAAAACAGGAAATTTGCAATCCTTCCACTAGACCAAATTACTCCTAATCCATTATATTTCATCAAATGTTTAATTTTAAAATTTTTTTCAACCATCCTTCTTTCCAATAAGCCCAAAAAGAAGAAGCAAAACAAGAAAAAAGCCAAAGAAAAAAAATTACAAAGAAATACACTATTTTATGGGGCACTACATTCGTTGCAAAGGTCATTAATTGTGTTGTCGTTCCGACTGATCGGACGGAAAAAGTATTTGCGGGCTTTTTTTACTAGAAACACCGGTCCACCGGGTGTTACTAAAACGCTGAAACGGAACGCAGAACGGAAACGGATAACGGAACGGAAAACGGAAAAATGAATAAATAGATAGATATTAAAATATCTTTAAAGACTAAATCATGCCCGAAGTTTGCGCGTTTGTGTCTCAGGCATTGAAGGTGAATTCCATTTTGTAATAGACTGTTGTATTATAGCTATATACTGGTGGTTCAAAACTTAAAACTATTACTGATATAGTGCCGGTATTTCAACAAGCTGAATTTTATCTTCTCTAGTAAGATCTTATGCAGAACTTGAGATAACGTGACAGCTTTAGGGTTTGAGCATTCTCCAAGAAAGTTCGGAAACTTTTTAAAATGCACACCAATGTGAATTATATGTAGTTTAGAGAGTTCAATTCCTAAAGATGTATTTCTTTAGAAGGGATATTTTATACAAAATTTATACGGATATTCTGTAAAATACTATCATGTATGTTATACCTTACAAACTCTTTGAACTTGTCTTGCCACATCTTCACGGCTGATGGAAATTTATACCGATGTCCGAGATATAAGTTTATATACCAAAAGTTAATCTGACATGTCATAAATCTTAATTTTACTGAACGATTTTTGCTGAAAGGATTATCAGGAACAAACGTTACCGACTAGGGTTAATATCGTACTTGATTGACACCTTCTGAGTCTTTAAATCTTTAAAAGAATAATTATCTTACTTATTGCCTTCAAAGTAGCTGCGATGCCATAGGTCGAACTGGGGGTTTTTGAGTATCATTTTATAACAAGCTCCGCCTCTGAGCCAAGGTTTTCTTCCAAACTTCTTGTTTAATCCTACCCCCTTATATAAAATTAAATAATTAAATCAATCAATAATATAGAGTTGTGTGTGTGTGAGTGTTTTTAACGCCCTTGTCGACGCACCTAAAAATGGGATGATGCGAGATTGCCAGGGGGTCAGAATTTTGGAAAAAGTTGAGGGGGTGAAGGCAAATTAATTTATTGCGGAAAATCTGATAAAAAATTACAAATTGAATCAGGAAAAGGTATTCCTTTCCCCGAACAACAACCCCTTTTAGATCCACCACTGCTTTAGCATGTTTTTATTCAAAAGTATAAACGAAAACTTTTTTTATTTAATTGGGCTTTTTTCCTTGAAAAGGAGTGTGTGGGTGTGGTGTTTTACGCCTAGCGACACTATATGGGTTATGTATGGGCGATTGCCAAAGAAGCCATGAACATGGAAAATTTATTTTTACTATAAAAATTGTATCTTTTTAATTTGAAATTAATATTGCTGAATGGATTTTTTTTTAAATTTTACATTGAAACAGAAATCCTCAAAATTATATAGTTTTTATCGATTAAGGGCCTGGTTTAAGTGGTGCTTTGTTTAAACGAAACCGAAACCCTGATTGAATACTGTATTTGTTTTGCATTGTAATGTTGTGTGCAATTGAGTGCCATATACATGTATGTTATGCCCTATAAAGGCCACTATGATTAGGAATTAAGAATATCTTGTCTTTGCTAGAAAAATTTCGCGTTTGAAAATTTTGTGTCCAACTTAATTATTGAAGAAAAAAACGCAAATGAATTAATAACGCTATATATTAATATCTAACACAACCAAAATCTTCTTTTTTTTACGTTAAAACTCCTTTTCGGAGTCTTTTGTATATTCATATTGATGATATTTGCAGGGGCACCTGCTAAAAGTAATGTTACATTTTGTGACAATGTCATAAATTTTTAGTTATATTGTCATTTTTTATGTTGACTCTGGTCCAATGAAATCCATCAAATGCACCTTTTGTCTACGCCTACAGAAATGTAAAATTATTTGCGTTTTTATAAATGTCTATGAAAACTGAAAGTCTTTGGCTATCTTCAGAATTTTTTTTATTCTTTTGAGCTTTCTTTTCAATTCTTAGTCATTCGGTTTGTCAACTCTCGCGTGCCTGCCTTTTTCATTTTTTTCTCTACTGCATTTTGAAGGCTTCTGTTTTTAGTCACGTATTAGTTATCATAATGAAAATAAAGCAATACATGTTTTCAAATTTTCTTAGCTCAGGCCTTTGAAAATGATCACAAATAATTAAAGGCTATTTTAAAATTGAATGCAGCTAAGGGTTGCACTTAATGTAAATATTCAAAAAGACGAAACGGATCAATATAATTATATTTGCAAAAATGAAGTCTGAGAAAACATTACCGCTATATCTTATTTGCACTGCAATTTACAATACGCCGGAAACATTTAATAATTTCAAAAATCATAATTTGCCATTGATAGAAACCAGGAAATGTGCATTTAACCGTCTATTTTAATACACCTACGTTAAAAGTTTATATTAAACATGGTGTTGATAAGTTCTGACCACTAGCAGATCCATAAAAGGGGCTTGTTTGGAAAAGGGGGGGGGGGTTACCAATATCCCATATCTCCTTAAAATTTTTTCATCAAATATCCCGTATCCGAAAAAGTGTTTTCCAATATCCAATATCCCTGTAAATAAAATGGATTTAAATATCCCATATACCAGTAAGTTTTGCCTCAAATATCCTGTATACCATGAATAAAATAGGTGAATATCCCATATCCCAATATGCCCTAAACAAGCCTCATCAAACACTTATTCCGTTTTCCGTTTCCGTTCTGCGTTCCGTTTCCGCGTTTTAGTAACACCCCCGGTCCACCACGTGCACGAGATCCCGCCTGTCGTCTGCAGCAAAGAATCATGATGGAGTCGAATGGGAATGCAAGGAATGCTAGATTACAGGTCGCTTTAATTTCGAGTCGGATTAGGGACACTCATACAAAAGTTCACTGAAGAAAGGATAATTGATGAAAATTTCAATTACCTTTCTGATGCAGATCTTAGCAGGCTGGGAGTTGAAACGATGGGGGCAAGAATTAATCTCAGAGCGGAGATGAAAAAAGACATGGTATGCTAATTTTTAAAACGCATACAAATAACATACATGTACATTTAACTTGAAACACATTTGAATAAGTTTTCAGTATTTTGGGGCGTTTAAATAACTTTATATCACACTTATACTGAATATTAAAAGATAAATCTCTGTTTCTAACTGATATAAGCTCAAATTTCAAGTTTGTAAGATGAGATAAAATGCCGAGCGAAGCGAGGCGTAAAAAGTTTTGGTAAAATTTTCGGTCGTTAGACGTTCTGTTTGGGCAAAAATTAGGAATATTTAGAAAAAATAAGGGCTTTCTTAGGAATTCACCTTGAATTTATGAATTAATTAGGAAAATTAGAGCTGCCTCAGCCCTCAAAAAAGGAGGAAAATTAGGGCCAGTTGAAACCCTGCAGTGGGAAAATGCCCAAAAATACTGAAAACTTATTCAAATGTGTTTCAAGTTAAATGTACATGTATGTCATATGTAAGAGTTTTAAAAAGTAGCATACCATGTCTTTTTTTCATCTTCGCTCTGAGATTTATTCTTGCCCCCATCGTTTCAACTCCCAGTCTGCTAAGATCTACACCAGAAAGGTAATTGAAATTTTCATCACCTATCATTTCTTAAGTAAACTTTTGTGAGTGTCCCTAATCCGATTCGCATTAAAGCGACCTGTAATCTAGCATTCCCTGCATTCCCATTCGACTCCATCATGATTCTTTGCTGCAGACGACAGGCGGGATCTCGTGGACGTGGTGGACCGGTGTTTCTAGTAAAAAAAGCCAATATTTTTTCCGTCCGATCAGTCGATGCCACTAACTCAACAAATTTCAAGCGAATATAAATCAATTACTACAAAAAACACACCTAGCATAATGATAAATCAACCGAATATAAAATGACATTTCAGCCTAATATAATGCAAAGTCAAACTAACATATAGTGAAGTCTACGTAATATAAATCATGGGGCTTGTTTAGGGGGTACCAATATCCCATATCCACGTAAATTTTTCATCAAATATCCCGTATCCGACAAAGTGTTTTTCCAATATCCCATATCCCTGTAAATAGAATGGATTTATATATCCCTTATCCCAGTAAGTTTTGCCTTAAATATCCCGTATCCCATGAACAAAATATGTGAATATCCCATATCCCAATATACCCTAAACAAGCCTCAATAATCCAGCAATCGACACAATATATTGAAGAAGACACTTAATATATAGACACGTCTACTGAATATAATAATTAAAGAGCTTATCATATAGATAAAAGCACTCAATATAATATAGATACAACATAATATAATGATAAAACCACCGAATATATATACAATATTCGTACAGTGTCCGAAAATATAAAATTTATTTGTACGAGCCTTAGAAACAGGTAGAAATGCGAGGCTCTGCCGAGCATTTCTCACCTGTTTCGCGGCGAGTTCAAATAAACTTTATATTTTCTGACACTGTACGAATATTGTTTTTATCCTGCAACACTAAAAACATTTTATAATACTTAAAAACGTTCACTTTTAGCTGGTTTCTCTGTTAAATTTTCGGCGCGTATTCTAGTGATACTGACGTCACAAACGTCGTAAACCAGAACAGAATACAAAGTGTCGTAAGAAGTTAGGTCAAGGGTACCAGGAGATTTTATTCGGCACTGCCGAATAAAGCAAAAATTTATTCGGCTACCTTTATTGGACAGTAAATGTACTGATTGCAGGATAAAATGGAAAACCCACCCAACATAGAGTTAAGAGTACCGACTATACAGTCAAAACCACTCGATATAATGACAATTACACCCAATATAAAGACATATGCACTCAATATAAAGACATAAGCACTCAATATAAAGACATAACCACTCAATATAAAGACATAAGCACTCAATATAATATAGATACAACATATGCACTTAATATAAAGACATATGCACTCAATATAAAGAGATAAGCACGCAATATAAAGACATAAGCACTCAATATAAAGACATATGCACCCAATATAAATACATATGCACTCAATATAAAGACGTATGCACTTAATATAAAGACGTATGCACTCATTATAAAGACATATGCACTCAATATAAAGACATATGCACTCAATATAAAGACATAAGCACCCAATATAAAGACATATGCACTCAATATAAAGACATATGCACTCAATATAAAGAGATATGCACTCAATATAAAGACATAAGCACTCAATATAAAGACATATGCACTCAATATAAAGAGATATGCACTCAATATAAAGACATAAGCACTCAATATAAAGACATTAGCACTCAATATAAAGACATAAGCACTCAATATAATATAGATACAGCATATGCACCTAATATAAAGACATATGCACTCAATATAAAGACATATGCACTCAATATAAAGACATAAGCACCCAGTATAAAGACATATGCACTTAATATAAAGACATAAGCACTCAATATAAAGACATAAGCACCCAATATAAAGACATATGCACCCAATATAAAGACATATGCACTCAATATAAAGACATATGCACTCAATATAAAGACATATGCACTCAATATAAAGACATATGCACCGAATATAAAGACATATGCACTCAATATAAAGACATAAGCACTCAATATAAAGACATAAGCACTCAATATAAAGACATATGCACTCAATATAAAGACATATGCACTCAATATAAAGACATAAGCACTCAATATAAACTTGTTTCTACCGAATATAATGTCGATACCACCGAATATAGACAAAATCCTTATGTAAAGATAGCTACGGCGTTCCATAATTTGGCATATATTTGTCCATTTACATGATATTCAATCGTTTTAACTAATGTTTTAATTTATCTGAATATGTTCCAAAGGTAGTTCCATCACAAATTTGAACAAATAAATGCAAAATTAACGCTTCTGCATATATTTCTGTATCAAGTGTTTTTGTTCATCTTTTTAGCTCACCTGGACCGAAGGTCCATGTGAGCTTTTGCTATCACTTGGCGTCCGTCGTCCGTCGTCTGTCGTCCGTCGTAAACTTTTTCAAAAATCTTCTCCTCTGAAACCACTGGGCCAATTTTTTTCAAACTTGGCCACAATCATCCTTAGGGGTCCTAGTTTCAAGTTTGTACCCAGGGTATTGATCAACAGACAAATATGGCCGCTGTTACTAAAAATAGAACATGGGGGTCAACACAGGTTTTTGATCATTATCTAAAAACTATAATAGCTATAGAGAAAACCGTTACTTCAAATTGATCAGCACGTTAAGGTCTACAATAGTTGCTATTAGTGCGAAGTTGTGTATTGGCGTCTTGTAGGAGTTATTGCCCTTTTTTGACGATTTTTGTCAAAATTTTTGGTATTTACAATATAACCTGAAAACAATACGAGGTAGAGTGAAACTGTAAATGGCAAAAATGATCAGCAATAAAAGCCCTACAATTCACTTGATTGGTCTGAAATTGTCAGATGACTCCTTATATGAGTTATTGCCCTTAAATGGTAATTTTTTATGAAATTTTCCGTTTTTGTCCTGTAACTTTAAAACTATAACAGCTAGAGTAAAACTGTAAATAGCAAAAATGATCAACAATACAAGCCCTACAATTCACTGTATCAGTCTGAAATTGTCAGATGACTCCTTATAGGAGTTATTGCCCTTAAATGGCAATTTTTTATGAAATTTTCCGTTTTTGTCCTGAAACTGGAAAACTATAGCAGCTAGATTGAAACTGTAAATTGCACAAATGATCAGCAATGAAGACCCTACAATTCTTTTGATTGGTCTGAAATTGTCAGACAACTCCTTAAATAAGTTATTGCCTATAAATGACAATTTTTTATGAAATTTTCCGTTTTTGTCCTGTAACTTAAAAACTGTAACAGCTAGAGTGAAACTGTTAATAGCAAAAATGATCAGCAATACAAGTCCTACAAATTACTATTTAAGTCTGAAATTGTCAGATGACTCCTTATAGGAGTTATTGCCCTTAAATTGCAATTTTTTATGAAATTTTCCGTTTTTGTCCTGTGACTTTAAAAAAACCATAACAGCTAGAGTGAAATAATAAATTGCAAAAATGATCAGCAAAAAAGCCCTACAATTCATTTAATTGGTCTGAAATTGTCAGATGACTCCTTATAGGGGTTATTGCCCTTAAATGACAATTTTGTTATGAAATTTTCCATTTTTGTCCTGTAACTTGAAAACAATAGTAGCTAGATTAAAACTGTAAATTGCACAAATGATCAGCAATAGAAGCCCTACAAATGATTGCTTAGTCCAAAATTGCAAGATGACTCTTTATAGGAGTTATTGCCCTTTCATTATGAATTTGGACAAATGAACAGTTTTTTAATTATAAATTAGTCTATAACGCACCTATTAGTAGAGTAAAACTGTAATTTTCTAAAGTACCCTAAAGGACAATGCCTAAAAACCCTTTAATTTTCAGAAATTGTCGATGGCACCTTATAGCAGTTATTGTATTTAACAAATTTTTTGAAAAAATGTTTAGTTTTTGCACAGTAACTTAAAAGCTATAACAACTAGACTGAAACTGTTAATTTAAAAATTTTTAATATAGTTTAAGTCATTTGGATTCCAGGTGAGCGATTACAGGCTCCTGGGAGCCTCTAGTTTATAATGACACGATGATTAAAAGTTCCTTGACACGATTGAAAACAGCCACGTATTTCTTAAGTGATTAGTTTTATACTTCCAGATGTGGCATTTCATTAACTTTTTACAACTAATGTCTGTATATCATTGAATATTATACAAAAAGTCTACAATTGTTAATACAATAGGAATATGATGGATAGATTCTTGACACAAATCACCAGACATGGAAAAAGCGGAGCAGCTTTTTAATTCATCTTCAAACCATAGTGAGAAATTAAACATAGAGTAAATGCTCTCATTGAGACAATCCCAGAGCATGGCTTAAGCGGAAATTTGTGTTATATGTCGATAACGCTCTACATATGAGTTCGAACCTATCAACAAATAACAACAAAAACGAACAAGATTTTGTACAAATATTTCCTACTAAGTCGACATTAAATAGTAAAACACGGAACCATCTACTTGGTAGGTCAATATATTGATGTAAAGCTTTTATTACAAATGATTATACCTCACGCAACGAAGTTGCCGGGGTATAATGTTTTTTACCCGTCCGTAGGACACGGACGTACTGACGGACGGACTTACGGACGGACCGTCCGTAAGTCCGTCCGTCAGTACGTCCGTGTGCCATGCTGTTGTCGCCTGGATAGAGCTCTCATTTCTGAATGGATTTTAACGAAACTTTAGGAAATTGTTACTTATAGTAGCTGCTTGGATTGGATTGATTTTTTATGGAATTTCGTCAAGGGGGGCATATTTTTGGAGGGGACTTAGTCAACTTTCATGTACATGTATATTCAATGTTGTCGCCTGGATAGCGCTTTCATTTCTTCATGGATTGTCATGAAACTTTAGTTACTTATAGTAGGTGCTTCGATGGGATTATCTAAAGAATTAATACATTATATTGAACTGTTACACGGATACTTCCTATGTCTAATAATTTTTAACATTATCGGTTGCAAATATTTCGAAAATTCCACAGTTATCTTTTACATAAAAACAGAAAAGGAAAAAGTGTAAGACATGTAGTTACTAAGAACAATATTATCATTTGAACAGACCGCGAGATTGACCTTAATTGACCGAATTATACACGGAAAAGAATTTTCGAATCTGGTAAGAGAATATTCAAATGTACACCGTTTTATTACAACCCGGGCGCGAAACAATGACTTTAAAGGCATTGATGTTATCTTAGGACGAGTGGGGGCAAATTTCGAAGTTAAATATTCCGGACACGAAGCATTCACTCAAAAGGCAATGATGTGGCCTTGGGGGCCCAATTTCAATTTAAATAAACTTAAAGGATAAAAAGTTATATCCCGGACACGATTTGATATGGATGCACGGACGAACAGACAACACTATGTCGTCCTTATTTTGCCTCTTTTAGCAAAACCCCAATATAAACCTCCTAAAAAATGAAAAGTGGAATGTAACAATAGATAAAGCTATCTTACATATCCTAAACCTGTACTAGTATTAATATGCGATTTGCAGTGTCAAATAAATTTGGCTGAAAATACCAGCCTTAAAGAGAAGAAAAGAAAAAAGATGAAGTAAATTATCAGACAAAAACAATGTCTCCCATTTATCTTCGTTTGGTATACATAATAAAATAAAAGTTACATACAAATACACAGTATAGTTTGAAAGCTTTTCTGCAAATGTTATTGTGTGTCGCAATTATTTCATTGCATATTTTATGCACAGTAATCAAAGTAATCCTCCTCTTCATGCTTCATATTGATAAAAAAAATCAAAAATTTACATACGTTACAAACTCTTAAAGTGCATACTTATTCAACCGGATAGCAGAATTTAAAAGCTTTTCTTGTTTTAATCGTATCATTGAACTGATTCACATCGTGTCGTACTTTCTTTGACTGTGCAATTAAAATCAAATTAAAAATGTTAAAGCATTATGTTGAAGATGCATTTTTGGCACCAAACGAAAGCTAGAGGAATATTCTTTATATTTAAACGGCCGATTTGAAATAAAATTATATCATAAAAGGTCATTTTAGCATTTAAATAACTAGATCTGCATTTTTCGTTTATTTTATAAGATAAGTTGGACAAAAATAAAAGCAAGAGATTAAAGAACTGAATATATCTATTGCCAAATCTATGCATAATCGTCTTTTAATATATTTTCTTCGCTACAGTAAATTTAATACATAAAAAAACTGGAAAATTTACATACGTTTTCATCGCTTCTACTTTGTTTATATCTTTTTTCATCGTGTCATACTACTTCTCACCAAATTGATACAAGTAGGTTGATCGGTGTGATGCAGTCAAGAAAAGAAATAGCAGGGTTTTATACCGATTGTGTGAGTTAAAAAAATACCCATGATTTGCACGTGAAAGTTGACCCTGTTTTAGTAATGCGTAATTCATAGTGTGTTCCAGATTTCGACCACAGTCCTTCACTGGTGGATGAACTTAAATGCTTTCACCTGGAATCCTTTAATTAGGGTGTAATTATGATGTTGTGGATATATATTTGAATATTTATAGGTTATTTGTCGGCAAAAAAATTATTTGAAAAAAATTATCTGATGTTGCGTTTCTTTTGTGAGTGAGTATATATCTTTAAATTACGAAAAGTAGTGAGTTATCGCTCGTTTGCAGGGGGCGCTGTTGTAGCCGGTCCATATTAATTTCCGGTTATAGTGTAATATCAGCGTTTGCAAACTCACAAAGAAGAAAAAACGATATTAATTCTTCAAAATAAAACATTAAAGATCTTTCTTTCGGCCATAAAAAAATTAATTTATTATCGTTTTAACAGATTTGACCTACAGTTTGCGCAAACATGTCCACCCAGTTCCCCCCTTTTCTTACTTATTCGAAAGCATACATGTTTATACGTAGGAAATTAATTACTTACCATTATTTTTCGAATAACTGATTTTTCATTAGCACTGAAATACTTTTAGTCTTTTTTCACGGCATTGAAATATTTTGCTTCAACCTTTCTAACATCGAAATGGACGACACCTACAGCGGCAGTGGAGTAGCATTGGTATTGTAACAAGATTTAAAAAAATGCTTTCTTATAAATAAATTAATTGAAAGAGAAAATATTTTTTGTATGGAAATATTGCTAGTTTATTATAAATAATCGTTTTTGTTTTCTTAGGGAACATGGTGAAACGGCGATGTTCGCATATTTTAGTAATTACGAAAGAAGATTAATTAGATTACAAACTTTTTAATTAACTCATTTTTAGTCAAGAAAGTTTTGTATTTCTATTTTTTAATTCTTGATCATTCTTCTTCCAAAGCAGAAATTGTTAAATTCGCGTATTTATCACAGTATATGATTCAATTGTTACGCACATGCATCAGTTTGTAAACATAAAGACGCTGGAACGGGAACAGCGGTGCCATCTGGTAATTTTCAGGAAGAGATAATTCACTATTGTTTCCCATTGGAACCATTGTAGAAAAAAGAACTTTAGGGTTTTGATTATTATTTTACAAAGATTTGCAATATCTTTGCAACTATATTAACACATAAAACCTAAAATCTTTTAAAATGTCACATTACATTCCCAATGAAATATTAAAAAATCAACAGTTACTGAAATGAATTCTGCGGTTCACAACAGTTTGAACAGAGATAAACAATGGACTCATCATTTCACACCATTAAATGTTTAAGAACAAATGATTGTGTATAAAACACAAGTGCAAATAGTCTTATATGTCTATATGTCGCTGATAATATGTAGCATTGGAATTTCATTTGGTACTCCCTCGTTACCATAGGGATATGCTCTTATTTGAAAATTTCGATAAACCTTTTTTGAAAATTAATAAGAACTTAAAATGTAATATTAAACAAAAAGTAGAAGATAATTACAAAAATAAAATAATGCAGAAACTATCCAGCTTTACCGATGATTCTAAATTATTTTTATATAAACAAATAAAGACTGAATTTGGCTTAGAAAAATATATATTGAAAGAAACAAGTTTAAAAAACAGGCAACTTTTAACACAACTTAGAGTCAGCGACCACAAACTTAATATAGAATTAGGAAGATATAGAAATATAGCAAGAGAAAATAGATTTTGATCTGTATGTGAAATTGTCGAAGACGAATATTATTTTCTCTTACATTGTAATATTAACAAAGAATTAAGAAGAACTATGTTCTATAAATTAAATTTAAATCAATATATTGATTTCAATAATCAAATTGTTCATATGCACCAAATTTTGAATCCGAAATTGGAACTGATTCCAATTGTATGCGACTTTATAAAGCAGTCATTGGCACTACGAACATAGGGTCCACATTGGTCAAAGTTCCTCTAGTATAATATTTTAAATACACGCATTTACCTAGCTGTTATTATCTTTTTTGTATTATGTAATGATATTCTCTATACTTTTTTGTCGTATTGTCATGTGTATTGTTTATTATGTAACAGTTTATGTTTGTTTTGACCCGTACGGGTGTAACTTTCGCAAATAAAAGGATATATATATGTGTGTTGTATCAATGAAAAAAAATACATGTCATCAGAACAGAACAGAACAGATTTTTATTTACCAATTAAAGGTGCCCGTTAGAGGCAGAATCAATTACAATTTAATCAAAGAAAGAAACAAAATCAAAAATCCTAATAAATAAACAAAAGTTTCATTTTAACATGTCATCATATATACCAAGGTCATAAATTTAACCACTCCATACGAGATTTATCCTAATCAATACCATGATTTGGCGGTTCAACTAAAATATGGCAATGCGTGCTTACGCCTTTTGTTTGTTAATCCGTCAAGGCACAAAACTAAAGTCGGATTATTATGGAAGTAAAATTCGGCCTATATCTTAACAACAGTACAGATCAGTACAGTGTAAGCACCGAGTGTAAGCGGAATTGATCGCCCTGATTATACGTCAAGGTTACCGAGATATCCTTTCTTAACCTAATGCAAAATAACAAACGGAGGTACTAAAGGGATATTAACTAGTTTGTATTTGTATCATTGTTATATTCCGAATGGATACAAAAGAATCTCTTGCTACAATATTTACATACTTTTATCTGTGAATTGCTTCATGCATATATTAGATTAGGAAAATACGGTAGAAAAAAACAGACAATCTGTGTGAGGACGCACGTCTGTATTGATCTCAGCTGTACAATATCACTGTCTCCATAAATTTCTCAATACATTTGGCACGAGACTGGTATCTACGTATGCAGTAACCGTCTGGATGAGAAAAATTGATGACTTGAGAATTAAGCTGAAACGAGGTTTGTAATATTAAAAGGTATGTAAATTTTTAATTTGTAAAAATCTGTTATGTGTTCGAAATAATATTTGTTAAATATTGTTGACTTGTTTATTATACAAATGTCGTTGTTCATTTCATAATCCGGGCCTTTAAATTTGATTGGCCATACTTTGTAAATCTATCAACTTGCGAAAATGCGAAAATCCATCGATAAACTGTAGTTCATGTTCAAATAGTCTTATAATGGTGGCTAAAACACGAGGGGGGGGGGGGGTGGGTGGGTTGTAACGTAGTATATATAGAGTAATACGGATGTGGCGTATTTTTTACCTTTTCACCTTACATGAAAAGGTAGCTCTCTTCATGGGAAAATATGACATTGAGTAGGTATTAATTATCTACATATATCAATGCCGATTCCCAGTTTAAAATACCTCCCTTTTCCTAATATGCTCTTTGCTCAGTTTGGAATTCGTGACTGTTTGGTTCTTCTGGACTAAAACTTGTGTCCAAAAAATTCAGCTCCCCCCCTTTTCTACAAAAAGTAGTAGATCCCTAAAGTGTAATATACTAACACTTGCTTAAATAGCTAATGCCTTTTTACGGATATGGATATAAGATTAATATTATTTACTTTTTATAGTACAAACTGATGTTTTTCTTAAATAACCAAAATTGTGTACATCGTTTGATGTCATGGTTATTTTGTAAACCATTGTAAACTTATTGGTTTTTGGACTTTGATTCAATAGTGTCTAGAAAATCTACCGTACCTCCTATGTTTATTTATTTGAGGTAGATACGCCCAGAACACATGTGAGTACAATAACTGAAATTTAAGCTTTCGTCTTCGAGGAATTGACAGGGTCCAAACTATGATTATATGTGGATAAAAAATAAAAGAAAATTTATCATTAGCTGTCAATCATCTTATTTTGCTGGAATTAATTATCTTGTGTAAGTGTATTGTGCACGCATGATTTTGAGGCTTCATTATGGAACGCCGTGACTGTCTTATGTTGGTATTCTTTTTCATATGCTGTGGTTCCGTTGTTATATGATGTGGTTCTGTTATTATATGTTGTGGATTCATCATTATATGCTGTGGTTCCGTTATTATATGCTATGGTTCTGTTATTATATGTTGTGGATTCATCATTATATGTTGTGGTTCCGTTATTATATGCTATGGTTCTGTTATTATATGCTGTGGATTCATCATTATATGCTGTGTTTTTGTTATTATATCTGTGGTTGTGTTATTTTATGCTGTGGTTTGGTTATCATATGCTGTGGTTTTGTTATTATATGATGTGGATCTGTTATTATATGCTGTGGTTCCGTCATTATATGATGTGGTTGTGTTATTATATGTTGTGGTTTTGTTATTATATGCTGTGGTTTTGTTATTATATGATGTGGATCTGTTATTATATGCTGTGGTTCCGTCATTATATGCTGTGGTTGTGTCCCGCCATTACAACTAAAAGTAAGTCAGTTGATCCCGATTAGTAAAGTATTGGATGATTTAAATATGCAAATGTTTGCTGATAGATTCGAAGCTGAAAAAATAACCCCAGACAAATTGTCAGCACATGAAAAAGAAGCTCTAGGCATTTCATGTAAGGAAGACATGATGAGACTCAGAACCGAGTGTGTTAAGTACTCAGCCAGAAACTCTGTTTATAACATTCCAAAAATCAGTACTGGAAAATTTGTTTGAACACGAAAATGATATCGGTATCTGAAAGCACTGTTTACCGACGAATGACTCAATTTGGTTTGAACAAAATGACTTTTTCACAAATAAGCGACAATGATCTTGATCTGAAACTTAAAGAAATGATGAAAGATTTTCCGTTATATGGAGAAAATCTCTTAAGGCAGATGCTAATCCTAAAGGAAATTAGACTGTCAAGATGGAGGTTACACGAGAGCATACATAGAATGGACTAACATGGTGTCAGTGAAAGAAAAGCCGCTATACTGCACAGACGGGTTTATAACGTAGTGGGACCGAATCACCTATGGCATATAGACTCAAACCTCAAACTAAACTAAATCGATGGAGATTCATAATCGTTGGTGGAATCGATGGTTTCAGCAGGATGGTCATGTTTTTAAGATGCACGGACAATAATAAGTCCGACACTGTATTGCAGTGTTTTCTGTCCGTAGCAGAAAGATATGGTGTCCCTAATAGGGTAAGATCTGATAAAGGCCTGGAAAATGTTGGTGTTGCAGACTACATGTCTAAAATGGGGCTAGGCGGCATGCTAACAGGAAAAGGCTCACAACCAAAGGATCGAGAGACTGGAGAGATGTATACGATGGAGTACTTGCATTTCTCTACAACTTATTCCATTACATGGAAGATCAAGGCATACTTGATCCTTTAAATCAAACTCATTTAGATGCCCTCCACTATGTATTCATCAACAGAAGGCTTTCATTTTGGAGCGATGCATGGACTGGACATAGACTTCGTACTGTAAAATCATCTTCCTTCGATTTGTGGACATCAGGGAAGCTTGAGAACGCTCTTGGACTTGATGGTGCTGAATTAAGATCTTCAATACTACGGCACTGAAGGATTTCTTGATCAAGGCGATGTTCAAGAGGGAGAGGGAGATGGGCCTATATTTGATTCTCTTTCTAGCTTTATTACTGATGAGTGTAGAGGTGTTAGACCAAGAATTTATCAGAAATCGTCAAAACATTGGAATAGATGATTTTCAGAGATGTTTGGATATTGTTGAAAGAAATAACAAGCCAAGTTTTGAGCATATTTTATAATAAATAAAAATGTTTTATACTAATTGGTTCAGATCCTAAAGTGATAGAATGTAGTCTGATTTCCAATGATTACTTTGTACACATATGCACACATGTCCTCTTTATGAACATTTGTTCCATCAGCCCATTACTCTTACATTTCTCACTTAACAAGTTAAACAACGAAATTACATAAAAAATCTTTTTGACTGTTATGTGTACTGACCAGAATGCCCCACCAAATAGTTCATCCTTAAAATATGAGGTTCAAACTAGAATTGTTTTAAGTTACCCCTTTCATATTTAAATTGTTAATTTTACATACATACCAAATATCTCAGTCCTAGGTGAAAAACAAAAAAGTTGGAAACTTGACCTTGAAGATCAAGATCAAAGGTCATCTGAGGTCATACCTTGAGGTATGGTATACATTCTCTTGTACTGATTTACATACCAAACATCTAAGCCCTAGCTCAAAGGGCAAAAAAGTTTATAGCCTGCACACACAATTTTCTGTTGTAAATTTGACCTTGATGTCATCCAAGTTCATATCTTGAGGTATGATAATCATCCTCTTGTGCTGACCTACTTACATACCAAATATCAAAGGCCTGTCAAAGACAAAAAAGTTAAGGCCCGGAGAAGACTATGGTCCAAAATAACATAAAAAATTAAAGGTGAATGTCAAAGGTAATTCATGTTAGTACGGCACACATCGTCTTGTAGTGACCTACCTGCATACTAAATATCTTAGGCCTATATCAAAGACAAAAAATGTATGGCCCGGACAAGGTTTCGCTGAGAAGAATGCACACCTCTGAGCGACCGCCCACCACCTCAGAAAGTTGTATCTTGATTGATCAAAGCGTTTTTTCAAAATGCGTCGGATAAGTTCATGATTAAGTATGGTACAGAAACGGTGCAAAAACAATAAGTCGCCCAAACTACGTTTTGGGGCGACATAATAAGAATAAGATGAAGAACTCATGGTAAAACAATATATTATAGCTCACATAAAAACCTTGCATTCTGATTGGTTAGCAAGCCGTATACATCAGGCTATGTATACGTCTACAGCCGTATACATAAAGCATAGTTTTATCCCGTATGGGGCCCCTGGGACAACAAATCATCATGGCCGCCTTCGTTCCGCTTCGATTGAAAAAGTAACAAAATTAAACAATGTCTAACCCGAACATGTTTTAAACGACGTAAATAAAATGATATGTAATATATTTGTTTAAATAACAGAAGGGAAGTAAATTAAGAAACAAATCTACTCAAATATCAGCGATAGAAGGCACGGAAAAGGGGGGGGGGGGGTGGCAAATGCACAAAACAACAAACGAGAAACTTGATCTCAAGCGCACTAAAAGTTAATAAATACATGTATGTACCTACACTGCATCATCATGCACTCTTCAGTCAAGACATCGTCAAAATCCGTTGATATTCATTTTGATTTCCATCGTCCAAAATCCAATGATATTCATTTTAATGGCATCAAAGTGACATTACCGTCAATAACTAGTTTTCTAATTTTAATTCACTTATCAACGTCGACATCCACACATCAATCAAAACCAATAAGCGAGTTCGCAGTTTCTTAATGCGCATGTGTATAGTTTTAAAAAGGGGAATAACCCGCTAAGGTTAAAAGGTCAAGGCAGATAAACAATAACGTTCGGGACGCAGATCGGATGTTGTAAAAGAGACAAAATCGGTACAAACGCTTTACTTGTGGTGTTTCTATTAATCTCTTGGCTATTCCTGGTGCTTATATAAACCACCACGATCCGTTTTAAATTGAATTTCGGCAAAATTGTTTTATAATTGTTTTCTCCTATATGACGCGCGGATTGTTTATCTTCCTTACAATCCCACAATGCCTCACTAATTTTCTCCTATAAACCGGAAGTGGTCCGAACTGCGAACTCGCTTATACAAGCTCCACCGATATTGAATTTGGTGCTTCGCAAACTTTTACATTGACACTTCCCAGTTTAAGGATACAATTGGGTTATGTATTGAACAGAAGACGATTAACATTTAAAAAAGATAAATTTTCGCTGTTATTTAATATATAATAATGTTTCCTTATTTTTATTAATTTAATGTTCAACAAAAATATAGTTTGTTTTTATATAAACTTTAGTTATAAATCCCGAATGGGCCTCGATCGTCTAAGCGTCATAAAAGTAATGATGGGGTGCCATAAGGGACAATATTTATTGAATATATTTTGATTTTATCAATAATAACGTAATTTGCCCAATTTCAGAGTGTAATTTTGTGTTATAAAAACTATTAATAAAAATGCATTTTTTTTAATATTATGCGTTCACTTAAAACGTATATTTTCCAAACAAATACGGATAACTTGATCACGTATCCAAAAAAATTTACGCTATGTTCTTTCTTAAATATTTGTTTGTCCCGTAAAATATTCCTAATTTAAGATGTGAGCTATAATATAATAGTTATTCCGGTCTTAGACAGGGTATATAATGTCACATTCACGGCTTAGGACGTATATTCCATTCGCCTTCGGCTCATGGAATATAAATCCTAAGCCGTGAATGTGACATTATATACCCTGTCTAAGACCGGAATAACATATAATGTCTCCCCCTATCCGTGAAGGGGACACATAAATAACAAGAATAAGTTTGAAAGAATGAAATGTCCAGTAACCTTTTTTACTGCAATCACCAAACCAAAAAGTTGATGCCCTGAGTATGATTTTATGATGATTTTTTAATGTTCACATCCTGATGTAAATGAATATATAGTTTCATAAAGATATCATAATTCTTTCATAGAAAAGTAACATAACCTTTAAGTAAACCTAAGTTTACAACCCTTTTTTCTGTGATCAATCAAACATGAAGTTCAGGAGAAAAGTGCAATTATTTTATAATAAGTTTTGTTTGTTAATATTCTTATGTATATGTGTGTATAAAGTTTCATTATGATACCTTAAATCCTTCATGGTAAAGTAACTTCAACCTGTAGGTTAACCTAATTTGGGACAGACAAACAGACCCTAAAACTATATGCATCCTACTTTCGTAGATAAAGCATACAAATTATTAAATAAACAAAAGACATGATGCCCATATCACAGCATGTTCTTATTTCTTCAATTAATGAACCATAAAGTAGATGCCAGGGCTTTAATTTTATGATGATTGTTGTATGCTCATATCCTGATGTATATCTATTTAAAGTTTCTTGATGATATCATACTTCTTAATACTAATTCTCCCTAAGGACTAAGGTGATTCTATTATAGGTGTGGCACACGTCACAGATTTTGCCAATCTAATTAAAAATTTAATCAATCTTTCACTAGCTCCCGCTTTTGTAATTGTCGCTGTAAAAATCTAACAACAGCCCATTACAGGTCATCTCAGATTGAACTTTTGATATGAATATAATCCAATGAAAATTTTGGGGTATTTCCCAAAAAAATAACCAATCAAACGTTAGCTTATATCTTATCTTGGGATTTAGTTATGAAAAAGGTACAATACTGCCAGAGTGATTCGAAACAATGAGAGAGGATTCCCCAACATTAAAGATTGCATGGTGAAGAAGTTTTTGATTGGTCAATACAGAAGTTCATCCTGAGGTGACCCTATATGGGATGTTGTTAGATCGCCACATCGACAATAACAAAAAGGGGAGCTATTGAAAGATTTAATTTTAATAGATTAAGATTTTACTGAAAATAATTTTATATGTTAATATTGACCATTGAACCTAAAAAATAACGCTTGTATGTTAGTAGTGACCACCGTTACCATGAAATACGCAATTTGCAAGCCCTTTTTTTCAAGAAAAATAGAACATATTAAATATGATTTTTTTTATTGGCTTAAATAAAAGCCTAAATGACAATATATAAAACAGATTTACCACTTTACATTTATGTGTAGTCAGAACGAGGCTATCGAATATGTCATTAAATTAAGCATTTTTCAGTGCAAATTTTGGACAAAGATATAAAGAATCTAACACCGGTGGGAAGACAAGACGGTAAAATCTCAGACACCCAAGTGAAAAGATTTCTGGTCTTCAACGAGGCTCTGCCGAGTTGTAGACCAAAAGAAATCTTTCACACGGGTGTCTGAGATTTTCCCGTCTTGCGCTACCACCGATATTTGATTCTATTTCTCACTAATTCGTTAAAAAAAGTCCCGGTGCTGTCATGTTTAAATTTGTCAACAAAGAGTTATCTACCCTGAACGTAATCTTCAGTGTATAAGTTGTTGCGCAACGTGTTTGTTTTGATGTGTAACCGCTCTCAGATTGCGACATAAATTGGTTCATGGAAGCTCAGATATGTTGTTTTCATGTTAATATTTAAAGAGGCCTAGTAAACCAACACAACTAAAGCATATATTTATATTTTTTCTCGGTGAACCGACAGTTGACGTCACAATTCATTTTTACGGGAAAAGGAGCGTGAAAATAGGTACCCGCTGTGTCATTAGTTAGAAATTACCATTTTTGCCACAAAATGACGGAACCACAACATATAATAACGAAACCACAGCACAAATTTAAGTAACCACAGCATGTAATGACGGAACCACAGCATATAATAACAAAACCACAGCATATAATGATGAAACCACAGCATATAATAACAAACCCACAGCATATAGTAACGGAACCACAGCATATAATAACAAAACCACAGCATATAATAACAGAACCACAGCATATAATAACGGAACCACAGCATATAATAACAGAACCACAGCATATAATATCGGAACCACAGCATATAATAACAAAGCCACAGCATATAATAACAAAACCTCAGCATATAATGATGAAACTACAGCATATAATAACGGAACTACAGCATATAAAAAAGCAGACCAACATAAGACACTCACGGCTTTCCATACTTCATGCATGGTTGAAATCGATGTATGAGATGTTATCAGTTCTAGATAGGCTATAGCTGCGAACGCATCACATTTTTTTGTCTTGCCAACGAAAGTTGGGTCCATATAGATTTTTTCGCTTGTTCGTCGTTCGTCTTTCCGTTCAAACTCAGGTTTGACCTTGCCTTGAAGCTTTTTATGAAGATGACATCTTTATGAATCTTATACACAATTACAACTTGACGAATTCTGTTCAATGGCAAATTCTGTAGGACTGTACAAAATATTTAAAGCTTGACAAAACTTAGAAAAGGGGGTGGGTGTTATCAATATGTGCCAAGCGGGACATCAGCGGGACATTTTCTTGTTGTTTATATATGTGATCATAATTGTATTTTGTTATAATTTAGTATTGATCTTTTTGTGAGAGCCAACACTAGGCTGTGTCTAGCCCTGGCAAACGGACACTGGGTTTTCCTGAACTTTTTTTACTAGTAAATACTTTGTCTGCTGGCATTGATCTGTTTTACTATGTATCATATTTATTTGCAATAGACTCAAATAAACCCGACTGCTTACAGAAGATACAGCTACTGCTTTAGTCTCCAAGTTTGCTTTGAGTTGTTAATTAGAATTTTTAAATTGATACATCGATTATGGCGATTTGTAAATAAAAGGGAATTTTTCATGAGACAATAGTGTAGTGAAGATCTTATATGTGGAATAAATTATTTTTATTATTATAATTTGAATATTAAGATTGATGAAAATGGTGTTTGTAACATAAAGTACATATTGTATGCAAAATCACAAGAATGAGTCTATTCATCAGTATCGGTAATATTCTCGTCATCATCACTGAAATACATGTGTTCATGCTCAGGAAGATCAGCTGCATCATAGAGATACTGACCCCAGTCAGTAATATGAAAAATTACCAAAGTTAAAGTACCAAATAACTGAGGCAATGTGTTAGGACAATGCGACGACGCTCCGATTTTACGTTTACAATACCAATTAAGAATTACACATTCATTAAATCGAATCTGATAATTACACTAGTCGTCTGATAATTTTTTGACGAGATATGCCTGCTTTGGATTTTTGCCGAAATGATATTAGCATTTTGTTGAGAAACAAAAACATCATAATGTCCCTCTGAATTAAAATGCTCATCTGCATATGATTTAGCCATTTTAACTTGACATGTTCCAAGTGTAAGATTTCTTATGCCATCCCCCTTCGGACGAGGATGATTCAATCTTTGACCATTTATAACTTCTTTTGTCTAAGCAGTCTTGTTCAACCTCAGTTTTAAGCTCGTTACTCTGTTTAGACAGAAACAAAATTTTTGCACCTAACAGTTCATCAGCTTCACTGGTACAGGAGTTCACAATATTTATTGATTATACCTAATGGGATTTTAAAATAATCACAAATAAAATGGATCTGATTGGTTGGTAATATCTTGTCGAGATATCGAAAGAATTTTATTCGACCATTTATGGACTCCACGATCCACCTTAACTTTGTGACCAAATGTCCTCCACAGAATGTTGTTTTTGTAAACGATTCTAAAATTACGGCATCTTCGATTTACCATCGAAACATCACTCGCTTGAAGCCAGGTTTTAATTTCTTCCACGTTAGTTTTTATTATGTGATTTAATATTTTTGAATCAATGTTTTTTTATGTGTATGGCCCTGACACTGACATGTACCCGGTAGTTGTTACAAACACCATTGGTTTGATAAGGGGTCTATGTTTGTGTAGACTCTAAGGCCTCCTTTGGAAATGATAGTAAACCTTGTGTATATAGATGTACGTATCAACCACCGCAAGGATAACAGGGTTCAATCCACCTCAGTTCACTCTTCATTTGTTGCGTTGCGGATTGCAATTATTCTTTAAATTTTTTTGTGCGTTTCTTTGCATGCCTGTTGTCTTGACTCCATTTCTTTCTTCAGTGTCAGTGATCAATAACATTTGATATGAGAGAAAAAAGTTAACGTATGATGTGATGCATTTATGTACTAGTTGCTTAACCTTTCCCAGGCACGGCTGAATCATTCTACCCAAAAGTTAATATTTACGCTGTGCTTTCAAGCGGTTACATTAAATACTTGGTATATTCATACACACATCATTTCGTTGTAAGACCAATTGTACATGTTGTACAAGTTGCGTCCTTAAACTTTATCTGCATGTCTGTCTGTCCGTTCTTCATTCTTACCGTCCGTTCGCCAGTCCGTCCAAAAATTTTTTTGAATGCTTTAACTTGAAATCTATAAAGGTTACAAATGATTTGAAGTTTTAGACATGCCAGTTTATCAAATGATTTAAAATCTGCAAAAAAAACCAAACAAAACAAACAAAAACAAACAAACAAACGAACAAAAACAAACTGAAAAAAACAACAAAAATAAAACTCATTACTATCATTCGTCAGAGGAGCAATGCATTATCGCTACTTAAAAGGGGAGTATAGAAATTGGTTTCCGGGTCGTAACTTGTGATATCGGGATCAATCATGTAAGTCAAGGTTCAATATTTATTTTAATAGTATATATGATTACTAAATTACCATGCATTCCAGTCATAAAACTAAACAAGTCATACGTTTGCGCACACTGTGGCACCCATTCGCCTACTTAATGTCCAGCGCTTAAGACCACACGCCCAAGTGCACTATGTAAACCTGCAATTAACCAAGTTGCATATTAGGGATAGACACAGTACATGTGTACTAGCGTGTGACGATGGAATTTTCGTAACCAATATGTATTAATCTGACAGTAATCTACTTCAGCATTTTTGTTTGTATTACATGTATATAGGATGACAAAGTTTCTTGTCATTCAGTCACAGTAAGTAAATTATATACAAACGTCTTAGCATTGTGAGAAACATATAATATATCTATACAGCGGATATATGAAACATCAGAAATACAGGGTTTATATCAAATATTATATATACGTAAACAAATTTAACCCACCACTGTTAGAATTAGATTTAAATTCTATCAAATTTTGTGCTTACCCTCAGCGGGATTATATATATATATATATATATATAATATATATATATATATATATATATATACATGTATATATACAAACGTCTAAGTATTGTGACAACCATATAATATATCTATCCAGCGGATTTCTGAAACATCAGAAATACAGGGTTAATATCAAATTTTTATATATACTTCTACAAATTAAGCCCAACACTGTTTGAATTAGATTTTTAACACTGTCAAATTTTGTTTACCCTCAGCGGGATTAGAACTCACACCGTTGTGACACTGTGGCACCAAATCGCCTGCACTATGTCCAGCGGTCTAGACCCCTCGGCCAAATCCGCTATATAAAAATATAGCTTCATTAACCGGGGTGAAGCGTAGACATAGACATAGTACATGTGTACTAGCGTGTGACGATGGAATTTTCGTAACCAATACATATTAATTTGACAGTAATCTAATTCAGCATTTTTTTATATATTATATAGGATGACAAAGTTACTTGTCATTCAGTCACAGTAAGTAAATTATATACAAACGTCTAAGTATTGTGACAACCATATAATATATCTATCCAGCGGATTTCTGAATCATCAGAAATACAGGGTTAATATCAAATAATTATATATATTAGTATATGTGACTGTAATGTTCAAATCAAGTAATAATATTATATATATATATATACAAACGTCTAAGTATTTTGACAACCATATAATATATCTATCCAGGGGATTTCTGAAACATCAGAAATACAGGGTTAATATCAAATTTTTATATATACTTCTACAAATTAAGCCCAACACTGTTTGAATTAGATTTTTAACACTGTCAAATTTTTGTTTACCCTCAGCGGGATTCGAACTCACACCGTTGTGACACTGTGGCACCAAATCGCCTGCACTATGTCCAGCGGTCTAGACCCCTCGGCCAAATCCGCTATATAAAAATATAGCTTCATTAACCGGGGTGAAACGTAGACATAGACATAGTACATGTGTACTAGCGTGTGACGATGGAATTTTCGTAAGCAATACATATTAATTTGACAGTAATCTAATTCAGCATTTTTTTATAATATTATATAAGATGACAAAGTTACTTGTCATTCAGTCACAGTAAGTAAATTATATACAAACGTCTAAGTATTGTGACAACCATATAATATATCTATCCAGCGGACTGTGACTGAATGACAAGTAACTTTGTCATCTTATATAATATATAAAAAAATTCCGGAATAGATTACTGTCAAATTAATATGTATTGCTTACGAAAATTCCACCGTCACACGCTAGTACACATGTACTATGTCTATGTCTATGTCTACGTTTCACCCCGGTTAATGAAGCTATATTTTTATATAGCGGATTTGGCCGAGGGGTCTAGACCGCTGGACATAGTGCATGCGATTTGGTGCCACAGTGTAGCAGTTCATCATATTCTAAAGTATATGAGGTGTCACATGCAAGAACTGTACACATAAAGTCATTTGGAGATAAACTATTCATAAATACGCTAAATTCAATTGGATTTATGTTTATAATATCTTGCCAGAAACTTTCACGTTTTAGATCAGTAAAGTCACATGACGTCAATAAGTGTTCAATAATGTTACAAAATAATTTTCCACACTTATCACAAAGGAGGGTATTCTGTTAACACGTATAATACTGCAAAGATCAACAACGTATTGTGCCTCAGTTCGTAACTCGGGGAAATGTTTCGCTATTGTACTCATGCATGCATGTAAAATGTCCATAAGTTTATATTTCTCTATCAAACTAATAACATCAGGAATAAAACCGAGTTGTTCTTTTGTGCACTTGTATTGGTATTCAAGTAGTCTTGTCACAAGGATTTTCCTAGGTAATTTTTCCGTGTCGAGTCTACACAATCTACCAAAAAATATTAGTTTGTTAATGTTAATGTATACCTCTATCCTATACCATCCTAAAAGATTACAGCATTTGTTTGATCTGGTACGGACGGGTAATCCTTGGAGTATTTTGCATACGAATCTGTGAGCTCTCTCTAGAGCCAAAAGTTCCGTTTTACTTAAGCAGTTCCAAAGTTCACAGCCATATAAAGCTTTGGTGTAACACATAGATTTAACGAATTTTGAACATGACAATGGATTTAATATTGAAGAATGAATACCCGAGTTAAGTACACAGAGAGTTGTTGTGCGTAAAGTTCTACATGCATTTAATGTTTGTTCAAGGGTGCTGAAGTTGCTGTTGAGTAGTATTCCTACGTGTTTAGCGGACGAAACAACTGGTATAGAGTTATAATAGAGTGTAAGATTACAGTCGTTCTTTTGACTTTTAGAGTAAATGAGAACGTTGCTCTTTGGTGGTGAGAATTTAAATGCCCATTGTTTGCTATACAACTCGCATATGTTGATTAAGCGCTGCATCCCGAACTCTGATGTTGCCATCAAGGCTATATCATCTGCTTGAACCGATGAACTGATTTTAATGTCTAAAATAGCACAACCGAAAATGCTATTTTCAATATCTATAAGCAAATCGTTAATATAAACTAGATAAAGCACGGCTGACAAAACTCCACCTTGTCGAACTCCACGTTTAAGTTGAAACCAACGAGAGTACTTTCTGTTAAATAGGACACAACTCTCCATGGCGCTGTACATTTCGTCTAATAGAAGCCACAAGCAACCCTTGACACCACATTTAAATAGTTTGTAGAGTAACGCATCATGCCATACAGTGTCGAAAGCTTTAATGCTGTCTAGTAGCACGACAAATACTGTACTGTTTCTTTCATTATAATGTCGCACTACTTCTTGAATATTAAAAGAAGCATGGATACTGCTTAGTTGTATTTGAATTTGGATTGGATTTGTCAATTGAACCTCCTTTAAAGAGAGGAATTATAATGCTTTTCTTCCAGTCCTTTGGAGTGTAAAGTGATTTTAACAAAGGTGCTTCATTAATGTCTTTCCGCCATACTTTATATGTTCATAAGAAATATTGTCTATGCCACAGGATTTGTTATTTTTCAGATTCAAACAGATTTTTTCAATTTCTTCTACGGTAAATGGTGAAATTGGACTTTTTTCTGTGAGTTTCTAATTTCAAACACCTCACTCAATATTCTATTAGTGTGTCCTATGGATGTATCTTTTTCCTAAATCGCTTCAAAATGTTCAGCCCATGCCCCACAAATTCCTTCATCCGCTATATAAAAAATACAGCTTCATTAACAGAAGTGATTCGTAAATATATACATACTAAATGTGTACTAGCGTGTGAAGATTAAATTTTCGTAACCAATAAGTATTAATTAAACAGTAATCTAATTCAGCATTTATGTATATTATAGGATAACACAAAGTACTTGTCATACAGTCACAGAAAGTAGATTGTATACAAACGTCTAAGTATTGTGACAACCATATACTACATCTATTCAGCGATTTCTGAGGCATTAGAAATACAGTGTTAATATCAAGTATTTATATATGCATCTATAAATTAAACCCAACACTGTTAGAATGCGATTTTAATACTGTCAAGTTTTGTGCTTACCCTCAGCGGGATTCGAACTCGCACCGTTGTGACACTGTGGCAACCGTTCGTCTGTATTATGTCCAACGGTCTAGACCACTATATAATATATTCGTCTAAGGCCAGACCAATTTAATTTCTTGTTCTCCGGATTTTTGTCATTTTAAAACGGGCGAGCGAGCGAAATAATAAAAAATCATAGGCGAACAGAAAAATTTGATGCTAGCGATAACTTTTTTTTATTTTTATTTTTTTTAAATAAAAAAATGTACTTTCATCAATGTATATATTCGAAAAATTCAGTTTCATTGTGATTGTCTTTCAGAATTGGGCATACTATGCTTACCTGAAGTTTACCAAAGCAATTATGGGTTGATCATTCAAATTATGTACAATCAATTGCAACTTTTAAACAATTCAGTATTGTAGGTCATATACAACATACTACATACATGACTTTCAAAGCAAAAGATACAGCATCCTCCCAAGTCAGGGGTTCTGAGTCCGCGTTCGCTCCATAATCACCCCTGACAACATACATATATATTTTTCGGGTCTGAGTGTCGCCATCTGGCGGTGACCGGAGTTAACATCAGCCAATGAAATTCATAGTAACCTTCGCCTAATGTTTACATGTAAACAAAAAATGTCTGCGCCCTGTATCGTGGATTTTTTTTACGATATGTTGGAAAGATTCCCTCCGGACCTCAAAAAGAAGCTGTATGAGCGATGACAGCTGGAGCCATTTGTTTTTCAAACGAAATGAGGACGACTGCAATGGCATATACAATTTTTCATACGAATACTTCCACGTGTTAAACGTGATATTGATAAAGTAGTGGACTATAGTATAGAATGAAATGGAGTTATGTGCAGTATGTGAAAGCAGTAGTAAATGATTCAATCATAACTACAAATTAATAGACAATTAAAATTTTCTGTAATCCGAACGTACTTCTTAGAACTGAAAAAGGACTGAGTAAGAGGTGGGTGAAGTAACGTTTTAACACAGGACAGATCTGTCAGTGACAGAAGAATGCAAGTTTGTAAATATTGCAACCAAAATTTGTTCATTTAATTGGATTATATGTGATTTAAATTCTACAACACATTTAGGTTGACATTTACATGTATTACACACCTGTATGTAATCTTCAACACATCATCACATTCAACATGTTCAAGACTCAAGTAAAATTTAGTGAACAGTTTTACATTTGGCCATGTTAAAACTACTGATTATAGGAGGAAAACATTCAACTTCAAAATGGACATGGATAATGTTTTACTAATATACTGTACATGTAAGAATGTGAGGGATATTAAAAATTGATCCTGCACATCACACTAGTCAAACTTTTTATCAGATGAAAGCAAATTTCCTGACTCATTTATAAATTATGTGTACTGGAATAAAAGATAAAATGTATTCATGTTCATGCATGTGGATTATGTTCATACTTTCAAAACCTGTTGCAGATTATCACATTAATTTCCATTTCATTTTGTCTTTTTTGATTTGTTTGTTGTGTTCATCCTACTTTCAGAAATTTTTCAGCTTTATAATGCCATGTAGTTTTTATTGGGGAGGAAGCCGGTGTACCCGGAGAAAACTCCTAACTTTCCACAAGGTCCAAATGGGTCAAGAAATCCTGGAAAAGTCATGGAATTTATTAGTATAAAAAAATTACAACAAAGTTCCATGCAAAAAATTTCTACCATGCCTTTATCTCATATTTTTTGTTAAATTGCAAGTGTCAATTACACTAGTACTGTCATGCTAGAATCATTCATGGAAAATGGTCACATAGTTCTTGACAAGTCATTGAATTTTTAGACAAAGAAGGAGTATAGACCATGTTTCGGTAGGAAAATTGGCAATCCTTGTCAGTTAAGATAGGAGTCAAGCACACCCTGCCAGCAGCCAAGCCCAACCTGCAACCCCTGTGTTGACAGTGATCAAAATTAGATGACTAACTACCTCAACCACTCTGCCACAGAGTCCCTGTCTTATAATATTCAGTCTCTGAGTGATTTTAATTACCCCAAGTGAAATAATTTTTCATATACTAGTACATGTACATGTGTTTTATGGCAAGAATGAGATTTGTATGGTACTAGTTTACATATACTGTATGTACCTTATCTGCTGGACCAGTTAAAAGAATAAACCCATGTTTTTTTTAAGCAAAGGACTGGATGGTTATGAATGAAGTGTTAAGTTAATTAACAAGGTGTTCTAGAAGTATACAAAAAGTGGCAGAAAAAAATAAAAAATATAAGACAGTGCAAACAGTTCAATAACATATAATATTTGTAAACCCCTGGGTGTGGAATCACAACCAGCTGCATCATTCAGGATAATGGGACCTCTTAGCAGATGATAAATTGTCACATAAGCTACATATTGGTATCCAAGAAATATTTATAAGTACTGGTACATGTATGCTTAATACTAGACCACAATTAAAGGTTGATGATCTGCTTATTAAAGTTCTAGAGGACCCAATTAACAAAAGCATGGACTTTAAGTGTCCTATTTGGGGGAAATGAAAGTTAAATATGATTGCAAGTCTAACTTAACTAAATTGAAAAAGACATTTAGTTTTGGGCTCCAAGTTGGGGTTTAAAAAAATGTATTGCTAATCTTGATTTTGCATATTGAATCTGTTGATACAAGATATATTTCCAAGTAACTTGTCCTATCAATATAGTGTAGTTTTGTGAGCAAGTATATGGTCATGTTTTGGAATTGAACATGAACTAGTACACATAAATCTTATTATTTACTTAAATACTGCTTACTTAAAAGGAATAAATGCAAAAGCTGCAAGTGCAATTTTTTGACTGTGACAATGGCACTTGTTTTTAATTACTCAATAAATATGCAAGACATAGAATTAAAACCAAGCTTAAAGCAAACTGTCCTATGCTGGGGCTTGTCATAATATACACTAGTATGGCAAACTATGTAGTTCTCCTTCAGGTTAAAATGAGCCGTGATTCTTGTATGTGTATGCAGCTTAAAGTCAACATGGCAGGCAGCTTAGTTATGACAGTGTATCGGATGTAATTTAGATTGTTTAACTTGTTATGGTACAGGCCCATAAGGTCTAAAATCAAACTAAGTGTGCAATTGCAAAAATTGCAACTTGTTGAAGCTTGTCTATATATATCAAAGGAATATTCTTTTGGTGTATCAATATAGCATGTACACCACTATGTACATGTAGGAAAAGTTTATGAATGCTAATAACGGCTAAACTTTCTAGTGTCCCATTGCATTGATCCCTCAATTTGTATCAGCAGACACTGAATTATACGTTTGCAAATAACAATTATCAATTAGTCACATACAATTTGTTTGTTTAAATGGAACTCGATGCCACTTTCAGTAATTTTTTAGCTATATACTGATATCCAGTTATTATTTGATGGAGCTAGGCAGAAGTACCCAGTAAGTGTATAAACATGTACTGCTTTGGTATAAAAGTCAATATTTCGTTGAAATATTTCAACGGTAGATCATTAACATCTTTAATTTCTGGATTTTTTACATCTGTAAAAGGAACATGAATAAATAACCAATCACATTCTTTATGCAGACTTGTGGGGGGGGGGGTAGGAAATAATGCGAGGTCTAAAATATAATACTGCTTAGAACACTTCCTTTCTCCCCCTATGCTCTTTTTTGCTCAGTTTGGAATTACTGACTGTGGTTCTTCTGGACTAATTGTGTCAAAAAAATCCTACCCCCCCCTTTTCTACAAAAAGTAGTAGGTCCCTACGGGGTCATATACTGACACTTGCTTACATAGCTAATGTCTTGTTACATATATGGATATAAGATTAATATTATTTACGATTCATAGTACAAACATACAAAAAATAAGCTTCGTCTTCGTGGAATTGACAAGGTCCAAAATATTCGAGAAGAAAATAACAAAAACGTACCATTTGCTGTCACACACCTTATTTTGTGTTGGCGCACGTTTAAATATAAGATACATGATATATTTTTATCAATTTCAAATCAAATTACCGAAGTATTCGCATTTGCTTTAAACCTCGTGTGTTTGTTTACGTTCGACATGTAGATTTTGTAAAAACGATTTTGATTGGTACTTCTCAAGGTCAGAAGCAACTTCACTTCCGACCCGAAAAATATATATGTATGTATGTAGGGGTGATGATGGAGCGAACGCGAACTCAGAACCCCTGACTTGGGAGGATGAAGATACAGCTGGAGGCAAAAAAATGCAAGTCACATTTGCAAAAATATATTTTTTTTAGAACTTATTTAAAATGCACAACTGACAACACTGTATATCATTTATTGATGAAGATTTCTAGAGGAATGAATTTTAAAATGTCATAAAATATGTTCTATCCCATTCAATGTGTTTGCTGTAATATTCCCATTTAGTGAGACTTTCCCTTTTGATCGAACAACCAAAGACAATCCAAAATTATAGATAAATGGTGTCCAATGTCCAATATTTGAGACAAACAATTCAAGTCCCATGCAAGCCATTAGGAAACAGAGATATATATGAAAAATGACAATAAGACAACAACCAGTCCAAACAGTTATATGCTGACTCTATTAATAAAAATTACTTTAACTTTTCCACAAATAACACTGAACAACCATTACCAGTCATTTCATTTTCTTTTTTTTTTGACACACATATCACAACCGTTGCAACAATGTCAACAAATTTAATAAGCATTGTAGTTTCTGTGGTCATTTTGTTTTATCTTGATTAAACAAAAATCGAATGTGCTTCATTACTGAGGCTAAAAGTTCACCATGCTGTTGCAACCAAACACGTGCAACCAAAAGTTTCAAAGTGTCAGTCGAATTAAGTTTTTTGGTCATCCATCTGGCAATCCTGCGCCAACATCCTATCTACTATAAATACAAATATTACTCACGAACTTTTATTTCACATTTTTTATTTAAATGTTCCTGTATCCTCGTTTTACGTTTATTATGTCGGCGCTAAGATCGAAATGCTTGATTTTGACACATCTTTGAAAAAGCTGTTCTAACGCAACACCACTGAAATAAATCGCCGTGTTTTGGACAACCATGCCTTCCTTTATGACAAATATCCACACTACTAAACAGGGGTCACCACACTCTAAAAAAGTAGGCAGCCAAGCAGGGAGAAGTGAGTCCCTGATAGGGAGACTTCAGGAGACATTAGGGAGAAGTCAGGGGGACCATACAAATAATTAATTTTCGCAGTAGTTATATACATTTTTCATTATTTACATCATTTTTTTTTATATTTGTGGATTTCCAGGATTATTTCTTTTGTGTTTTTAGATTCAGTTTTTGTTCCTTTCTTTTTCATTATTATTAATGGTAGGCAATATCAAATAGCACATAACCTTTATTACTATAAAATCAATGAAAAAAACACCAGATATAGCGACTATTTTTCTATCTACTTCAGTACTTGTAGCCATACAATGTATTCACAAATAAAAATAGATCAACTAAAAAATATTTGTATAGGTGTAGACATAAACATCATTCATGAAGTCCTTGTATACATCATAATACTAGTATTTCTAACAGTTTGTTATGAACATGTCATGCTGAGCAAAATTTTCAAAGAAGATAGATAAACTAACATAACATTAAACCCAGAAATAATTCTTCTATTCAGCACACTTCCACTTGGACAAAGTTGTGCTGATCAAAATTGTTTTATTGGACACCCATGTACAGAACTTTTCAGGATGTCAATAATTATTATTCATCTTTATTGTTTCAAGTGCAGCTCATATATTTATCAAAGAAAATTGTTAAAATACATTATGCTTTGAAAGAACTGAAGTTTGAAACCAATTGAAAGTGTTTGTTTTTCAAACAAATTACGATTTTTCAGTATGGGCCGTTGTACTTTACTTTTCTTCGTTGTTCACTTCCGGTAATTAGTTACATCCGGTAAATAAACAAATGGCGCGTAATCCAGTTGAAAGACGTAAATCATTTGAAAAAATGTTAAATACGCATATTTTTTGCCGTTTTTATTGGAATTACACATTTACTGATAAATTTGTAGTCTGGGTCAATTATTCGGACCAGATCACATGCAAAGTATCTACTGTGAACCATCGGGCGACTTTAATGAAATAACAGGGCGACTTCGACTTAGCTTTTGAGGCGCTGTATGGCGACTTCAGGCCCACTTCGTCCAGTGTGTTAAGCCCTGTACTAAAACGGTATGATTGTTTCTTTTCCTAAATTTCAAAATACATCAATATTTTGTTTGTGATGCAATAAAACGGCAGTTACATTAAGCGTTCACAAGATTACGATTTCAAAGAGTAAAATAAAAAAAAGTCTGGATGACTTTAATATTATTTTTTCGAAATCGAAAAAATACGTGCGGTCGGGTTCGTAGAAATTTAATTGGTGTGGTCTAAAGAAACAGTTAACAATTGCTCTTACGGGATATTAGATCGTAACGGTATATAAAATACTGTACAGACTAAAATAACAATATATTCGTTTAAAAAGTTGTACAACAACATCTAGATACATAAGTAAAGCTAAAGTAAAGTTTTACACTTTAAAAATTGCATGAAAATTTCTCCTGACAAACAGGCTTCATCAATGCTTTTACAACAAATGAAAATAACAAATAAAAAGTGTTTGTTATTATAAGTATATGATATAGATTTCATGATTATTAACGAAGCAATTTTTTGTCGTTGGTGCTATTACACGTATGTACAGTATGTAAGCTAGTAGCACAATTTATAAATACAAACAAAGAATTTTAAAATATATTAAACGATCCGTAATTCTACGTAAATATTTTTTTACCATGGATGTATCTGGTCTAGTCCTTCGCTTTTTCGTTATTCCCTTCGGAAATGATGTTTCCAATGTTTTGATCCGAAAACAGTCTTTCTCTTTTATCTGCTTGTCTGTCCGCGTAGGGTTATGGTCTATTAGAGTCACCTTCAGTTTATTGAAAATGCGTACGTAGAAGCATTTAAGGGTAAGTTTGGTTTGCATCTTGTGTCGCTTCTATGACCATTTATTCGTTTGCTGAACCTTTGCACAGACTCACCAACATACTGAAGAATACATATTACAAGTTTCAAGTGAAAGAAATATTGTTCAATAAAAAAATTAGATGTTTTGGAACATTCATCAAGTTGAAAAATAACCTCATTAATCTCTCAACTGGAAATGTCGCAGGATATGACTTGATCGCGTGCTACGTTGACCTATATTGTTACTGCAAGTACATCAAGTACATTATTTACATTCAACACCTTGGCCGCTGTAAGGCTCGAACCCGCATCCTCAGTGTTGAGTGTCTCGTGATCATTAGTAGATGACTACCTTAACTTCTCAGACACCGATGATTCGGTTGATAAGTCCAAATATTTAAGGAAACATGATAATATTTGACTAAAGTGTAGAGATTTGTATTTTTCACGTCAAAATTCTTAACCTTATTTGGTACAAATTATTTTAAATTACATGGCTGTTTAATTCAAACAGAAAATTTTAGAAGGTGGATAATGAAAAAAATAAGACCAAATTACCAGTGTTTTAAACATAGAAATGGCAATAGCTTTGATATTGTTTTTGCCCTTGTTTACAGTATTGTAAAAAATATTTTCCTCAAAATTTTAACTCATTCAGAAAGGCAAGACATGTACACCTTGGCACGTTGTAACATATCCTGTAAAGAATTAATTATTAGTTTCGGGTTAAGTGTAAGCACTGTTAAAGTTTACACTATAGGTTAAATGAAAAGAACATTGAAGGGGGAATAAGTACATTCCCTGCCCAGTTCATATAAGGTATGATTTAAAAAAAATTATGTTACATTTGTTATTTACGAAAGCCGTATTAGCTCACAAATAACAGAAAGTTGTCGCGTAATAACGAAATAACTATCTCTGAATTACGTGATAATAACTCGTAATAACAAGGTAATTATTTCAAACTTACGAGATAACTTTTTGTTTTTACAAAAAATTATGAATATCGCATAATTACGAGATAACTATTCTTGAGTATGTAGTTTGTTAACGTATTAGTCTTGTCTAAACATTATTATTTAGAGGTTATACAATTATTTAGCAAAAGCCATTTTTATAATGTTGGAAGGTTACGAGTAAACAGAAACATTAATGTATCTTTTTTACTTTTGTTACTACTGATCATATACTAAGTATAAATTTATTAGTTGTGAATATAGCGAAAGTAAACTGTCCACAAGTTGACACTCCTGATAACCCAAATCAAGATTACCAGTGCTACTCTAACAAGTTACTTCCGCTTCTGTCAGTAGTTTTATATGTAAAAATCGAGTGTAGGACAAAATCCCCCCCGGACAAAATCCCTTCCGTGTAACTTAGCATAGGCGGACAAAATCCCCCTCATTAATTTTATAAGGTGGACAAAATCCCCCTTGTAAAATTTTCAAGGCGGACAAAATCCCTCCCGAATCTGATTTTTTTTAAATGTTCAAAATCAGTACAGTCTCGTACATATACATATAAACCTTAAAAAAATGACCTGATATTTTACTATAAAAAAACCCAGATTTTTAATTACTTAATAATTATGATTGTTTGACGCAATTGCAGTGCTTTATTGGTGACTTGTTAATTAATATGTTTTTTGTTTGTTTGTTTGTTTGTTTTGATGGTGTTTAACGCCACTTTCAGCAATTTTTCAGCTATATCATGGCGTCCAGTTTTAATTGGGGGAGGAAGCCGGAGTACCCGGAGAAAACCCCCGACCTGCGGTAGGAAAACTGGCAACCCTTGTCAATTAAGATTGGAGTCGAGTACACCCTACCTGCAGTGAGAATCGAACCCGCAATCTCAGTGTTGACAGACCACGTGATCAATAGTAGACGAACTACCTTGACCACTCGGCCACCGAAGCCCCATTAATATGTTTGTGATCAAACGAATGTCGCTTACTTGAGCAAAACATTCTGTATATCTTGTAGAAAAATGAAACGGGTATGGCTTTTATAAATAAGTTATAATTTAGTAAAATAATGGTATAATTTAGTTCAATCAATTGAATTGTTTGTTTGGTAAATAATAATGAATGGGATCAAATGGCGCGGTTCCTTTATTAACACATGTCGTACCAAACAATACAAACAAATCGACTTGATGTGTCTCATGGATAAAAAAACCCACCATGTTTTAATCTTTGCCTTATTAATAGTTCAAGTACCACGTAAAAAACTATTAAAGAAGATGCACAATACTTATCGATATTACCATAATAAGACTCGGGAGGGATTTTGTCCGCCTTGAAAATTTTACAGGGGGGATTTTGTCCGCCTTGTAAATTTAATGAGGGTGATTTTGTCCGCCTATGCTAAATTACCCGGAAGGGATTTTGTCCGGGGGGGGGGGGATTTTGTCCGTCCCCCGTAAAAATCTGGTAATAAAAGTGTCTTGCTTTCTCGTTATTGACATGGATATTGCAGATTATCTGTTTATTCATGTAGAATGTTTACTTGGTTCACGGTTTAACTTTTTTTATATTTTATAAAGTTTTTTATTGTCATAGTATTATGTTTATTATCATAGTATTAATAAAATGTTTTTATTTGATGATGGTTATATCCCAGGGTATTTAATGACTGCCCTTACGGTTATCCGTGGGCCGTTATTACAGACCGGGGATCTATAACCAGTGCTGTTTGCGAAAAACACTTTTCTTAATACATTTATTAACCTGTTAGATACGGGCTACCAATCGATACCAATCACAGCAGAATGCTATGACGAAAAAATCCTTAGAGGAACTTCCGGTTCCAAAAACTGCATGCAGCCTACCTTTTCTTATTTCAAAACACTGTCGTGCCTTTTTATTTCCTGATTTTTGGCATCCTGCCTTTTTATTTTAAATTTCACCATAGTCCCGTCCTCCAAAAATATCAATGGTCACTCCCGAAATAGTGAATCCGTGTTTACTATCGACCACTTCTTATGACCAACCGACAAGGCAACAGGAATCATACACACGTACCATACATGTAGATCTTGAGATATAGAACTTAACTAAAATAACTAACATACGTGTAGACTGGAAATGAAGGACGTTTGGTTAGGTTAGGTTAACGTTAGGTTATCAAGGCATTCAAAACAGGTGAATAGACGTTGCTTATTTTAGACGTCGCTACTTATGACAAAAAAGTTTATAAATTAATATTCCTCCAAATCACAACCTGCAAATCACTGCACAGTCATTTTTGTCGTCCACAATTTATTTAATAAAACGCTGGTGGTACAAGAGTTAATGCTATGGGTTTTCCATCTAAAACTAATATTTTTATCAACAAACAACCACAGTAGCCCTAACCTAAGTCTTTTATTCAGAAATAGTAATCCGTCTGAATGATTGCCGACCCACCCCCTTATTACTGCCAAAAGTTCTAAGAGCCGTCATTACGCAACAGATGAGACAGAGCTTAAAATAGGTGACAGGGGGGTCATCAAAGGGTATGATGACATTCTTAGATATTCCATTTTTCTTTTCACGAAGCTCACGGGACCACAATAAAAATACATACCTTTCCGAAATAGCTATTTTGGTTCCTCTGCATCACAACCGGAAGTTCCTCTAAGGATTTTTTCGTCACAGCATTCGTGGTTATTGGGATCGATTGGTATCCGTGTTAGAAGAAGATATAACAATCTGACAAGGAACCCAAACTATAGCTCATTAATGTCATTATTTTTTGACTTTGTCTTTCCCTTCAATATTTCTTTTAAATCATACATAAAAAAATGTGGAATAATGCAAGGTTGAAAATTTGAAATAGAGAACTTTCAACATTTCTCTGGAATTCATAATTAAGTAATAAAATCTCGAATTGACGGTGAAAAGCCATAATAAACAGGCAAAGCCATGATAAGTATAAAGCAATAGCGGATTAATCCATAATCGACCAGCTATAATACAGATGATGTTTAGTACATATAAATATAAACTGGTTAATTAACTTAGTAAAAAAAAACCATTTTTAGTAAGTATATTTTTAAAGAACACATGAACTTAAAAAAATATAAGTTTTTGGCCAAGGCTGATACCTTCGAAAGTTACAAAAAGTCGCGAAAAGTCATCCTCCCAAGTCAGGGGTTCTGAGTCCGCGTTCGCTCCATCATCACCCCTGACAACATACATATATATTTTTCGGGTCTGAAGTGAAGTTGCTTCTGACCTTGAGAAGTACCAATCAAAATCGTTTTTACAAAATCTGCATGTCGAACGTAAACAAACACACGAGGTTCAAAGCACATGTGAATACTTTGGTAATTTGATTTGAAATTGATAAAAATATATCATGTATCTTATATTTAAACGTGCGCCAACACAAAATAAGGTGTGTGACAGCTAATGATACGTTTTTTTATTTTCTTCTCGAATATTTTGGACCTTCCACGAAGACGAAGCTTATATTTGTGTGTTTGTACTATAAATCGTAAATAATATTAATCTTATATCCATATATGTAACAAGACATTAGCTATGCAAGCATGTGTCAGTATATGACTCTGTAGGGACCTACTACTTTTTGTAGAAAAGGGGGGGGGATTTTTTTGGACACAATTAGTCCAGAAGAACCAGACAGTAATTCCAAACTGAGCAAAAATGAGCATATAGGGAGAAAGGAAGTGTTCTTAGCAGTATTATATTTTAGACCCTACTTTATTTCCACCCCTTCCCCACAAGTCTGCATAAAGGATGTGTTTGGTTATTTATACATGTACCTTTTACAGATGTAAAAAAAATCCAGAAATTAAAGATGTTAATGATGTACCCTTGAAATATTTCAACAAAATATATTGACTTTTATACCAAAGCAGTACTTGTGTATACACTTACTGGGTACTTCTGCCTAGCTCCATCAAATAAAACCTGGATATCAGTATATAGCTAAAAAAATTACTGAAAGTGGCATAGAGTTCCATTTAAACAAATAAATTGTATGTGACTAATTGATAATTGCAAATGCATAATTCAGTGTCTGCTGATATAAATTGAGGGATCAGTGAAATGGGACACTAGAATATTTAGCCGTTATTAGCATTCATAAACTTTTCATACATGCACATAGTGGTGTACATGCTATTTTGTATTTGCCTGCATTACACCGAAAGAATATTCCTTTGATATATTATAGACAAGCTTCAACAAGTTGCATTTTTTGCAGTTGCACATTTAGTTTGATTTTAGACCTTATGGGCCTGTACAATAACAAGTTAAACAATCTAAATAACAGCCCATACACTGTCATAACTAAGCTGCCTGCCATGTTGACTTTAAGCTGCATACACATACAAGAATCGCAGCTCATTTTAACCTAAAGGAGAACTACATAGTTTACCATACTACATGTAGTTACTTATATATTATGACAAGCCCCAATATAGGACAGTTTGAGCTTGGTTTTAATTCTTTGTCTTGCATATTTATTGAATAATTAAAAACAAGTGCCATTGTCACAGTAAAAAACTGCACTAGCAGCTTTTGCATTTATTCCTTTAAGGTAAGCAGTATTTAAGAAATTAAGTAAATAAGATTTATGTGTACTAGTTCATGTTCAATTCCAAAACATGACCATATACATGTTCACAAAATTACACTATTTTGATAGGACAAGTTTCTTGGAAATATATTTTGTATCAACAGATTCAATATGCAAAATCATGATTACCAATACATTTTTTAAACCCCAATTTGGAGCCAAAAACTAAATGTATTTTTCAATTTAGTTAAGTTAGAATTGCAATCATATTTAACTTTCATTTCCCCCAAATAGGACACTTAAAGTCCATGATTTTGTTAATTGGGTCCTGTAGAACTTTAATAAACAGATCATCAACCTTCAATTATGGTCTAGTATTAAGCATACCAGTACTTATAAATTATTCTTAATACAATTATGTAGCTCATGTGACAATTTATGATCTGCTAAGAATAAAGATGTCCCATTACCCTGAATGACTCAGCTGGTTGTGATTCAACACAAAGGGGTTTACAAATATTGTCTGTTATTGATTATATTTTTTATTTTTTTCTGCCACTTATTGTATACTTCTAGAACACCTTGTTGATAAACTTAACAATTCATTCATAACCATCCAGTCCTTTGCTTAAAAAAAACATGGGTTTATTCTTTTAACTGGTTCAGCAGATAAGGTACATACAGTATATGTAAACTAGTACCATACAAGTCTCATTCTTGCCATGAAACAAATGTACATGTACTAGTATATGAAAAATTATTTCACTTGGGGTAATTAAAATCACTCCAAGACTGAATACTAGCATGACTAGTATTATAAGACAGGGACTCGGTGGCAGAGTGGTTGAGGTAGTTAGTCATCTAATTTTGATCACTGTTAACACAGGGGTTGCAGGTTGGGCTTGGCTGCTGGCAGGGTGTGCTCGACTTCTATCTTAACTGACAAGAATTGCCAATTTTCCTACCGAAACATGGTCTATACGTTACTCCTTCTTTGTCTAAAAATTCCATGACTTGTAAAGAACTATGTGACCATTTCCCATGAATGATTCTAGCATGAAAGTGTCATTGACACATTCTTGCAATGAAATACATGTACATGTATATGTACTAGTATATAAAAAATTAGTTCACGTCAGGTCATGAAAATCACTCAGAGACTTAATATTTTAAGACAGGAATTGGTGGCAGAGTAGTTGAGGTAGTTGGTCATCTACTATTGATCACACTGTCAACCCTGAGGTTGCAGGTTGGGCTTAGCTGCTGGTAGGGTGTACATGTACTTGACTCCTATGTCGACTGACAAAGATTGCCAGTTTTTCTACCGAAACATGGTCATACTCATTCTTTGTTGTAAAAATTCCATGACAGTGTAATTGACACTTGCAATTTAACACAAAATATGAGATAAAGGCACAGTAGAATTTTTTCGCCTGGAACTTTGTTGTAATTTTTTTATACTAATAAATTCCATAACTTTTCCAGGATTTCTTGACCCGTTTTGACCTTGTGAAAAGTAATAAGTTTTCTCCTGGCACACCAGCTTCCTCCCCAATAAAAAACTACATGGCATTATACTTTTTTTTAAGCTGAAAAATTTCTGAAAGTAGGATGAACACAACAAACAAATCAAAATAAGACAAAATGAAATGGAAATTAATGTGATAAGCTGCAACAGGTTTTGAAACTACATGTATGAACATAATCCACATGCATGAAAATGAATATATTTTATCTTTGATTCCAGTACACAAATTATAAATCAGTCGGAATAGGAAATTTGCTTTCATGTGATAAAAAGTTTAACTAGTGTGCTGCATGATCAATTTTTAATACCCCTCACATTCTTACATGTACAGTATATTATTAAACCATTATCCATGTCCATTTTGAAGTTGAATGTTTTCCTCCTATAATCAGTAGTTTTAACATGGTGCATAATTAACCAAATGTAAAACTTGAGTCTTGAATGTGATGATGTGTTGAAGATTACATACAGGTGTATAATACATGTTAATGTCAACCTTAATGTGTTGTAAAATTTAAATCACATATAATCCAATCAAATGACCAAATTTTGGTTGGAATATTTACAAATGACATTCTTCTGTCACTGACAGATCTGTCCGTGTTAAAAACAATCTCGTTTTGGGTTACTTCACCCACCTCTTTCTCAGTCCTTTTTCAGTTCCAATACGTCCGGATTACAGAAAATTTTAATTGTCTATTAATTTGCAATGATTGAATCATTTACGTAACTGCTTTCACATACTGCAAACTCCATTTCATTCAGTCCACTACTTTATCATGAATATCACGTTCAACACGTGGAAGTATTCGTATGCAAATTTTTATATGCCATTGCAGTCGTCCTCATTTCATTTGAAAAACAAATGGCACCAGCTGTCACCGCTCATACAGCTTCTTTTTGAGGTCCGAAGGGAATCTGTCCAACATATCGTTAAAACAATCCACGATACAGGGCGCAGACATTTTTTGTTTACATGTAAATATTAGCCGAAGGTTACGATAAATTTCATTGGCTGATGTTAACTCCGGTCACCACCAGATGGCGACACTCAGACCCGAAAAATATATATGTATGTTGTCAGGGGTGATAATGGAGCGAACGCGGACTCAGAACCCCTGACTTGGGAGGATGCGAAAAGTAAATACTAGATAGTTATCTCCTTATATCGTTATATTAACTCGTTATTATGAGATAAGTATTGTCCTAAGAGATAATATTTGTAAAAACAAGTTATCTCGTAAATACGAGATAGGTATCTCGTAAATATGAGATTGGTATCTTGTTATTACGAGATAGTCTTCTCATAATAACGAGCTAGTTATCTCGTAATAATGAAATTGTTATCTCGCTATTATGAAATAATATTTCGTAATTATCTCGACACACATTCATCGCCGAAATTCGAGTGTACTAGTATAATTTTAGCAGCAATTGAGTACGTGTAGTCGATGAGAAAATCATTGACAAAAATTTGTCGGGTCTTTATCGAGGATCGGTTTCCCCTTTTTTGGTAGAATACGATTAAAATTTTTGTATTCTAGAATACGATATATTATTCAAATAAAAGTTGCTTTATGACAGAATAATCTCGCCATCCATTATTTAAGGTGCTCATGATTGAGTTGTCTTTCTTTTGTCATGCATTTCATCACTCGCGGAAGCACAATATCTCCATGGAAGCGCGTGATTTTTGGCTGTCGTTTATGTTGTTTTGACGGAAAACACGTTTAACGGAGATTACAATATACAGTTTTATACATTGTTCTCTATTATAAAGAACGGTTTCAAGGTTTCATTCACGTATATTAGTTTTGCATGTAATCTTGCAATTAGGCATTAAAATTCGAGCAAATTTGTCCTTGCATTATAGTTTTCCTGGGGTTTAACGGAGATTACAGATTAAAAAATCGGAACACATGTCGTGGTATTAAGAGAGGGATTGTTTTACCCAACTCCCCGGAACAACTCAGTTATGGACTTAATTTATCGCATTGAAAGAGAAGAATAAGAAGATTATAAAAATAAAACATAATTAAAAGCATTTCTTCGTATTTTTTCATTTTTGTTTTTGTTAACGGATACAACAATCTGTTATACGGAAGCCCTGGAGGGCCTTTGTAACTTTTAACTTACTACTTCTGACTTTTGTCTTATGACTTTTGACTTCTGACTTTTTACGTAAGCCATAAAGGGACATTTTTCTTTCAACTTCTTACAATTGACTTTTACTTTTCAATTTATGACATTCAAGGCTGGAAAAATTGAAGATTGTACAGCTGCACAAAACCCAAACTTTTCCATTATATAAATTGTATATCTATGTCTCGCTGTCTGGTGCGATTTATTGACTTATGTAAAGAAATGTTTTCCACAAATCTAATCTGTTGACTTTTAACATCGAGAAGGTTACACAAAAGAAAAAGTAAGAATGAAGTGTGTTACAGGCTATTGAAATCTCATATTACGATTGGTTAATACATGTCCACCTAGATGATATACAATAGCATAAAGAAGTAAATCCATTCGTTTTCGTTCATGTATTTTTTAAATAATTTTGTCTTATATGGTTTTAATACAGAAATTGCACTTTTCCTGAAGATACTTTTGTCAGTGAGCATTTTTATAATTAATATGTTATAGTAAGGCGAGATTGTCTTTGAACATTGTTTCCCCTCTTGACAGTCATAAGTTGAAAAGTAATAAGTCAATTGTAAGAAGTTGAAAGACAAAAATGTCCCTTTATGGCTTACGTAAAAAGTCAGAAGTCAAAAGTCAAAAGACAAAAGTCAATAGTCAAAAGGTTGAAAGTCAAAAGTTAAAAGTGAAAATGTCCCCAGTCGGCTTGTATAATAAGTCAATAGTCAAAACTCAAAACAAAAAGTCAGAAGTAGTAAGTTAAAAGTTAGAAGTCAAAATGGCCCTCCAGGGCTTCCGTACTGTTAAAGGGACATTTTATAAGTTTAGAATATTGCCCGTTCTTCAATATCGAAGAGCAAAATTTTTATGTTATAAATTGGTGAATAATGTGACAAAACATTTATATAAAAATGACCCGTATCAAACGCACTTTAAAGCAAAAAACAGTCATCATTCACATTATGCACTTATATGGGAATGTCATTTTCGGCATAGATATTCATTTTATCATAATGCGCATGCGCAACACGCACGTGTTTGTCGATTAATTTGCTAGTTGTCAAAATTCTGTATATTGCTTCATTCACATGTATCGCTCACTAAGATACAAATATCTTACGAAAAAAATCTTGACAATGAGAAATTACAATTCTTATCATGGGCGCTTTACCGTAGAAATAGTGTATTACGAGACGTTATCTCGTAATAACGGATAATTTAGCATTTTGGAGCTGTACTGCAATGAGCCAATTATTTATCTAAACTACAGAAACTGTCTTTATCGTGCAAGCAGCGTGGCACTCTATACGTTACGCACAACAGTCCGTGGTCAAATTTTACATCGGCCCTTTTTATACTTCTTAATTTTTAATAAAATTATTACATACATTTAAGTGTAGGTACAACTACCTGTATCACGTCTCGACATTTGCATACATTACGCATCACAACTCGACGATTCGCGTCTCGTAGTGATATGAATGTACTCAACTGTCTCGACATGGCACAGGTAGTTGTACCTACACATAATGTATGTAATGTGTATTTATCCAAAATTAAGTATGTATTTCGTCAAAATCTGAAAAATTAGCGATTGATAACTTTATTTATTTAAAGCACAGTTATACCACGTGAGGGGTTGAAGGCATACATAAACAAAAATTAACAACAGATCATAAAGTAAAATCATGCAATCTTCAAGTCCACTTTCCTCAGTATTAAAGACTTTTTAATAAATGGAACAACAAACTGCAAATGACTCTAAGAAGACTTTATATTTTTATTTATATCATTTTCATAACTATTTTTAATATTATTATCTAAATTGTTTCTTATTCTGAGTATTTCGGACAATGGAAAAAGTAGTGAATTTCATCTTCTAATACATTGTTAGTACACATTGTACATAGTCTATTGATACAATCTGTGTGATAAAAAACCTTGTATCATCTATATATGTGATACAAGATGTACTTTTGTTGGAACTACTTCTTGACGTCACAATGAATGGTATAACCAATGAGTCGGTGAACGACTTTCATTCTATGAATGAAATATGACGTCATAATACGTGTGACTTTTAAGAATATATTTCGTAAACACATGCTTCGTTGAATGTTAAATTTTAAATTTTAAATATTCAGTTTAGTTCTGCTTTTTGTATACTTCTTTATTTTAGATCAACTTATTACATACATTGCATACGCTGCGCGTCTCGTATTGATACGAATGTACACAACTGTCTGGACATGATACAGGTAGTTGTACCTACACATAATGTATGTAATGTATATCTAATGATTTTACTCAATATACCGTTGAAATACATCGTTTGTATACTTGACGCCAAATGGCGTCTGTGACATTTTAGTCACTCGTACTCAAAACGTTAAGTATTGTAATATTTTCCATCATTATATTAACTGTTTATATTTTTTTAAACTTTAGAAAAATAACACATTTTATACCGTACGTGGCGTAATTAAATTTCAAAGGGTAATTGCGACATGTTAAATTTGTGTGTATGTTATCTTTGCCGAAAAAATCTCAAGTATGACAATTTTTTCACCCTTAGTCAAAGTGGTCTTTTTTCATAAAATTAAAAAATAAAAACTGGACGCCATGATATAGCTGAAAAATTGCTGAAAGTGGCGTTAAAACACCATTCAAACAAACAAAAAAAACCCCATAAAATTAGACACCGCGAGCATATAACTCTCTAAACTTAACCTTCGCGAAAATAACATTTACATGACAAATAATGTTTGTACCAGCTGCTGTTTTCAGCTATTTCCCATGTATTTGATTGCTTCATAATGCTAAAACCTGGCACATGGGACAAACAGACTATCTGAACTTCTGAATGCTAAATTGCCAATAACGCCCTAGTTTCGTCAAATCTAATTACGTGGGACAACTAATTACCAATGGACCTTTAACGTGGCAACTATTATAAGAGTTTGCGGTAAAAATAATAGCTGCACCCCATTCACAAACTTTGTTTACGCCATATATTTGTTACCCGGGACATAAAAAAATCGCTAAATCTGGGTTTTGAATAATCACTAAAAGTATATGATTTTAAAATATATATTTCTTTAAAAAGTCAACAGTGGTTTTTCAATTATTATAGTTTAATGTAAGACCCAAAAAATATTTTTATTCTATACGTAATCTTTCGAGTATTACGCTGAAAACCTAGCCGTAACACCTTTTCACGCGACCAGTACGAATACCTGACGTTACATCCCCGACAGCATATGACTTTGAAGGCATTTCACACGAATTACCCTCGTAGCCACTTTTTGATGGTCAGTTTTGAGTTTTCAATGCTTCTTATTTGGTCGAATATTTAAAAGAAGCCATTTATCAAGAAAAAAAATTAAGGAATTTCTGAAGATTGAATCAAACCATTGATCTGCATTTATTATACCCCGCCATACGAAGTGGCGAGGTACTATGTTATACCCTCAGTTTCGTTCGGTGTCTGTCCGTCCCCCGAAGGTTTCCAGATGATAACTTGAAAACGCCTCAATGGATTTGAATGATATTTTGCACAGCTGTTCAGTACAATAGAATACAGGTCAATTTCAATTTTTAGTATGATCCGAAAAATATTATTGAAGTTTTGCCACTTTATAAATTTTCAAAATTTGACAATAATGAAATTTTCTGGTCTAAGAAAGATAACTCATTACTTTCTGTCTCTATATACTAGTATATAGTGGATGTAAAGTATATACAGTTTAGTATATATACAAATATATTTAACTATTGATGAATATCGTGGCGGGGTATCATTTAATGTCCCATTAGATGCCCTATTTTTATAATACATGTGCTAGTAACCGAAATAAGAAAAAAAAACTTTCAGATTATAAATAGAACAGTAAAAATATGCAAGAGGTGACTCTGTGTTAAAAATATTGCGTTATATTGTAAAGCCGTTACTATTGTTCTGATAAGAATTCATTTCAAAATTGTAAGACGAACAACAATGGGGAGCAAATGATACGATTGCAGAATTAAAGGTAAGGAAGCTTCAATCAATCCATTTTATATATTAATATTTTTTTACTTTCACTGTTTGTAGATGTAATTTTTGTTTTGCGTAAATTCATTCTTTTTTGTTACAGGAAGTCAACACAAGAATGACGACTGGTTCCACAATTCAACGTATTCTTGTATGTGGCGGTGGCAACGGTGCACATTGTTTGGCAGCACTTGCAGCCTCTCGTCCAAATTTAGAAGTGAACGTGCTTACCCTGTTTCAAGACGAGGCTGAAAGGTGGTCCAAAATTTTAGAAGGAGCAAACATTAAATTATCTATTACTAACAATGATGGAAGTCAAACGGAAATATCTTCCAAACCATTTGTTGTAACCAAAGATCCAGAAAAGGCACTACAAGGAGTTGAAATTATCTTTTTGGTGGTTCCCGCTTTTGCACATGCGCAGTACTTTACCGCGATGACACCATATTTACAACCAAATACCCTTATTGTTGGTCTTCCTGGGCTAGCAGGCTTAACATTTCAAGGGAGAAGCATACTCGGTGATAAAGCCAGCATGTGTACTATAGCTTCTTTTGAAACACTGCCATGGGCATGTCGCATTCTGGAATTTGGCAAACACGTTCAAGTTCTTGGAATAAAGGAATCTTTAGGTATGGCATATTTTAGTGGAAAACAGTGTAAACATTCTTTTCCAATAGTAGACACTATTCAAGGAATCCTGGGCGATAAACCAAAAGTTGAGGTTTTCCAAAATTATATTGCACTAAATTTAATGGCAGATGGAACTGTTCATCCTCCAATAATGTACGGTAGATGGGGAACGTGGGATGGGAAGCCTCTAGATGAAAAACCATTATTTTATCAGGGGGTAGACGAAAGGCAGGCTGAATTATTGACAAAAGTTAGTGAGGAAGTTATTGCAACCGGAAAAGAGTTTGAGAAATTGCGAAGTGGTATCGACATGTCAGAAGTCGTTCATGTTTTCGATTGGTATAAGATACATTACAAGGATCAAATTGCAGATACAAGCTCACTAATGATGGCCATGAGAACAAATAAAGCTTACAATGGACTCGTACATCCGATGAAAGATACCGGAAATGGATTTGTGCCCGACTTCAATTATCGTTATATCTCGGAAGATATTCCGTTTGGGCTCGTAGTTATGAAAGGAATAGCACAAATTGCTGGCGTAGAAACACCAACAATTGATGAGATTATTGCTTGGGCTCAGCAAAAACTTGGAAAAGAGTACATCGTAGGCTCAAAACTTTCCGGGAAGGATGTGGCTTCTACCAGAGCACCACAAGCTTATGGGTTAAACACCGTAGATCAACTGTTTAGTATGTGAGACAAAATAAGCACTGTGTTGTTTTCGTATAAAAAGGAACTAATATAAGCATTTTAAATACAAAGCAATAATTAAACTCTCATTTCAATCGTTGAATCATCTTCGCATCTCTTATTTGATACTAAACGATTTGAATAACAGTTCGTTATTAAGATATTTGCTCATTCGAATTCATTGATAGGAGAGAAGAAATATAGAATGTGGAAATGCAGATATTATATATGGTGCTGCCTTTGGAATGTTTTTTTTAAATTTTAATAACAAAAATTTTGTTTTTGTAATGGATTATTTTTATAGAAATATTTGCCAAGAGTGTTTCAAAAAGCAGAATAATACAATAATACATGCTTTGTTTAAATATATTTAAGTTATGTCCTTGTTTTTCTCATTTGTTTTGTTTCATTTTTTTATTTGTTTATCTTGTTTACCTCTAAAACAACATGTGTGATTTTCTACTTGAACATAATAAACACTTGGTATTTGTAGGTATATTGGTTTGATGGAAAGGTCCTTTGAGTTCACTACATTTCGCTATTCCTATTGTTTACTTGTATAATTAAAATATGTTAAGCTAAACTCAAATGATATGTTATGATGGTTATAGACAATGTTTAGCGATAAGTTCAACATGAAAAATCTAAACTGGTATGTTTGCAGCAAAACAAAACCGACACTTGCATCATTTGTAACCAAATTTAAATTATATATGAGTTCATTTTTAGTATAATGAATGGTTTAATGTTGCTTAACCTTAATCAGTTTGGCATACCATAAAACCTGGTTTAACCCACAATTTCTTTTAAATTGCCTGTACCAAGTCAGGACCATTGCTGAGTTACTATTTTCTTTTTGGTTTTGGAATTTGCTGTTATTTCTGACTTTGATTTCTGGATTGTCTTTTGGACAGTTGGCTTGGTTTTCAGTATTTTTTTAATTAAAGTAATGTTGAATGTCACGTGTTGTTTTTCCATGTTGATGTATGATTTTCTACCACTTCTTCATATCGTATGCTTTATCAAGTGATTATTGAGATTAGGTAATTACGTTGTTTTAAGTAAGAATCCCAAGAATTTCCAAGACTCCGAGTACAGATTCTTTAGGGCTTCATCTTAAATACAAGGGCGTCGGTGGCTTACAGATGTTCAAATCCGTCTAATGGGGACGATGACATGTTCAGTGTTGGAAGATTTTCATGCTAACAAATGTAAAATATCTGTTAATTTGGTTTACGGCGACTCTTCCCAATTGTTAAGCTATACCATGGAGTCCAGTTGATATTGGGGAGAAAGCGGGAAAATACTCGTTGAAAGCTTGCAAACTTTGGTTGAAAAACTGGCAATCCTTGTTAATTAAGTTTGGGGTTATGAACACCCTCCCTGAAGTTTTGTACTTACAACCTTGGTGCAGACAACCCCCGTGTGATCAATAGCAGATCACTAACCAAGTGTACGCGTGTAAAGGCTACATTTTTGGCCCCTAACTATTACACATTAACTTACTATATAGATAAAATCCAAATCATGTTATATGTGAGGAATAGTTGATGGATTCCTCATTTTAATAAAAGCTAGACACAATAATATAGCTTAACAATTTTTTTAACAAGTTCGTGTTTCGTGTTCGCGTTATTAACATCATTCAAACAAAAATAAAATTTTAGAATAGATCACAAAAATACCGCAAGATAAGTTTAACTTTATTTCTTATTGCTCTATTTAAAATGCGATGGCATTTTAATGCATTAAGTATAATTCGCTTAATATTTGCTTCTGGTGGACGTTGTATGTTTTCTGAATATTGTACGACGTATTTATTTGCAGAACGATCGGCGGGAATCAACAAGAAAGTCTTTCAATTATTAAAAATGTGTGATCTTTTTTGCTGTTATACTGACTTAGTTCTTTCGTCGTAATGACAGTTATCAATCAACACGATATGCTTTTTTGTCTTTGTTTCTTTAATGAATTGCCTGTGATACGACTGACATTTGTCAAACGATGAATGCATAGACATTGAAATCATTTGGTTACGTCAATGTATGTTTACTCTTCAGACAGAAGCAATACATACTATGTGCTTTGATACATGTAACAAATCATGATAACAATTTGCTTATAGGTCAGTCTGTTTGCGACTGACACGTTAGCAAAATAGCAATGCATTATATGTGAAATATTAGGTCAGCAGTGGTTCTATCATAGGTTAATAAAACTTAAATTTATATTTTTTTAGTGTAAAAAATTAGAAATACCTTAAAATAATAAAATGAACAAAAATAAAATTGTTTGAGAATCAGAGAATACGGTTTCCTCCAGACATCTAAATTAAACTTGCCTGACCATTTAACGATCATGCCGTTTTTGCGACACAAGAAAGTAAATTAATTATTTGACATCGGTGATCGAAAATGCTATTTCACTCACCATATCACTACATTATTCCACAGTAAATGCTGACACAATTTTATTACCGGTCCTTTTGATTTATCATAACTCAAATCATTGCATTGTATCACACATAGGGAAAGTTATAACTAATTTTGGGTACGGTTTACTGAACTATTGCGCGATAATATAGTGCGATGTTTACATTTACCGAAGTAAGTACTTTCTATTTTTAATATTGTTTTGATTATTTTTCAGGTGAAAAACAGTATGTTTTGTATTGCGAAGTGTAATAATTTTGTTCTTTGCATTTCAATAAAAATATAATTCTGTTCATATATTCTTACGCGATCAAGCTTGCTAGGTGAATGATCATAATCATATTATGAAAATGCACATTCAATCTGCTTTCATCTTATATAATTAACGCATAATAAGTATGTCCAACAATAATGATCTTCTTGCTACTGTTTTAATGGTTAATTAAACAATTTTCGTGATATAAACAGTTAATATTCAATGGTTGCATGTGCTTCTACAGCTGGTCAACTTTTTTTTTAATTTGCGAAAGTTACACCCGTACGGGTAAAAGCAAACATAAACTGTTACATAAAAACAATACACATGACAATACGACAAAAAAAGTATAGAGAATATCATTACATAATACAAACAATATAATAACAGCTAGTTAAATGCGTGTATTTAAAATATTATACTAGAGGAACTTTGACCAATGTGGACCCTATGTTCGTAGTGCCAATGACTGCTTTATAAAGTCGCATACAATTGGAATCAGTTCCAATTTCGGATTCAAAATTTGGTGCATATGCATAATTTGATTATTGAAATCAATATATTGATTTAAATTTAATTTATAGAATATAGTTCTTCTTAATTTTTTGTTAATATTACAATGTAAGAGAAAATGATATTCGTCTTCGACAATTTCACATACAGAACACAATCTATTTTCTCTTGTTATATTTCTATATCTTCCTAATTCTATATTAAGTTTGTGGTCGCTGACTCTAAGTTGTGTTAAAAGTTGCCTGTTTTTAAAACTTGTTTCTTTCAATAGATATTTTTCTAAGCCAAATTCAGTCTTAATTTGTTTATATAAAAATAATTTAGAATCATCGGTTAAGCTGGATAGTTTCTGCATTATTTTATTTTTGTAATTATCTTCTACTTTTTGTTTAATATTACATTTTTAGTTCTTTTTAATTTTCAAAAAAGATTTATCGAAATTTTCGAATTCTGTAATATCTAAATCACACTCTTAAAATATCTTTGAAGCAAGGGTGTACCATGAGTACATTCCCTCACTATGTAGTTTTTTGTTTAATATATGTGCCTCCTTCAATAATGGGTTGATATTTTCAGAGTTTAATCTACCGAAATACATCATTACTTGAGTTTTAATAAAACTCTCAATTAGTAATCTTCCAAGTTCTGTCTTGGATGAGATATTGCATGCCGTTTTTTAAGACCTAAAATCGATTTGCAATATCTGTTATGCATTTTTTCAAATGAAGATCTATCAGCCAAGGTCAGATCATCACAGATATTACCATTTCTATTGGCTCTATCCTTTGCTCTTATTATTGGCAGATATTCCTCCATAAACCATATTTCACAATAATATACAAGAATTGGTCTAATTAATAAATCAAAAAGTGTGCATGAGAGGTTTACAGGTAGAGACTGAAAATTAGAGAAGCTACTCTTAAGAGCAAAAAGTCCCTTTTTGTCAATTCCTGTATAGACCTTTTAAATTTTCCTTTAAATTTTCAATTATATTACCTAGAAAATTGTATTCGCTAGTCTCCAATATTACTTGGTTTTTGTAGTAAAATGGTGGTTCATTATTATATTTATTTTGAAATACCATTACATTCGTTTTCTTAACATTGACAGTTAGTTGCCAATCATTACAATAAGCTTCTAATTGATTTAATGCTGTTTGAAGACCTTTGTGGGTACTAGACACCAACACTAGATCATCAGCAAAACTTAAACTAGATATAAAGGAATCTTCTAACTTCAGAGGATCACAAGACTTGTCAAATTTTTTATGTAAATCATTTATGTAGCAATTAAACAGAGATGGACTTAGGCTGTCACCTTGTTTCACTCCCCTCTCAAGGTTAAAGAATTGGGAGTATTCATTATTAACTTTGATAGCAGATTAGCACAAGCTATACATGTTGTCTATTATTTCATAAAATTTACAACCAATGTTATTCTTTAAAAGTTTATACATTAAGCCTTTATGCCATAGAGAATCAAAGGCTTTTTAAGGTCTACAAAACAAGAATATACTTTTTGTTTTCCCTTATTTAGGTATTTAGTAATCAATGTCTTCAATATAAAAATACTGTCTGTTGTTCTATGATTGTGTCTGAAACCAAACTGTTGGTTTGCATATATTTGTTCATAGAAATTATTAAGTCTTCCATTTAACAATGCACTAAAAAATTTAGTTATTGAGTTTTGGAGGGAAATTCCTCTATAATTATTTAAGTCTGAGTGATCTCCAGATTTGAAGACAAGTATAATATAGAATTTATGCCATGCATTAGGGTATTTTCCTGAGTGTAAAATTAGATTGAACAGTTTAACAAAAGATTTACTTGTTAATATTGAACTGTATTTAATGATCTAATTAAGTATGAGGTCTGGCCCAGGACATTTCCTCGACTTTAATTTTTGTCTTTAGTTCCTTAATTGAGAAAGGTCCATCCGTAACTTCTATTTCAGTTAAAAATTGTTTATAAAATTTTATATCATCATTTACTTGTTTACTAAAATTTGCATTATCTATATCTGGTTTTCCTTTGTTTCTTATATGTTGTTCAACTTCATATATAGAAGTATCTATATCAATATTCTTGTTTTTATATTCAGTATCATGACTTTTCATTTCATTAAGATACTTCCAGTACTGTTTGGAATCTGTTTCTTTCCAATATAACAATTTATCAAACAGGTCTTTTCTATGGAGATACTTTTTTCTTTTAATTAATTTTCTTAAGTCTTAAGAGTGTTTATAAAAAGTATTTTTTAATGTTGCATTGTATGGTTCTCTTTCATTTTATGCCCAATTTGAATTACTGTGTGCTTTAGATCTTAAACGTTTTGGTTTACCCAAGGCTTCTTTTTCTTTTTCTTAAATTTTATAAATCTTTTTATTTTGCAACATTTATGGGCCAATTTTTCAAAAATTTCAGTTAATCTTTCTGTTGCCTTATCTACTCCTCCTTGGTTATTTTCAAAATTCTCATTTTCAAATGACACAACATCACTAATTGTATCTATGTCTGCCATAGCATTCAGTAATTTTATTTTTGACGCACTTTCCCATTATAAGAACTTTCAATTTTGTTTTTAAGAATCATTTTATTTGCAGTATTATATGGTTGGATTTGGCTCTTCAAATGCACTGAAATTTGAGAGTGATAAGATAGGTATGTAGGACTTGATATTTGAAAATTTTTTACAGACTTTATAAGGTCTACATTGGTCAATGCATAATCTACTGTACTTGCTCCGTTTGATTTCGTACAAGTAAAATTTCCAAATATATCACCACAAATCTACCATTTAAAACCCGAAGCTGGGAGGCAATACACATATCTATCAAATTTTGACCTTGTGCATTAAATAGTTTATCTATAGAGTTTCTTTAGATGTTAAAATCTTTATTGTAATTTTCTGGTAAAATATTCTGAATTGCAATATAAGGATCAGTTTCATTTTCTATAAAATCTGTTGCATTGGAAATTCTAGCATTTAAATCTCCAATTATCAAGATATTCCCTTTTCTAGAAACCTTTGATATTTCAGTCTCGAGTTTTGAAAAATCTTCATCATAATAAGTGGAGCTAACTGGGGGTATATAACATGCACAAATTATTAAACCATTTGAAAATCCAAAAAATTCTTTATCTAGCTTGATTCATAATCTATTTTCAGATTCTGTAATGTCTTGTTTTGTTCCCTATGGCTATTGCCTGAAATTTTTGTAGATTAGCTTTCATTTTATTAACATCAAACCAATTAATTAAAGCTGCGCTTTCATATTCCAAAGTGTTAACTAATCCATGATTATCTTTGCAAAATAAAAATAACACATAAATCAATGTATTAAGAATTTCGAATATTTATAAAACAAGCGATAACCAGTCCTTTATCCCGATTGGGATTGCAGATTGAACAAATGGTACAAATGTAAATAATTTGGGACAAAGACATCCTCCCAAGTCAGGGGTTCTGAGTCCGCGTTCGCTCTATCGTTATGATGGAGCGAACGCGTACTCAGAACCCTTGACATGGGAGGACGGGACAAAGATGGCACACCGACTTGATGAGGGAAGTATTACGAACTGTAATTCCTGTCGAAAATTAAAATGATGAAAACGTTTCTACTTTAGCATTTTCTTATTATTGGTTTATGCACTTTTTAATATTCCAGTTATTTTGTTGTTGTCGCATCAAACAGAAAAAAATTATTTAATTTTTTTTTAAATACAGGTCTCAATTAAGTGCAATTTCTTGCATCTTTCTTTTACTTCCAATAATTCAAATGTCCAAAAATGTTAACTGGTTTATTTACTATGCATGCCTACTATTTTGATACGACCGCCAAAAAAAAATTGCAGGCGTATAATCATGATAATAGTATGATGCTGTCTTCTGTGTCGTCGTCTGCGTCGTTGTCTGTTAACTTAAGTGTTCCCACAATAACTTTTGTTCTAGTTATCCAATTGCTTTGAAACTTTACAGTCATGTTTCTTACCATAAAAGGATTGATGGGATTGATTTTTAGGGTCCCCACATTTTTCGTTTAGAAAAAAGGGACCCAAAAGGGGCCAAAAATGCCACTATTTTTTTGTTCCCACAATAACTTTTGTTCTAGTCATCCAAACGCTATGAAAATTTACAATGATTTTCCATACAATTAATAGATAGATGGGATTGATTTTTGGGTTCCAACCTTTTCTTGTTTAAAAATTGGGGCCCAAAAGGGGCAAAAAATGGTACTTTTTTTGTTTCCACAATAACTTTGGTTCTGGTTGACAGATTGCTTTGAAATTTTACAATATTTTTTTCTTATCATAAATGGATGAATGAGATTGAGTTTGGGGCTCTTCCTTTTTCATTTTAGGAATTAGGGGGCCAAAAGGGCCAAAAATGAAACTTGGGGTTTAATATATGTTTTAACAGATATGCCAAAATATAAATATTAATATAAACATATATTTTACAAGATAACAATAAAAATACATTTAACACAAATTTTTCTGTATTATATTTTTTTTAGTCTTGTATTGTATTATTTAACTCGTTTCCTTAATATCTATATGCATTATTATATAAAGAACCAAATGTTTAGAACTTTAATGTCTCAGATGATAATTCTCTTATATCAAAGAACAAAAAGCAACACATGGCAAAGACAAATCATAAAAATTTGATTGTATTAAATGATCCTGACTTGGTTAAAGCTCATTATAGAATATCATAAGTACATTATATCTTCACAAGCTGTAAACAACAATTAATCTTTCATATTACAATACAAAATGGTGGTATAAGCGACATGGCCGACGGCTGTTTATTTTGCTGAGAGTAAAAATATTGATACATAAGTTATATATGTAGATTATTTATAATCAATTTGGGACAGAAACGTTCTAGAAGAGAAGTTTAATTGAATTTGTAACTGCGAAGTGAAGTGAAGCTGACTTATAATGGATAAATTTGACTTCAAGATTTCGACCCTCTCAGCCCCATTACAGCGTGGGCATTCGTTCAGGCCGTAATGATACCCGATAAAGTGATAACAACTGCACAAGTGCATAGTAACACAGTAAGTAACTTTGATACCACCTATGATTTTAATATAGAAAAAGCAAACAGCAATAAACGACGATTGTCAAAAGAAAATTTTCAACCGGTTAGTGTAAAAAAACTCAAACCGAACAATAGAGATAACGATGACATAATTGAACACTTCTCACAAGGAAACCCGTCCAGGCGATCGGGTGATCAGTTGACCAGCAATGAAATCAGTGAACTTAAAAGTGTAGTATTGAATTTAACGGACACAATGAACAAATTTTGCAACATGATAACTAAGCGAATAGACGAGTTTGAAAACAATATACCTGGTCAAATAGCCTCAATGATTGATAGAAAGATTTCGACTGAAATGAAAAAGGTAAAAGAGCAATTTCAATCAAATTAAAAACTGTTACACAACGAGTTGAAAACATTGAAAAAACACACACGAATATTGCAAATCAGAGACCTTCCACCGAGAATGACGTAGATAAATGTGCAGTTGTTATACGCAATATGCCCGAAACCGAGAGTGAAAACGCTATCAACAAGGTAAACGGCATGATACGAGACGGATTACATTTGAACGATGTTAGAGTTATATCCGCTGAACGTAAAAGGAGCATGAAAGAGGGTAAACCAGGAGTGATAATAGCGTCGTTTTCGAATACAGAGGATAAACGGAAAGTGATGGAGCGAAAACGAGACTTGAAAGATACCAGAAACTTCAAAGACATTTTTATAGAAAGCTCGCTTCCAAAGACACAAAGGATCTTTAATTCTATGAGAAATGAGAAATATTGTGAACGCGATAGGAAAAGACAAACTGGAAATTATAGGAAATCGCGTTTAAGTGAAATCACTGAGAACCAGAGCTGTGAATTCGAACATCTCAAACGATTCGGACGATACTCGCCGAGGTACCGACAGTGCGGAACGGCAATGGATTGAAGGTCGGCAAGCACCACGTAGACCATATAGAAACGGACGAGGAAATGGAAATCGTGGAAACGGATTTCATGGCAACAGAACAGACCGTGGCCGTGGCCGATTTAATTAGGTTCGTTGCGGATTTTGGAACATAAATGGTTGGAATGGTGATGTAAATAGTGATAAATATAATCTTTTAGTGTCATGTATAGATCAGTGTAATTTAGATATATTGGGCATAGCCGAATCACATCTAACTGGTTCACAAGGAATATGTATTGATGGCTATGATTGGTACGGTCATAACCGACGGAATATTCACGTTCGAGCTAGATGTGGATCGGGTGGAGTCGGTGCTCTGATACGGAATCGTTTATGTGAAACTTCGATATTCAGGTCGTTGATGACGGTACAGACGGAATAATGTGGCTGCAATTTAAGGAAAAACTTCGTTCGTCGAACCTATTTTACGTTTGCGTAATCTATCTGCAGCCAGAAAATTCCACCCGTTCCGTAAATGTTCTAGAATTTCTAGAGAACATAATGACACAAATTTATACGATTCCTGATGGTAGTACGTTTTATCTGTGTGGTGACTGGAATTGTCGTTGTTCTGACCTTCCTGACTTTATTGAAGGTGTGGACATTCTTCCAGAGAGAAACGTAATCGATTTTCAACACAACACCTATGGTACGATATTGTGTGACTTTTTAATTGAAGTAAACTGTTGTATACTAAACGGTCGGAACACTCTGAAGAATGACTACACATTTGTTTCGACCCGCGGATGCTCCGTCGTTGACTACTGTATAACGCAATATGAAATGTTAGCATCTTTTACGGACTTCAACGTTATTAGGATCTCGGATCTAATTACGCGTATGGGAAGAGCTGATAACTTCGATCTGCGAAGGATTGTCCCTGATCATTCGTTGCTGACATGGATTATGCACCTAGATATGAAAGTTTCAGAGAATGAATACAATGTCAGACGTGTAACTGAGCCAAAAACGACAGTTAAATATGACATCCGTAACCTACCTCAAGATTGGCTTAGCAATGATCGTGTTATTTCGGACATTAACTTAGCGATTTCTGCTGTGGAACGAGGAGAGTGTACCCAAAACACGGTCGATGAAATGTATGTTAATTTTGTAACAATATTAAAGTCAGAAATGTCACAAAAACTTCCGCATAGAGCAGTACTACTTGGTGGCGCTAGCAACAAACCGAGGCGGTGTCAAAAACCATGGTGGAGTGACGATTTGACTTCGTTATGGAATGATGTTTGTCGCAAGGAAAAGGAGTGGACAAAATGTAAATATGGCAATCGTAAAAAGGAACTACGCCATATATACGTTCGATCGAGAAAATTGTTCGATAAAGCTGTTAACAGAGCAAAACGTTAATACTGGTACTCAGTGCAGGAAGATCTCGTAAATTTAAGTGGTAATCCGAAAGAGTTTTGGCGAAAAATTGGAAAAATTGGTTTAGGTAGCGCGCGTCGAAACAAAATTCCAATGGAAGTGAAATTAGATGATGGTTCGATTTCTACGGATAAAAATATTGTTATAAATAAATGGAAAAATGATTTTTGTGCAATGTTGAATCAAAATCATAGTAATGTTGATTTAAATAGGAATAATGAAATAGTATATGATAATTCATTGGATAGAGAAATATCTATAGAGGAAGTGTATAACGTATTAAAAGTATCTAAGAACGGGAAATCGCCAGGTGTTGATGATATTCAAGTTGAACTTTATAAAAACCATGCTGCGATGAGTGCTCTGACCCGTATGTTTAATATATGTTTTGACAGTGGTAAATGTCCTGAGTTGTGGAGTAAAGGTGTAATAACTCCGATTCCGAAATCGTCGACTTCAGATCCCCGAGATCCATTAGCCTATCGAGGTATAACGCTTGCACCGACCTAATATAAACTTTACTGCGGTGTACTTAATGCCAGATTAACTGATAAACTTGACGATATTGACTTCCTAAATGATGAACAGAATGGTTTTAGAAAGGGGCGAAGCACTATTGACCACTTGTCTCTCATAACTTTTTTAAGAGTGGCTCCTTGTTACTACTTTTTATTATGTTCAATATGTTTTATGTGTATGTACATATGTAATGTAAATGAGAGGTGAGATTTAAATAAACTATTGTCTTGTCTTGTCTGTCTACAAAATGGGTACCTGTTTTAATCCTCCTATTACTTGAATTGAGTTTCCCCGATATGGTTACAACCATATCTTTTCTTGTTTTATAGTTGATAATTCATGCTGAACTATTATTTCTCTCGTTACACGAGTCGAAATGGGTCACCAGCCACGAGGTTGTTGGTTAACATCGCCAAAAACGTACCAATTTTCTGTGTATGTTTAATTGATGAAATTTCTGTCGTTTCAGACGATGTTGCATTTTAATGCTTTTTATGCTTTTAATTATTTAATTAAACGAAACTCAAAACGATTTATTGTTCTTCTTTAAACAAGGGAAAAGTGTGATAAAGTCAGCGTGTTTTGGCAGAAGTTTTTTGAGTGGCACATAAAACTGCTTAGCGCGTATTGTCGACCTTATGTTCCTTTTGTAGATCCAAAAAGGTGCAAAATGAAATCAACCATTATTTTTTTACTTTTGTTCAGCGTTTTGAAATGCTATTTTTTAATTTGATAGGGCGATTGTCCAAGGTAAATTTTAACCTAAATTATAACGGAAGTGTAACTAGGAGCAGCGATGTTTGTCTTTTTGAAACCCTTCGGGTATGTCGTTTTGCGGTTTAGGCGCGAATACCGTAGAACGTCCCGAAAGCTGGCGATCTTTTTGTAAACAGTGTAAGACCCTTGATGAAAACAAAAAGTGTCTGATTCCGTATCAAAAGTGAAGTACATGAAAACAACAAGGGCATAGTATGGAATATGTGCAGTGGAAATTTTTTTATAGGATTTTCGTTTACTAAACATATGTAAAATTAATGTCCTCTTCAAGTCATTTTCAGTATGTTGCACTATTTATAAAAAAGTCGTTAGTACTGAGGAAAGTGGACTCTGTTACTGCATGATTTGGATTTTATTTTAGTTAATAATGTCTTATAAAATTTATATCTGTTTATTGTTTGTGTATAATTGTGTAACTGTATTGCCATCAACCCCTTGGGGGTATAAATGTGCTAATAAACTAATTATCTTATCTTAATAAAAAAAATAAAATATCGCAATATTGAAAATTAATTTTAAAAAATGCAAGCAGAAAAGCACTCCATGTGATTGTGTCTTTTAGTATAAGCTATTAACACTTCGTTTAAATTTAAACTGAAACTAGTTTACATGCATTATGATTATAGAGATATATGTGGCCTCATGCAGTCCTGATATTTTTTTGTTTGTTTGAATCACATGGACTCATACAAATCGATTTGCATGCGCTTTTGAATGATACTGGGTCGATTTTATTATAGTGTATTTGGGACCAGTATCAGTCGAACGCGCATGTAAATCCATTTGTACTGATTCCTGTATTTGAGTGGCCACTTTCAGCAATTTTTGAGCTATATTTGGGCGCCCTGTTTTTATTGGAGGAGGAAGCCAGATTCAAGAAAGCTTTTAATAATTGTCAATCAAGATTGAAGTTGAGCACACCCTGTCCTCAGTAAGATTCAAACAAGTGCTGACAGGCATGCGATCAATAGTAGACGAATACAACCTTAACCACTCGGCCACTAAGTATAACTGAAAAAGATTATTTTAGGTTTTAATCTTTCAAAAGCTTATGTCATCATTTATATTTATAAGGAAACATTTACATATATGTTCATGTATTTGATGCCAACATTATTACAATTGCGATTTTTATGTCAGAAATGGCAAACTGAGCAATTTTGTTTTATTTATTATTAATATATTTAATAATTTATTGCAGAAACATCTTCAATTGTATAGTTGCATCTCCTCTAGATTTATATATACCACTGTTTGTTAATGAGTAGATCCTTCAGCCAGCATTTATTAAAGTGTATGTTATGCCATAATTGAAAATGGGAGATACCGTTATAGTGATGGTGGTGTTTGTCTTTCCATTCGTTACACTTGGGGATACCCATCTCTTATTCTTCTCTTCACCATCAGCACTGAATGGATTTTGATGCAATTTTAATGGAGTTTTTTGTCGCATAGTGCCATTGTACATCTAATATTTTATATTTAAATTGGAATGATATTTAGGATTTCCCATAACGAAACATGGACTTTCTTTGACATAGGTGATACCTCTTATCCACAACTACTTGCTCCACTGAATGGGATTTTATGAAACTTTTGCAGAATCCTTTGTCACATGGTGGAATTGTGCGCCTGTTATTTTACATTTTGACCAGAATGATTTTTGGAGTTTCCAAAGGCAAAGCCCCGGACATTGCCATTCAAGACATAAAGGAGCTGGGGTTATCAATTATGAGGAGTTTTTTCTAGTCTATTTTATTTCTAATATGTTTCTAAATTTTTATCTCCTGTCAAACGTGAGGCAGGAATCCCATTTAATACTTTCAAAGCAACCTTTCCTTCAGTGCAGTCTTTCAATTTACAGTTATTGCCTTTTTTGTTGAAACCTTTTACGCGTTTGAGTATGGAGAAAAGTTACGGAGATTGGAATAGACTATTATACGGCGATATTAAAAATAGTAGAAAAATATCTGTCTGTGACAAGTGCCTGTGGTTCGTGTTGTATATAGGTATATTGGTAAAATAAAATCTGAGATGAGTGCCTGCAGTACTGACGGATTAATAATCGTACAAACGATTTAATAAACAGTACAAACGGATTAATAAATCGTACAAACGATTTAATAAACTGTACAAACGATAAAATAAACCGTACAAACGGATTAATAAACCGTACAAACGATTTAATAAATTCTACAAACAATTTAATAAACCATACAAACGATTTAATAAACCGTACAAACGATTTAAATAAACCGTACAAAAGGATTAATAAACCGTACAAACGATTTAATAAACCGTACAAACGGATTAATACATCGTACAAACGATTTAATAAACCGTACATTCGAAATATTTTTTTTCTTTTTGTTGTTTGGTACGAATAAGCCGTCGTAAAATTACGTCGTGTAGAGGTTTTCAACGGAATTTAATTTGTTGATATATGAAGTTGACTAAATTTATTTTTGGATAAATGACGTTAACCTACTTTTAGCGTAACCATTGTAAATAAAGACGGCGGCATTCAATATTTATGGCGATCAAATAAATAATGTGTTACTTTTCTTGTGGTCGTTAAAGAAAAAATTATAGATTAAAGTTAAAACTTAGTTGTGTGTTTATTACGATTAAAATAAAAAAAATGGTATGAAAAATCAACAAAATGGTCAATACTGCTACCAAAATACACAAGAAATATAGAATTAAGATAACTTTAGGGAAATTAATTTCTTAATGCAATTTTAAAGAATTATAAGGATTAAACACCGTTTACAATAGATTTATCAGTATCTCAACAAGACCAACTCACTTTCAAACTTTAAAAGTTCGAAGGGTTCAACGGTTTTGGTGCCATTGTATACTCAAATATTACAATATATAATATCTAACAAACACATTTTGTACTTATCATGAAACATCGAATAATACCGTTGTCTGAAACATTAAAGCACATCCAAATCAACATTTATAAAAATACGGATTTCAGTTTCCTTAAAAGGTGGTAAAGTTCTAAAGTACACCATAATTTAAAATTCATAAAGTCTCTAAAAGATGATAGTCACAAACAATGTGAAGATCTTTTTCAACATACTAATGTTCCGTTAGAACGGCTTTACAGAAAACAGCAAAATGTTAAACGTGCATGGAATCTTCTGAGAAAAATGTACGTTACGTTGTCAGAAGTTAAAAAAGTATCAGTAAACTGAAAATAATTACAAATCTTCGAAGATTTTAGATATAAAATAAAGTAGTTAAGGAACCATAAATTTGTGTATGGTTTCCAGGATGCTTGAAATGTGTTCGAATAGTGTTTAGCTCCACTTTCAGCAATTTTTAGCTATATTGTTGCGTGCAGTTTTAATTGGGTATGAGCCGGAATATCCGAAGAAACCCCCGACCTTCCGTAGGAAACCTGTCAATACTTGACAATTAAAATTGGAATCGAGCGCCCCTTGCCCACAGTGTGACTCGAACTGTTGACAGACCACGTGATCAATATTATACGAACTACCTAAACCACTCGGCCACCGAGGCCCGGTTTCCATGTTGGTTGCTTTCTTGTATCATTGAAATATGTAATACAATGATCAAAATAGCTTATTTTTGCATAACACATAAATAAACTACATAAATAAGCTACATGTATATTTATGTCATAATACGGAAAGCCTGACCACTGACAGTAGTGGGTCACGTGTTTGGAGAGTGACACGTATGGAACGCCAAACTGGACAAAAACGTCTAAGGCTTACACGATAATTTTTTTACGTGTAAGATTTTTAACGTGTAAGACTTACGTGTACAAATTTTTACGTGTAAGATTTTTAACGTGTAAGTCTAACATGTAAGATTTTTTACGTACGACAAACTGGACAAAAACGTCTAAGGCTTACACGTTATTTTTTTTACGTGTAAGATTTTTAACGTGTAAGACTTACGTGTAAACATTTTTACGTGTAAGTTTTACGTGTAAGATTTTTAACGTGTTAGTCTAACATGTAAGATTTTTTACATGCAAGTTTTACGTGTAAGATTTAATTATGTCTTCTGATTGGTTATTTTTTTACGTGTAAGACTTAATGTAAGACTCACACTTAAAAATTCTCACACGTAAGACTTACATGTAAAAAATTTAACTTAGACGTTTTTGTCCAGTTTGGCGTTCCATAGACACGCTTCTTGGACGAGATTTCGAAAAAGAGTAGGCCGTTAAAAAAGGCTAAAATTCCCTCCCCTTACCAATACTCCATACTTCTCCAATGGCAGACAAAATATTGTTCCTGGTTTCCAATCCCTCTTTTCCGTTGATTTATTGATTGTAATTTGTTCTCGTCCTGAATATAGCTAAAATACTGCTCGTTGGATGTAAAAACAAAATCAAATCAATCAATCTTCAAATGTGTCATATAATAAGTTTAAATTAAAAAAATAATGGTTGCTTTTTTCACAAGTGGTTCAGAATTAAAAGTTTCATTTACTAATGATTTAAAAATTCTGTTAAATTACATTTTTAAAATGCTGTAATAATGTGGATAAAGATTTATATACCTGTCAATGAATGAGAGAAAGAATTTAAACTTTTGTATACTAGAAATTGACGATTAGTAAAAAAAAATTATCTCCCTTGCACACAATTTTTATTTTCTGCCTATAATCGTTCTACTTAGATTATAATTAAAAGCGTTGGTACAGATGAAATGTAATGGTGAATATTGTGAATTTTTCTGAAATAAAAAATAAGGGAAGAAATTAAAAAATAATATCACCATCAAAGGGCAATTTATTACCAAATCGACATAAATGACAGATGTTATTCTGAGCTGCCATAAATACAAATAAAATACAAAGGTTTACAAAATAGTGGTAAATTCGCTCTTTTGGGCACTTTAAAAACATAATTTTAAAAATGTCTTGTTTGTGTGTGTGTCTGTGTGTGTGGTGACTTTAAATTAAAAATGGCATTTCATCGCAAATGATCCTCTGTTCACATTCAATTGTGGGCTAGTTGTAATAATTGCACATCAATAGCCAGATGAAAACAAAGATGGCAATAAATTATTCTTTTGATATAAAAATAAGAAAAAACTTTCAGATGGAAGTGCACGAAGTTATCGAAGTTGCTGGTGTGAGCCTCACGTAGGGCAGGGTATGCTCAAATAAAACATTTTTTAATTGAAAAAGATTACCAGCTTTGCTGCTGTAGTTTTTTTTTATAGTTTTTTTGGGGGGGGATTCACTTGTTACTCTGGCTTCCCGTCAGTCATAACTAGATGCCATGATGTAACGGAAACAAATTTGCTGCAAGATGCGTTAAAACCGAAAAAAATATAAGCGAACAATAACCAAAAAGTTACTCCCCTTTCACCAGCAAAGGTTGTACTAATTTATTATTGCTATGCACCACTGATCATTATTGTAAAATTTCGTTATACATTTACCTTTTTGTTTTCCACTTGAACAGATTGTAATGATTAAATTAACAATGGTGTGTATTTTAGTGAAACAATTAAGCGATCGATCAATTTTCTTGTAGAAACATTTTTTAAATTATAATAAAATATTTAGCAAAATGTGTATTATAGGTCTAAATAATATTTAGCTGCGAGAATGTGTCAATTGAAAATTAATACATTGTCCAAGATTAAAAAAAAAATTGTAATGAGCATTAATTATTTCAGTAGAGCTTCCGGTGATCATAGCTTGTTTATATGTAGACGATCTATAATGTACATAAGCTAAAAGTAAGTATTTAGTATGTTATATAAAAATCCCGATGTACCAAATAATTCACAAAAAGGATTTTGCAGATATGAATTTTAAGATTTATATTTTACATAGCACTATTATACAGCTATTGACATTCACAGAATAAGAATCAAGAACAAGTTTCTTTGTTGTATCTGAGGTAAACGTTGGAAAAGTAACTCGTTGTTTTATACACCACGGATAGGACAACTGTGTTAATATTTGAAACCTAAATTGCTTGCTATTTTTGTAAACATGCAATTTTATGTGACAAAGTAAAATAAAAGAAAATTAAAATTAAAATCACAACTGGTAAAAGTAAAATAAAAACACTAACATTCATGATATTATTACATGTTGTCGATTTAGATTAATGGCTTCGGATTGCACATGTTCATCTAGTAATATTAATATCTCAAATAACAGGTAAACGTCCGGTATATATCGCTTGCTGGACGATCAATCAATCAATCAATCAATCAATCAATCAATCAATCAATCAATCAATCAATCAATCAATCAATCAATCAATAATCAATCAATCAATCAATCAATCAATCAATCAATCAATCACTCTGCCAACAATAAGAACAAACTTACATCTCAAAAGAGTGCATGTCAAGTATCCAACTTTATTTGTAGGTTTATTTGATAATGGAAAAGGAAATACCTCTCATAAACTGCATCGAACATCCAAAGCTACTTCTGAGTTTTTACTGCTCCAGTCATGATGAAATTTTTTGCGAAAATTGCAAAGCTGCAGTACACAACGAATGTCCGGACGTTCAAAGTATAAAAAATGCATCGAAAGGTGTTCATAAAGGAGAACTTTTGCCAGAGTTGTGGAAGAGACTGTCGGAAGCAAAAGAATCGCTTTCCGTAACCGCAGACAAATTAGAAGACAACATGTCTGCACTTAGTCGGCAATATGATAGTATCAAACAAAATATTCATTATGCAAGACATTCAATAAACGAATATTTTGACAAATTGGAATCGGAACTGACAACAACTGTCAATGACAAATGTATTAAGGGAGTTGAAGAGAACATTTTAGAGCTAGAAAGAAGGAAATATATCTTAGAACAGTGGGAAGAGGAGTTACAGACGGCGATACGATCAAACGAAGAAGAGAATATTTTCTCCATGATAAAGATTTTGAATAGTTTACAAAATGACATGGAATCGTACATAACTATGGTTCAACACAGCATAAAGATATCAAATATTCGATGGCAGCCAATCAGAACGGATAAAGCATCTATTGAGGCCTTTGTTGGTAAACTTTCTATTTACGAAACAACATCAATAGTTTCTCGACCAAATACTGGACTCAGCGCAAAGACACTTACTCGTGAGTCAAGTGTTATTTTAGAATCTCATGACACAATTAGCATTGGAACAGTCAATATCCAAAGAAAAAGCAGAGCAGAGCAAGGTCTTGATGGAATTTCAACAAAAACCGAACAAGGGTGGAACGAAACAAGTAGTAAAATACAAGGGAAAAAGATAGATACAACTGGTTTTGAAGAAGGGTTAGTCGAACCAGAAATCAAATCTATGGGTCAACAACAACACGAATTAATTGATGGACCTATCTTTCAAGTAAATCACGATAAAAGCTTAGAAGACAGACAAATACGTCGAGAACATCATAAACCGAATGAAAAAGTCAATGAAACCTCTCAGGAAGACATGCATAGATTTTCCAGTGTCTTGATAAGCCGGGAAAATGGAAAATCGTTTGAAACAAAATTTGGAAAGACTGAAAATATCAATACGCCGCACGGGAATTCTCCAGACTTAAAATCAATAAAGCGGAAGGTTTCATTTAGTGCAAAATCGAAGTTTGAAGCTACTATCCTCGATCATAAAAGTAGTGCAGAGGTCAGAAAAGGTTTGTTTTTATCAAACGATACATTATTGTTCTTGGATAAGTCGAACAAACACATATTCCTCTGTAACAAAGAGGGAAAGGTACAGCACAAAATCAATTTAATATATGAACCTCGGGACGCAGCGGTGATCGACAATACCCGCGTAGTTATTACTTTGGGAGATCATGGAATTCAGACAATAAACGTTAAAGGTTATCAGAAAGAAAAGGCTCATGACGTCGGGGGTTGTTGCGGGGCCATAGCATCGTACAAAGGTCAAATAATTGTCAGTGTGGATGAAAAGCTGCGTTTACTTGACATATTTGGCTATACTTTACGAAGAATTCAACATGACGGAAGTGCTTCAAACGTCTGCACAGATAAGTCGGGAAGAATTTATTACACCGATTCTATGAACCATACGGTTCATTGCTTAGCTTGGTATGGTATTCCAGTTTTTACGTACAGTAACAAGAATTTAAAATGTCCAATAGGAATTGTTGTAGATACAAATTCTTTTATCTATGTTGCTGGTTTTGAATCTTCCAACGTCCAGAAATTATGGTCGAACGGACGTCTGCATTCAGAATTCTTATCAGAAAAAGACGATGTTTATGAACCATCAAGTCTTGCTTATAATGATGTTGAAAATGAGTTACTTGTCATAAGTGACAACAAACAATCGATTAAGACATACAGCCTTAATGGTAACAGTAGACCAAGGCAATGAGAAAAACTCGATGTAATAATTTTCTTTACTTTTCATATTACTTATGTATTGCACTTTACAATATCTGTCGAGTGAGTGTATAGTCACTGTATGCCATATTATGTAGAGAATGTTAGTTTTGTCGACTTCGATACATCGTCCCTTCGAAATAATAGCGTCCTCTGGTGCAAATTTACTAGTCCGAGAATCCTCTGCGGTCCAACGCTTTTTTTTTCTAGGACTACAAATTGACTACAAAATAATTAGTAATTCTTTATGGATCTGATGTTCAATCATTTGAACAAAATACTTAAATATTTATATATGTTCAAAATTATACTTTGAAAATCAAGTAATGTATAGATGCACAAGAGTTATATTATTAAGTTGTGGTATTTTATTTAGTGAGATTTTGTATTATTTGTATAAGAACGTCTACAGTTTTCTAGGAGTCTATTTAATTAATTTAATCCGCGTAATTTAACGATGGAGATGCAAAATAAAATATGTTTGAACATAAACATTTAACTTATTACAATTTGTTTCAAAATGGACATCAGACTGATAAAATACATAATTTGCCAGATGGGTGACCCCGGAGGATCTGTTCATTGCATTGGTATGAGTTATAATAAGAGCAATATCTCGGGTCAGTCGCCAAGACAAGGCAAGACACATATTTCAGAAGCGAAAGAAAACGTTCGCTTTCCATTTGCGCAGTTTTGTGCTGCTTGGTAGAAATAACGAGATTACATTATAGGCAATCTCCACGCAAAAGATTCTGGGTATCCTACATTTACCACAGTCTTCTCTACCACACATTGATTTTACGCCATGAAGGTGCCATTCTCTTTTCAAATGCAAAAGCAACCAAGTACAAAGGTCTTAATTTTCTGTCCCCACAAATAGTTGTCCAGTGTCATAATTGTGTGCCCTTTGGTCCATTCCATTTTCCAAATTGATTGATTGTTTGTTAACTTAAAGTTAAGCAACTTAGAAATCAATCGAAACAATAATCGTGTCTTTATACGCTCGTCCGACCAAAGTTCTGTCGTAATTCCAGTGCCGCATGTTAAATGTTATACAAATGCTATCTGTAGTTATCATTAAAGATACCTTTGGCAAGACACATTTATGAAAAAAGGAGGAATGAGTGTCAAAGAATCACCAGTTGATCGTTAAGGCATATATTTGATTCACTCATACGAATACAATGAACTTGTTTAAATGTTTTTGATAACGACATGGGGGAGTCATGTTGTTTGGTGATGTCTATATTTTTCAAAACATTTGGGAAAAAAGCTAAAGACATTACTGAGGCATATTATTGATTTAATTCTTAGAATAATTTGGTGGTTTTTGAAATATATTTCCCTCAATTCTGTTATAACAACTCTCCGTGGAGGTCATCTGTTTTCTAAAATATAAATGTTTCCGCAGAAGCATTCATAGCCATTATAAACCAGACAGGGAACAGATCTGTATGTTATTCAATATACTTTATCGACCGTTTGTACTTTTCTTTAATAATTAGAGTAAACATATTTTTTGTTCGTATCATAGTTTTTTTCTTCTGTATTCGCAGCGTAATTTTAGAAGACTCTCCATTAAGTACAAGAAATATCCCTAGTACATAATTTAAGTATTTTTACGCATTTTAAAATTTGAGAATTGTATTTTTATTTCAGTAAACTATCGTACCCAAACCAGCTACAATTTAATTTCTATCAATCTGATTTTAGATAGTGTTTCAACATAAAATTACGTGTAAAAGGGAGATCCATGAAAATGATAGCTGGTAATAATTTCAATAAAAGTCGCAGCGTATTAATTATGGCATAAAAAACTGAAGACTAGAAATTAAAATTCTCGTGACAGATGCTGTTCTTGTCAACCTTGTCAAATGGCACTATCTCGTACGAGATCTCGGATGTTCAAGATTATTACGGATCTTTCATTAAACAAAATGACCTGACCACATATTACTTGTTATGTCTTACATTAAAAGGTGAGAGAGGATAGAATTTTACATATGCCTGTAGACTGTGTATGTATCAGAATAAAATTACCGCCGCGCCACCATTTAGAAGAACAATTCTAAAAAGTTCACTGAAACGAAGATTTTGTTACGAATGAACCTCGGGCAGGTGTGCTCGACTCAAGTCTAAATTGACAGGAATGGTCAGTTTTTTTACCGGAGTCGGAGTTTTTCTCCGTCTTCCTCCCCAAGGAAACATAAAACTGGGCGCCACGAAATAGCTGAAAAATTGCTAAATGTAGCGTCAGACAAACAAACGAATGAACCTGCGCTAAACTGGCGATTCGCTAGAAACTATTGAAATCGGCGTTACCGGCGAGACAATCTTTAGCGTTTATGGGCTTTGATTGAATTAATTGTTTGCTTAACGTTCATCGAGCAATATTTTAGCTATATTCGGAACGACGTACTTAAGGGAAGCTAAGATACAGGTTTAGTGCTTGTATAAGCATTGTTTATGTAGTTTATTCGTCTTATTATTTAAGAAATAGATTATTGCTTGCTTAACTTATGGCGAGGTGTATATTAGAAAGCATAGATTTTTATCGGCTGTTAAGTTTTCAATATTTATTTTTTTCGAACAATTTGCTCCCCGGTAGCCGTATGGTGCAAAAAGTTTCGTCATCTTAAAGATAAACAAAGGTAGTTAGTCATCTACTGTTGCCTGCCAACAATGATGGGGTGGGGCAAGGTCTTTTCTGTTAGTGTGTTTTTGGCATTTTTTCACGTTTATTAACTGTTAGAAAATAAACCAACTGTTAACTGTTTTCAATCATTAGCTGCTATCTGTTTTCTTAAAAATTGACGTTGTTGTTACATGTAACTCCTATAATGAAAATAAAAACCATGTTTGCTGTTAATAGTCAGAACACTGTTTATTTTTTTTTACAGATTTTTCCATGTTATCCCCTCTACATTTTTCTATTCTGCATTTTTTTGTGAACTCACTTATCTGTTTTCTCTTGTAAATTACTGTTATTTGTAATCATTATTTTAATTTACTGTTATCTTTTTTATGGAAATAAAACAAAAAAAAAACATTGTTAACCTGTTAATGGACCCCCTAACTGACGTTGCGGGTTCAATTCTCGATACGGTAAGGACTATAAAAGTTTATATGTTCGACTATAAACCTTAATGGACAAGGATACTAGGGTACTAGGGCTTCCTGCCTCAATAATAAACAGCTGCACTAAGAGTGCGTGATAGCATACTCGATCTTTTTCTCTTATAAATACTCTAACGAAGATCGGGAGTTTTCTCAGGGTCCTACGGCTTCTTCCTCCAATAAAACTGGACGCCATGTCATAGCTGAAAAACTGATGAAAGTGGCGTTAGACATCTTTCAAACTAAAACAACAAAGATGCTGTTATAGAAGTAAAAATCGAAAATCGAGGCCAATTATTGTTCAAAAAAATAAAATCCATCCGAGTTGGGCGTAAAAATGGGCGACACAATATAGCTGAAAAATTGTTGAAAGTAGTATTAAGCACCATTCAAATAAACAAATTGAGGCATTTTAAAAGGAGTTTCATGGTTTATTTATACACAATTCTTGACACTGGTGCGTAGGTAATCTAATGTTTAGTTATCCCACCTAAGGTCTGGGTTCTCCCGCAATTACAACTGAACGCCACGATATAGCTAAAAAATTGCTGTAAATGGCGATAAACGCAATTCAAACAAACGGATGTTCAAAAACAAATTATTTTTCAAAGACCGGAGTTAAATCAGGAATCGCCTTCGACAGCAGCACAAGAAGATTTTTATGGCACCAACAATTATTTAACATCAGGTGATTATCTGGACAAAATAATTAGTCTCTGGGTCAAATATTGTTAAATATGATGCTCCCATGGCCACTTTTATCCGTGTTTAGTTTTCAACAAATATTACAATATGAAACTGGAACATACAAAAAGTAAGAATGAAAAACATTTTTGTTTTGGCCTAAAATTTAACAATACAAACACGAGCTCGATGAAGCCTTTGATAAAACATATATACATATTAATGCACTACACACATACACACACACGCACGCACGCACAGAGAGAGAGAGAGAGAGAGAGAGAGAGTAAAAACAATTCTATAACAAGCAAATCAGCATATTTCAGTAAACACAATTCTATAACAAGCTAGGCATGTTAAAGACAACAGCATACACAACGCGGAAAATTCTATCATTCAAGAGTTGCAAACTCTTGATCTCTATAACAGTTGACAGAAAATAGTTGGGGTTGTGAGTTTGAGTCCAACTGCGGAAAGGGTGTGCTCGACTCCAATTTAACTGACAAATATTTAAAGTTGTCTTATCGAAGGTCAGGCTTTTTCTCCACCCTTCCCCCTTTTTTTACAATACAAACTGGACGATACGATGTAGCTGAAAACTGGCTAAAAGTGGCGATAAACACCATTTAAACAAGGATCAGAGTTTAATCACCGTCGAGAAGCACAAGAAGTTTGTTTACTACTCCAACTATTATTTATAATCTGGGGAATATTACAGTATCAAACCGGAACAGAAATAGTCTAAAAAAATATTTTATAAATCTGATGCTACCAAGTCCTCTTTTCTCTGTGTTATATACTTTATAATTACACCTCATATAAAAATGCTGGCTTTTGATTGGCCAATAGACAGTGTATTTTTCGCACATTTCCTGATTTTCCATCGATTTCGTCCTCACCGGGGTATTTGGCAAAAAAAATTACCCTCTGTGCCGTGTTATTTGCTTAAAAATAACCCTCGTATATTATTATATTGAACATATTCATTCTGAAGTTTTAACTTTTACCTCAAAGTAAACGTAACATGAGTAATCGATTTTTGAAAATCGGAAACGTTCCGATAGTAAAGAGTCAATAAACAGCACTCAAGTGGTCTAGTATCACCGCTCTTTGAAATCATGATACTCGGTGTAATTAAACAGATAAATCATGTCTGGGGGGGGGGGGGGTATTTGTGAAAAATACCTTCTCGAGAATTAAAATTTCCCTCACCTAACGGCTCGGGAAATATTTCATCTCTCGACTGGCATTTTTCACAAATACCCCTTCCAGACATGATTTATCTGTTTACAATTACTATAATTTAATAATACTAAACAAGCTCGATTGAGTTCAATTTTTGGGCAAATACATATTCATATCAATACAACACATATTTTTCAGTTAAACTCACACTACAACAGTATGAGCATGGTAAAAAGAAAGCAAACATATTTCAGCTCGACAAAGCACACACACACACACGCGTATTCCAGTTAACACACAATTCTACAACATGTTAAGCATGTTTAAGAAAAGCAGCATATATCGAGCAGAAAATTCGATTTTCAAGAGTTGCAAAGTATAGAAAAGGAAGAAAAAATGGGGTTGCAGGTTGAGTCTCACCGCGCACAGGGTAAACTCGACTCGAATATTAACTGATAAATAATAGTTTTCTTACCGAAGGTCGGGGTTTTTCTCCACACTCCCCCTTTTACAATACAAACTGAACGATATGATACACATGATAAATTGCTGAACGCCACGTTAATATAGGATTAAACACTATGTTTTAGGAAATTATCAATGTGTAAACTCCAGCGACTCACTCACAAACTAAATAAAGTCCGAAGGACTTTATGTCAAGTTTGTGAGGGAGTCGCCGGAGTTTACACATTGATAATTTCCTAAAACACGGTGTTTAATCCTTATAATTCTGTGAAAAAATCGTTGCGATTTTTAAAACAGCAAAAACAGTTACAGAAACCCATCTAGACCTCAAAACGTACCTAGGCCGGAAAGCGTAGGAATTTTCAAAACATAGTACCAAAGGAATCGCGGTTCTGTAGAATATTGATAGGAAAAAAAATAACAAAATGAAACACTAAATTGTATTTATATTAAATTTTATTCGAAATATCAATCGATTTAATTGGAAATAATTGGGACAGAGAAAACATTGTCTCCTTTCCCTGACGATACGATAGGAGGACGCCATCTTGTTTACATTGGTTACTGAAAGTAGTCCGCTCAGAGGAAATATCAATATATAAATTATCTGAGAAGACGCCATTTAAGTGTTTTCATCCAATCAAAGCACTTAATATAAATAAATTATGAATAGAATTATGAAGTCGTATGGCTTTCCATTTACGAAAAGTTTATCTTTTACAATATAGGCTCTTTGATTATTATCTCTAAGTTCTGTCATTTTTGGCACAAGTTCTCGGCGCCGGTTGCTTACTTCTTGTGGGAACTGCTGATAAATATTAAACGGTTTTGCAGCTAATTTAGTACGAGCCGCATGAATTACAGCATCTTTGTCCCTGTTATATACGAACTTTGCCACAATGGATTGAGGTTTATGTCGCGTCTAGGTTTCAATCGGTGTACGTTGTGGAATTGTACGTTTTCCATACTTAGAACGTCTTTAATAAAATCTTGTATTACACGTTCAGTATCCTTCTTGTCCTCTGTGATAACTTCCGGAATATTCTCGAATATCAAGTTGTATTTCATGGATCGGGTTTGTTGGTCTAATATGGTTTCGTGCATGTCTTTAGTCGCATTCAAAAGTTCATCTCTTGCGTTTTATAGATTTTTAATTCTTAAATGGAAATCTCTGCAATTCATTTTGTTCGACTCGAGATATTCATCGTGTTTTGTAACTGTTCGTTTTAGCTGACTAATGTCTTTTTCAACTGATTCAAATCTATCCAATAAATTCCATTTCATTAATCGTATTTGAATGTCATTTAATATTTGCTCAAATGTAGGCGTACTTGGTTGTTGTTCACATACAGTTTGCGGATTAAATTGTCCTTGACATTGACTGTTCACCAAAACGGTCGGTGCGTTCGAATGTTGAAAGTTACTATGTATGGGGGGTCGATGTATGTAGTTGTGATCCTAGTTGCATTTGAACGTTTGTATTTGACGGGGATGAATTTGAAACAAACAGCAATGGTCCATAGATAGACTCATTGGCGTTATGAAGCGCGCGTATGTCAACTTGGACATCGCTGGTGTGGGTGTGTTCGACATATTCGCACTCACCGAGCTGTTTTTGCGCTTTCTTTTAAAATTTCGACCCATAAAACACAACATTGAGAGTCTCTTCAAGATGTTGGGTTCTGAATGTCATTGCTCGCTGCATATGTTTACACTGGCACACAAATACAACATACAAAATACAAAAAATGACCAGAGCAACATTATCACCGTCTACCTATATCCGCCATGTTTTATTTATATTTTATTTCGTGTTGAGGGTTTAGTATTTTACCATCACAATTAAGATAAGATATTAGTTGGTTATGATCAGAAAAGTAGGTTGGGAATTGAACATGAAAATATTTAACCGAGCACAACAGTTTCTCACTCACAATTGCATAATCCACCATACTACAACCTTTTTGATTAAAACATGTCATATTTCCTTATTTGATACCAACAAATCTACCATTTAAGCTGATTCTTAATTTGGCTGAAACACAGAGAGCCAACAATTCTCTACCTTGTATATTAACTATATTATCTTGAGTTTTTCTTGGGAATTGAAAATCTGCAATATAATCATTTGGTAGAATTTCACTTAAATGTTAATTGTTTTCATCATTTATAATAAAATCAGGAAAGTTGGATGTTCTCGAGTTCAAGTCACCCATGAGGATTATTTTACCATTTTGCGACAATTGTTTGATTTCATTTTCTAATTTTTCATATTCATTGTCATAATGAGGGGTATTTAATGGTGGTATATAAATGCTACATACAAATATATCTTCATTGAAACCAAAAAATTGTTTATTAAGTTTTAGCCAGATTCTATTAGGTGAATTTGATATATTCTTTAGGAATTGTTTTCTATTTTTAATTTCAATTTTAATTTAAATTTTTTACATATATAACAATTCCTCCACTGTTTCTTTTTGCCCTTTTATTTTTAGTTCTAGCAGTATAAGTCTGGTATTTTGATATCAGTTTCATCATTTTTCCATGTTTCTATTAGAATATTAATATCATGTTTCATTGAAATCAGGATCTCGGTGTTTCTGACCTAAACCATGTACATTCCAACTTGAAATTGAAATAGTAATAAAACGTTTATATGATTTTGAATATGTCATAATTAAATATGCAGAATATTTTGCAAGATTTACAACTATCAAATCAACAACAATGTAAATATTTAATAAGATTTATCGGATCATTAGAAATAAAAGTATTCATCAATGACTTATTCTACCATACTAAGATAATATAACTGTTAAGAATATACATCATTCAAATTAAATGAATATATACGTACATAGAAACAGACATTTATTATTATTATTATTATTAAACCTGTAGTACACTTTTAACAATATATCATAATAAATTGGACCATTTACCATCATTTTTTTTGGTATTTTATTGATCAGCTCTTGCAATAATCAGCCTTTGATTAAATATGCATTGTAGATATAATCTTTTTTAGTTTGTGACATAAAACAATCAACAGTTTAATTAACATACTTATTTTTAATATGAACATATTTATAATTTCAGATTTTTTTTTCAAATACATGTACTATATTTCAAAGTGACAAGTTATTGTAATTCTTGAATAAAAGATTGATTGATTAATTGATTGATTAATGGTGTTTAACGCCCGAGCAGCAATATTTCAGCTATATTCAGGCGATGAACATGAAATGGATGATAAAATGAACATGAAATGATGATGAATGAAAATGGGATGGGAAACAAGGAAAAATAGGCGTAACGGATTTTAGATTGCCACTGGCAAATGGGAGGATGGATAGGGTCGGGCAATTTAGCCTCCTGCAGCGGTATCGAAATCCCTACTCATAGCGAATACTACAGCAGCGTTCTTTAACGTGCGAGGAACGTGGCATTTTTCCCAACACGGTGCACTAATATGGTTTGCGGTCAGGTTTTCCGTATTATGGACTGACAACCCCAGCTTGCCAGGGGTACCCCATTCAACCACCTGGGGCACACATCCCAGTCGGTCTTTAGGCAAACCGATCTGACACGCCGGTCAGGGTACTGGGCGCTATTTAGTCGACTTTTACGACAAGCTAGCGCGACTGCGGTCTATTCTTTTAGCCACCCGGATCCCGCACGGGGCAATAAAAGATTGAAGAAACCATTTAAGTTTTTCTTGTTTGTTTTGTTCCATGTTCCAACTTCTTTGGATTGCTTATATAGCAGAAGACGGCCTAAATTTTAAGAATTTTAACCAAATCATGCTTTGATATTGAAAACACCTGTCGGGTTTCAAAATACGGAGTAAACACTTGTAAAAAATGTGACAGTTTATTAGAAGGGCCTTCCATAACTTTTATTAACGGTAAAACGTTTATAGTAAAACATAATATGTCTTTTAAAACTAAAAACCTTATATATTCAATTATTTGTGCAAAATGTAAAAAATTCTATATTTGACAAACTAAGAATGAATTACGGAAAAGAATGACTTTGCATCCTCAACAAACGTCAACAGAAGAACTACGCTTCATGAAATTGAACAAACATTTACACGAATTTTCAAACGGAAAATTTAACATTTTCCCATTATATAAAGTTTTAGATGACAAGAAATCTCTTCTAATTAACTGTTATTAATAGCAACTAATTAACTTCTAAGTAATTAATATAAACGCATTGTATGTTTATGCTATGTTATGAACGTTATATATTTTCCAGAACTTTTAAACACATTATCACGTCATCTTTGTACCTTAAGTTTATGTAAACAATATTTGTAAACATTGAATGCACCTGAAGATCGTCGGAAGACGTGAAGTACTTGTGAGATATTTTTTAATATGTAACTTCTGGTCGTGTTGGAATTCAATGTACCAAATATATATAAAGTTGTGGACTTACTCTTGTTTTAATATACTTAACGAAACTTATAAGTACCCCAGTTATAGTTTTCAGCATAAATTATGATATGATTAACGTAAATATTTAAAACTTATGCTGTGTAAAGTTTAATCATATTTTTAACATTTCATAACAAAAAATTCATTTATAAACAACTCAAACTTAACAAAAACGATCATAAACCGAGAAACCATCAGTACACAAATTCGCACCAGAGTCTTATGAAGTCAATATCGCGTATATCCACCGTTTGCGTTAATTACTGCTAAGCACCGTGATCGCATTGACATAATGAAATTTCTAAAATAAGCCACTGGAATATTAGCCCATTCTTGCATTAGTCGGTTGTGTAATTCTCTTTGGTTGGTGGGTGCATTCGGGTCTCTGTAGACACGCCGGCCAAGTTCATCCCATATGTTCTCAATCGGGTTGAGATCGGGCGACTTTGACGGCCAGGGCAGTACGTTTGACATTCTGCTGTTGCAAGAGTGCCCGTGTTGTGCGTGCAGTGTGGCTCGGAGCCCCGTCTTGCATTAGTGTCATGCCCCTGTTCTGTTGAATAATGGGAATGGCAACGGGGCGAAGAATTTCGTTCTGGTAACGAGCTGCATTTAAGTTCCCTTGAATTGCAACAAGTGGTGTTTTCACGTGGAGTGAAATTCCAGCCCATATCATAACGGAGCCGCCGCCGAACTGATCTCTTTCTACGACGCACGCATCAGCATAACGCTCACCACGTCGGCGGTACACACGGGTTCTCCCATCATTTCCCTGAACATTGAAACGGGACTCATCGGTAAACAAGACTTGTGCCCAGTCCGCACGTGTGAATCTCAGATGAGTCCTCGCCCAGCGGACACATGCACGACGGTGGTGTCCACGCAGTACAATTCCCCGATACGGCCGTCTGGCACGAATACCAACGGATCTGAGGCGCGATCGGACTGTGTTGCTGCTGATTGGCCGTCCGTGAGTCCCAAATGTCGCCCTTGCTGTTTCTACTGCTGTGCGCTTCCGCTGGCGGAGGTGCGATAAAACCATAAACCGGTCTTGTCTGCGTGTTGTCACTCTACCACGTGGTCTCCTCGGAAGATTGGCGACACTTCCGGTACGTCTGTACTTTGAGGCCAGTCTAGTAATAGACTTCTTTGTAACACGCATTCTTCGGGCAACCTAGAAAAAAAACAAAGGATTACAAGGTTCATAATACTGATATGCAACGGGCTTGTCGTAGAATGCATGCACTGAAATGCAATAAAACGAACAATGGGTATTGAACCACATACCTGCTCATGAGACGCTCCGGCTTCTAAAAGTCCAATAGCGATTGCACGTTCTTGCCACGACATACGAGCCATGTTTTGTGTTTTTATGTTAGGCACATCTACACTCTATCGATACATGTTTATATTGGTCATTATGGTCAGTTGCACGAAGTGCACATGCTCGTTTTCAATTTTCAACGACCACTCTCAAAGTATGGTTTTGCATGGTTAATTTTGCATAAATTCATTTTGAGCAGACGACAAATTGGGGATTTACATATAATCATTATCTAATGTGCATATTTTTAAAATAACACGTGTTTAATGCAAGTTTGTTTTTGGGGTACTTATAAGTTTCGTTAAGTGTATATATATATATATATATATATATACGTCTACAAATTAAGCCCAACACTGTTTGAATTAGATTTTAAACACTGTCAAATTTTTGCTTACCCTCAGCGGGATTCGAACTCACACCATTGTGACACTGTGGCACCAATTTGCCTGCACTATGTCCAGCGGTCTAGACCCCTCGGCCAAATCCGCTATAAAAAATATAGCTTCATTAACCGGGGTGAATCGTAGACATAGACATAGTACATGTGTACAACGTGTGGCGATGGAATTTTCGTAACCAATACGTATTAATTTGACAGTAATCTAATTCAGTATTTTTGTATATATTATATAGGATGACAAAGTTACTTGTCATACAGTCACAGTAAGTAATTTATATACAAACGTCTAAGTATTGTGACAACCATATAATATATCTATCCAGCGGATTTCTGAAACATCAGAAATACAGGGTTAATATCAAATATTTATATATACGTCTACAAATTAAGCCCAACACTGTTTGAATTAGATTTTTAACACTGTCAAATTTTTGCTTACCCTCAGCGGGATTCGAACTCACACCGTTGTGACACTGTTGTAAAGAGTCTAAAAGAATGCTGCTAAACTTATTTAGTATCGGATCGACAAACATGACGATACAGCATAAACAAAATATAATAATATTATACGTCTAGAAGATTATGCAATTGTATTTACATACTGACCTGTGGGATTTGTAACATCCAGTATTTTGGAGAAACAGAGACAGCTTTCAATATGCGACTTAACAACCATCGCTCCTTTTTCACGAAAAACAGAAATTGTCCACTAACTCGCCACCTTAAAACTACAGGCCACTCTTTTGATACTGTAAAATTCCAAATTATTGATCAAAACCCAAAGTGGAAAACATCAACCAGAAGATTTCGCGAAACTTTTTGGATACATCAATTAAAAACGATAGAACCTGATGGATTGAACGAACGTAATCCACAGGTAGAATACTAAAAATGTTTATGACCCAACAGTAATATGAACAACAAAAATATTTTAGATCTCAGCATCAGTATAGATTTTTTGTATAAAGTGAACAACAAAAACATTTTCTATTGTTTGAATTTTTGATTCAGTCAACGCCTGATGAAGCTCTTTGGTAGAGCGAAATATTGCGTTCCATATATATTATTTGTACATAGTAGTGTTGTTCTAATTATTTTTCTTCCTTTATATATATATAAAGTCTAAAGGAAGATACCATCCAATACACTTACTGAGTATCGGATCGCCAATATGACGATACAGCATAAACAAAAAAATAATATATAAGTCTAGAGAATTATGCAACGATACAAATTTAAAGATGTTTCTACTATAAAATAATACTATAGAAACACCGTCATTTGTATCGTTGCATAATCGTTTAGGCTTGTATATTATTTTTTTGTTTATGCTGTATCGCCATGTTTGTCGAGCCGATACTTAATAAGTTTACTAGTTGGTAATATATATATAAAAAATATATATTTATTTCAAAAAAAAAAAAAGTAAAAAAAAATAAAAATTATATATATATATAAAGAGATTACAACTAGTAAACTTATTAAGTATCGGCTCGACAAACATGGCGATACAGCATAAACAAAAAAATAATAGACTGACCAACGAATGGCCTTAGTCACTGAGTCTCAATATCAATAAATAACGTAAACAAGTCATAACATATTGATCTTAAACTTTCTCACTCCAACTGAACCTAAAACTTTTCCAAGTCCGCCATCCGTGCTGTTATTTGGCTTTGCTCAAATATTCCAACAAGATGTAATCAAAATTACCAAGGTGACATATTCATTACGCCAGACGCGCGTTTCGTCTACTTAAGACTCATCAGTGGCGTTTAACTCTAAATGCTTAAAGTATTTTTTCATTTGGAGATGGAATAATATAATATTTTGAACTACCTGTATTGTGTATTTACACGATCCCAGTGGACTTATATTATTTCATCTCCAAATGAAGAAAATAGGAAGTGTGGATAGTATCATATGCCATACTAACTCTCCTTATAACCATTATTTTATGTTATTAACAGTCAATAAGATGTCTGGTACAATATACAAGATATCTTTTATAAAGTTTACTTTAAAAAATATATAATTAAGTGCATATTAGGATCGTTATTATTGTATAAGATATTGTATAAAATCAGTGCTGGAATAGGAGTTTCTTGTAAAGAAGTTGCCTTATATTGGTCTTATATACCTTGTTCATCTTTAAAAGAAAAAAGATACAATACATGTATGAAAAAAAACAAAGTGAAACAACATTAATGCGCATATTTTTTCATATTTTTGCTTCGAACATCTTTTTTAAAGATAGTACTTGCTTGTCATTACCGTTAAATACCTTGACTTTAGCGGTATCGTCCTAACGTCACAATGAAGGATACGCTTCCATAGATACGCCTTCTATCAAACCTCTGTGGCAGAAGGTGGAGTCTAAAAATGGATAAATCGACGTTAAGAAATGAGTTCGACCAGGACAGAACTATAAGGTACATGAATTTTTGTTTATATTTTTAATTCAAAAATTCGTAGTAATAGAGTACATGTAGTCGTATATTCTAAAACAGTTTTATAACTCTTTTATCGTTTCACAAAAAAAATGTTTTCATCAATTAAGCGACTAGGAATGCAATATATCTAAAACAAACAGAGACAATATTTAGATATAACGTGGTACGGTAATAAGGGCTTGATTCGATCCACAAAGACCCATATCAAATGTCCTGTCGATGAGGTTGGTTAGTTGACATTTCCTGTCCCCCGTTTAAACACATTACCTTTAATTAATTTGTATATACAGTCGGGAAACTAGCATAATATTAAAATTGAGGCATATTATTTATTTGATTCTTAGAATTATTTAATATTCTGAGAGTTTTTTTAAATATATTTCTTTAAATATATCTGTTGTAACTATATTTCGCTAGACTTGTTTCTTTCTTCTGTATTTGTGGTTGATTGTCTTGTGTTGGTGTTTACTGTGTAGGATTTGGAAATGAGGGTCGTTAGTGTTAATTGTGCAGAAGTAATTTTTGGCGTTTGAATCAAATTAAGCGGCGGTTAAACCGCTCTATGTTTTTGTGGCTGTTTCGGGTCAGTGGTTTATGTCCTAGCATTTGACATTCCTATTTATTTCCGTTACTCTGTTATTTATAGTTTAAAATTATGTACTTTGATCATACACTACCCTCATGGTCTGTTACATTTTTTTAACCAATATTAAAATGACCACATTGCCATTAAACAAACAGATTTTTGCCGAACAAAGACGGACACAGCCAATCCAGAAAAATGGGCACTATTAGAAACAAAAAACATGGAGAAAAATAAAGTATTTATTTTTTCTTTAAATTAGTGATATTGTTTGCTTGTAGACTATCTACAGTATACACTGGCAGATTTTCACACACACACACACACACACACACAATATTAATAGTTTTGAGATTTTACTCTGTTAAACTTGGGTACCATTTCTTTAGTTACGGAAGTTACAGTGTGCCTCATACAAGTGTCTAAAATTTTTCTGACTTAATAATTATACTATAGTTGCCTATATAGAGGGCATTGTCATGATATCTTGACTGCACAAGGGAGAGTGGTATTGCCTGAAACATTGATAATGTTATCAATGTTGAAGGCAATTCCACTTTCCCGAGTGCTGTCAATAATCATGACAATGCCATCTATACAAGCAACTATTGTATTTATTTAATTGAAGAATTAAGATACTATGTAGTTTACACTGTATTATTTTATATGTAGCTGTATGATTTGGATGTTGGCCTGATGACATATCATCATTCGGCATTTTCACAATATACACAGTCAGTTTTCTAAACTGAATGACATTTTTTTCCTTTATTTATGTTGCAAATTTACATATATTTATTTATATACTTAAAAAACAGTTTATGTTGCTTGTTACTGGAGAGGGCATTACCACGCCGTGATAACGCCCGGCGTGATAATGCCTTCACGTCTAATTACTGTAGATTAATTAATATCAGCTGACCTTGTTTTATCCAATTAAAACAAACAGAATTTTACTGATATGAAATAAATCCATTTATCACATATTTATATGTAAAATGTGTGATTTTGCATATGTAATAAACGTAGAAGTAAGTAATTTATATCTCTGCCCGGGGCAGATAACCGATATCCGCCCTGCGTTGATGACGTCATAGTAAAATGACAACTTGAGACGTAAAGAGTTGTCGTATCTAAAATATGTTTTTGGTTTGACAAAACGCCCATCTGGATTGTAAATTCTTTAAGATTGAGTTACATTAGATATCTTTGATGACATTTTATTTGCAACCACTAGGTCGATGTCTCTTCTGGTGGACTGTTAGTCCTCGAGGATATCACCAGCACGATAGTAACACGTACTTCGGTGCAGATCATTGATTCTTTTTCATTTCGAAAGTGATTTTTTCCAAATGTTTTCTATTCGCAAAGAGTAAAACGAAAATTTATTTATAAACGAACATCATACAACACCATGAAACAACAATTGTAATTAATCAGATAATTCCAATCAAAATAAAGCTTTTTACTATGTCTAAAGAAACGTGTTCAGAAAAAACTTTATAAAGAACCATGAATTAGAATTTTACACCATAACATTTTTTATGAGCACATAATTTGTTACGGAAGTTATGCTGTTATAGAATCTTTAAAAATGTTTTAAATTGTAAAAACTTTAATATTATTTGAGTTAAAAGTTTTGGAATTTGGCTTTTTAAACTTTTGGAATAATTTGTACATCTAAAAAATAATTCTAAAAAAATATATGCTAAAACCACGAAAAAATAAATGAAAAATCTCATTTTCAGTCTAGATCCTCAAATTCAAATTGCAGAGGACAGCAGTGTTCTGTAAAAAATAAAATAACAAAATGTATCGAATTTTACTCTAATATTTTATTATTTTTTGCGCTTAAACACACGAATAAAGTTCTTTTGTGTTATTATGATAGTTCTTATCTCCGTAACATTGGTGACTTTTGACATCCGTAACGACGACAGGAGAGAAAAAGTAGGATTAAAATGGAATATTGTGTTAAGACTAATAATTAAGATAGTTTTAGCATATACTATGTATTTAAATAATATAAATTATTAAAATTTATCATCTTGATTGGTAAGAATTATTTAACGTGATTATGCAAGGTGGAGTTATATTCGTCCGACATCCATAACGTTAATTATTTTGTGGATAGTTCCTCAAATGCAGTAAAACCTAAACTTTATAGGGGCTTTTCTCACAACTTCAAAATTATGCGAAAACATATATAAAATACATTTTTTCGGTGTCATTATAGAACAGAATGTATAACTGTGTTTTTCGTCTGACCTCCGTAACATTTAACCAGTCTAACGTAAATCAGTATAATTTTTCTTTCAATGTGACGTCATTATCATTCCAAATGATTTTCCTGATCTTCAACGACAAATTTGTCTAAAAACTTATAACAAAACATGTAATCATGACTTCGGCTTATAAAATGCATAGCAATGGAAAAAAACTACTGATTTTGTCTTCTGTCTAAATTTTTGGCACTAAAATAGCTTTTGTCATAGTTAGTTCTTGTCGAATGCATATACCGGTGGCAAACAAAATAATACACTTTGTAAAAATTAAGATAATTCCAATTCTTTATCTCTAGAAAGATCTATTGTTATAGATGTCAGAGGTAACGGATGTCAGAAAACCAACCAAGTATTTTTTGAAAAAATAATAAGATGAATCTGGATTTGTACAGAATAAATAAGTAGTTTTATTTTATATAGAGTACCGAATCCCAATGAATGACCTCCATTCAATCTTGCACTTTCTTATTTAAAAAATGGGTTATGTAGGTCAGAGCCTTAAATGTGACATTCAAAATATATTAATGTTTTGATTCGTAGTTATGAAATCGACTTATATCATTAAAAATTTAAGAAAGGATCTTATTCTTTGTCTTATTTCAACCTCCCGGGATATGTAGGGTGGAGATGTGCCATTTTTGATTTGAATTCAAGTTACCTGCCCCCCCCCCCCCCCCCCCGGAGATTTCAACTTCTAAACAAGAGTATTACCTTCAAATTTTCGCCAATAAAGGCGTTAAATACTGGTATAGATTCTTGTTACGGATGTTGTATACAGTTTGGCGACAACAATTTAAAATCGAACACAAAGATAGATTCTTGTTGATATTTTCTATGCTAATGCGGTTTGAATCTATACAAATATCTGTAACTTTTCTAGTAAAAAAACTTCCACATTTCATATTTAAAATCTGCGTATTCAGCCACCTTTTTTCTGTTATTACCGATGCGACACTGAAAAAATTCATTCCGGTACATTTCCGGCCCCAGTAAGACAAAATGTCTATAAAAAAGATAGGTTCTTAATTTGGTTTTCTTCTCTTGACCGTAGTCTAAAGAAGGAAAGCATAAAAAAAATTCATTAAAATATTATTATTGCACAACCAGCAAGCAACATGTAGTGGAATTTGAACGAAAAAAGAAGGCCCATTTTTCTGGAATGACTGGGACAATCCAAAGATTTTGTTTCTTAATTAGCCCAAGTCTATCACAGACGGAGAGCATTAGGGACATAAAACAGGAAACTAATACTGATGACGACGAGAACACAGAGAGTTATGTAGAGAAGAAACCAGATACAGTCAATGGTATCACAAAATACGGCTGCTTCAATGGAAAGTTTGATGACTATGAGAAAAAAACTGATAGAAAACCAAACATCAAAAGAAATATCGTAAAGCAAGACACAAAGAAAGGAGATTCCAGAAAATATGCTAAAACAGGCAAACTGGGTAAGGTTACCTGAAAAATTATTTCGGTTTTGCAGTTCGTTGTATGGATCAAAACTATTTTAAAATACTTTTATTATACAAGGTCTGTCTACAAGATCCCCAGGTCAGTCTACATGATATCCTATGTAAGATACAGTAACGTGCCAAAAGTGAGTCAAGTTTTTTTCATGGCGACGACGTCGCTTGTGGCGATACAGGCAACAAAAATCAAAATTGTGACGTTCATATCAATCGGATAAACTTAATTTTTACTGTGCCAAGAAAGATAACTCTACTTTGTCGAAGGAAACCGGAAATGAATTGGGTCGTCTGTCAAAACGTAAACAAAAGCAATTTTCCGAAAATGGCAAAACATGGCAAAGAGTTGTCGGATTCTGACAAACAAACCATTGTATCTTTGATAGAAAGTGGAATGAAGGCGAGAAAAGTGGCAGAATTAATGAAAAGAAGTGAATCAACCATATCTAGGTTTTTGAAACTTTTCCGATCAACCGGTAGCATAAAAAACCAGGCTAGATCAGGGAGACCAAAATCAATGACTGCTCGCGGCCGGCGGATACTTTTGAGGATTGTGAAAACCCACCGACGACAGCCTTTGAGGGACATAACCAGTGAATTTAACGATTCTAACTTGGAAGCTTGTTCATCAAGAACAATCCAGCGAAATTTACATGATCTTGGGTATAACAGGCGGTCAGTGTGTAAACGGATGATAGTACGGAGGGCCACCAGGAAGAAACGGATGGACTGGTGTCGGTCTAGATTGCACTGGACAATAAACTGGCAGTGGAAACATATAATAGTTAGTGACTAAATGATGATGATCTTGAAACCCGATGGTCAGGTGAAGGTGTGGAGGCGGGTTGGAGAGAAAATGGAACCGGAGTGCCTGGGCTATATTCCCCATTGTCGTGGCCAAACTTTGAAAATCATGGTATGGGGATGTACGACATACCACGGAATGGGGACTTTAGCATTTATTGATGGTCATATGAACTCAGTGAAATATATTGACACATTAGAAAACTTTTTGTGGCCTGCTGTCGCTAAACATTTTTGGAGAAAATCGCTGGATTTTTCAGGAAGATAATGCTCCTACTCATAAATCAAGATTGTGCGAAGATTGGAAGAGAGACAACGATATCCCTACTTTACATTGACCGGCACAATCCCCGGATTTGAGCCCTATCGAAAATATTTGGCTGCTGTTGAAAACATCTGTGAAACGGAACTTAAACAAAGTGAAAAATTTATACTAAATGTTACACCCCCCATGCGCTCAGCGTTTTGCTTGCATTTTTTTATTATTCCATACTGTACCTTTATAGTGCTAAAATCCGATTTGAAAAAAATCTACACGATAGCACATCCATATTTTATATTATGCCTTTGTTGTTGAAATATCCGAAATCGTCCTTGACATTTGCTACGGGAATTTTACATAGGAAGTCAACCATTTGAGTTTCTAAAGGGACCTAGCGTTGTTTTCAAAAAGATCGTCTGCTTTCGTAACGTTCAATGGTATTCGGACAAACCGCGAGACTTTTCCCGCCTTAACTGCAAACGACATGACCCGAAGGATTTCGAATAGATAACAATTGACTCTTCCAAACATACACTTCCGTGGTAATTTAGGTCAAACTTTACTATAGAAAAGTGCTCTATCAAAGTGAAAAAATCTGCCGCATTTCAAACCGCCGACTATCACTTGGATATAATTGTTGTTGTCAGTTTACACATTCTGTAATCTACAAAAGGAGCAACAGCTGGACCAAACGCGGTAAGCAGTTTGTATTTGTCAGCCAAAAACCGCTATATTGCCGCTTCGAAACTTACTATAGACGACTTGAAAGCCCAACTGCTTCACGCATGGAACAATGTGCCTCTACATCACATTCATACACTATTAGGATCCCTACCAAGGAGAATAAGACACGTTTTGACTCAGAAAGGACACATTACTAAATATTAAATTAAAAATAATCAAACATGAGATAGGCTTTTCATTTATTCATTGTGTAATTGTTCTAATTACTTCGGCAGCCATTAAAAAACTTGACTCACTTTTCGCACGTCACTGTACTTGTATAGATTTTAAGTACTCCGCAAATATATTATCCGTCACTTTTCCAAGTAAAATTAATTTTACGGTGGCAAAAGAATGTCTATTAGCTAGTGTAAGGTTAGCTACAATAATGAAGCCCCCTTTTTACGGACATATTCTACAAAATTTGAACAGATAATTATTTTCTTTTGCTCGATACATCTAAAATTTTATGATCTCGTAGGTCAAAATCAGACACCTTAGATAAAAGTCTTCTAAACCTAAAGAGTACGCTTTATAAAAATATTATTTCAAAATTTCACTGAAATCTTTAGATAATATAGCTAACATATATCTTATTAATAGAAATATTTCAGTTTCAATTTTTTTCCGTTCTAGTGAGTTATGTTTGAACAATCTATATTACTTTCCACGCTATGGAAAATACACGTGTAATCAATCATGTATCTATAAAGTATCCGGGGCTCCAATATTTTCCTTATCTCAATTGAGGCTTTCCATACTTCATGGTGATTCAAGAAGTTTCGTAGATTATATTGATTTTTTTTTTAGCTAAGCTTCAAATTTAACAGTTACATTTTTTTTCCAGATTTATGTTTTAAACCACAATCTACTGTGATTGCTTCTAGCAATCCGATATACCACAAACTAGAGAATATTGCTCAACTGGATGTTGCGCATTTCCTTCCTTCATGGCAATCTATCAGTGTGATAAAGCGAGAAAATCATTCAAGCTCTTGCTATGAAAGAGAAACGCCTTTTCGGTTTTCATTGCTACAGGAGTCGTCAAAAATTTCATCTCAAATCCCAACTAGGGAATCGTCTAAAATCCAGGAAACATCCCAGGCCAACAGCCGTATTCCAGTTAGAACCAAAGGCTACGTTTGGAGAACGTCAGAAAAAGAAAATGCAGCCATCGATTTGGTAAAACCTGCTCTTAGAAGCAGGATTCCTATAAGAATTAAATCAAAAACTATTGCAACTGCTATACACTTGTTGCCGCAACGTTCTGAACAATTTATAGGTAATATAAGAATAGACATGCGTCAAAATGCCCGAATTCCTCTAAGAATTGATGGTTATGCTTGTAATCCAACTAATAGAAAGAAAGAAGACGCGTGGAAAACACAAAATGAGGTAAGACGAATGTTTGCTGCCGTAAGTAAAATTCATGTAGCAAAGGAGACGATTAACAAAGATGTTCTAACAAAACTGCCACTTTCGAAGAGCCAGTGTAGAATCATCGATGCTTTTGCAGACATCCAAAAGCTTAATGGTGAATCTATATCACAACATTCTATAGACACAGGAATAGGAAATCCGCCACCAACGCCTATTAACAATTCAATTTTTGGCATAATATCTCCACCGATTTTTTCAGAGTTCGGATGTCGAGAGACAGCTGCCATTATTTTGAATGCTCCTAAATCCGAATTGCCACTGGAAGAAGAATGTGAAAGTACCTCACCAGTTATTTATAGCCGCCCAGTCTCCACTATAAACATTCAGTCATTTAATAACATTTCATCTCGGCCTAGAATGAGAAATGGAGTAATTGATATTTATAGTCATTCGAAAGCCGCTGAGTCGAACCATCCAGTTCCAGTAATAGACCGTGGAACTAGGACATCATACAGCTATAGACGTCCAGAAGCAGCTGCGTCTAGTCGCTGTAATAGACTCCAATCCATGGCAAGTGGACAAGGGACATTATACAGCTATAGTCATCCAGAATCAGCTGTGTCTAGTCGATGTGTTCCACTTCCACCAGTAACAAGTAAACAGAAATCATACAGTTACAGCTATTCAGAAGCAGTTGTGTCTAGTCGCTTTACTCCACCCCCACCAATAGCAAGTGGACAAGGAACATCATACAGCTATAGACGTCCAGAGTCAGCTGTGTCTTGTCGATTTACTACATTACCACCGATAACACGCGGATATGAGAGATCAGAAGTTGACAATCATTCCATATCTATTGCATCTAAGCTTACCGTACTTCCAATAATCAAAAGCAAAAATGGGAGGTCTAAAGTTGATCAGAAAACAATGGTTACAAGAAATCAGTTTTCAACATGTTCTCCATCACTTCCTCCAATTAGCCGTAGAGAAAAATAACAAATAGTAAATCTGAAAAAAGAGAACTCGCTGTTATATGAATGTTAAATACATAGGAAATGTTCTAAAAATGTTCATAGAAATGAGGCCTTATGATGTAAACATATTTGTAGAACAGTATTATTTGTAAACAACACGTGATATTCGTTCAATTATACGACAGTTTACTTGATCATTTGAGTCTGTCCAGTTATTTCTTTTACCAAAGAAAGTAAATGAACACAGTATACAACTTTGTCAAATTAAAAGTATTTGCTCCGATAAAATAAATAAAAGTTATATTGAGTTAATTTTATATGTATAAAATGTAAAATATTCTCGCCATCTAAAATGAATTAAAGTTATAAGTAAATCGGTAAAAAGTTATCTCCAATGATGAAAAAAACCTAGTCTAGGGTTTTGAGTCTTTGTCGTCTGCCTTACTTAGCCTGACATTGTTCTCGGTCTACAGTCGACAATTTCTTGGGTCGAAAAATATTGCGCTTGATGGCGACACTGCGAGCGTGGACTCAGAGCTCTTATTTTGGAGGCGGATTAAGCTTTCCAGTCTAAACTTCATATTTACATGTGTTCCATTTTGTACTACTATGGTCATTTAAGTAATTTATGGAGGCTGTGGTTAATCATTGTTTTACAGGGTGACAATTTATGTCGTATTATTTTATCCCGACCGACAGCGAGTGAATTATTTCTATTCTAGTAAGACAATTACTGTACATTTATGATATTTACGTACCCTTAGAAAACATCATTTCCGCCTTCAACTGACTGTCCCATCAATGTAACACACAATATATTGCAACTTATAATTATAGCGCGTCATATGCAGCAGCCTTCTGGTTGGAGTTACAGTTGTTCAATTGGAATAGGCCTTCAAAACACGCCACCCTCGTCGCGTGTTGCACATACATTAATCATTTTTTTACCACAGTTGTGGTCTCAAAGCCTTTGAAGCACGTCATATTAGAATTCTTTATTACGCGTGGGGGGGGGGGTGGTTACTTGATTCTCATCTTCCCCATAATGCAAGCCGGACGCCATGATATATCTGAAAATTTATGAACGTGGCCTAAAACAAATTCAAACGAAAAGCTTTGCTGCCGAAGGTCAGAGGTTTACACCAGCTAGTCATGCTTCTTCCCGCACTGAAAACTGGACGCCATGATATAGCTGAAAACTTCGGATAGTGGCGTTTAGGATAGAACAAACTCAGTTAATTGAATCAGAGCCAAGTCGCACCGATACACCGACTTGTATTATTTTGGGGAAAATTGGTATGACACGGTGTAAACAGATCTAAACTAGTTCGAAAAGATGAAAACGCAGTTATGTGTTTTTTTCCAAATGATTAGGTTTTAAATTTAATGTATATACAAAATATATTAAAAGACGATAAAGCATAGGTTGGATAATATATTATTCAGTTTTTTTAATTTCTTTTTTTTATTTTTGTCCAGCTAATCTTATTAAATAAACGGAAAATGGCGTTTTATGACCCTTTTGTTCAGATCGATCGTTTTAGAATATAGAATATTCATTTAGCTTAAGATGATCTAAGATATGCAAATATGATCATTGTGCCTAAAATATGCAATGTACAAATTGCAATACAAATAATTGTCACATAAAGCTTTATAACTATGCTTAGTGTTTGTATGCATTTGAATGTATGTACCTCGTATTTATTATTACGTATCTCAAACGAAGTTGGAAGAAATATTGCTTTTGCCTGATTTTACTTCCTCTTCTTTTTCTCTTTCTTGGTCTTTGCGGCTGACATTGAAAGCAAAATTTCTTTGACACTGCAAGTCGCATCCTAATACACTCTTATGATATATTAGATATGCATTTCTAGTAGTGCAATCCACTTTGATATTTGGCATATCGGAAGATTATAACTAACCGATGTGTCGCATGCCATAGCTGCTGACCTTTAACTTTGAACTTTGAATCAGAAGGTAGCATTGCTTTTTGACTGACAATTTTGTGTCGGGATATAACTTTTTTTGTCTTTTTTGAGATCGTTCTTTTATTGGTTTTGCTTGTTTGAATGATGTTTAATGCCACTTTCAGCTTTCACCTGGATCATGCCGTCCAGTTTTTATAGGTGGAAGAAGCCAGAGTATCAGGACAAAGTCGAACTTCGGTGAGATAGGCTTTTGATATTTAGCATGTAGGTAGAAAGTTACTAGACAATGTGTCTCGTATAGAGGAGATTCTTGAAAATCACAAATCTGTGTTGGCATCCTTTGGTTTCCATATCAAAGTCGAACATAGTGATCTCCTCTCCTTGTATTAGATACCAAAACTTCACAAAAAGTCAATACACATAGCGTTTCATAGCAAGATCGTAAAAGTCTACCACCAAACCTCTATCGAAAATCCTGTCCACTATTTTAACAACAATAAAAACGTGCTTCAAAAATACAGTAACACTTGCTACTCCAGGAGTGGCAAAAATTAAATGTGTTCATTAAAATATTCAAAAGACTTGGCAGACATCCTGAGGTCTGGATCTTTCCTCCGGTGAAAGAGCATTAAAACCCTTGATTATTCGCCACTGTCCACGGCCATCCCTTATATGCCACTTGAAACTATGATTAAAGATCTTATTAAACGCTGCTTTTTCAAGAAAAACGGAATGAGACGACATCAATACCTGGTAATTAGCCACGACTCTAAATCTGTCAAATATTAGATTTTCTGATTGACCATATATTTGTCATGTTTGGAGACTGTTGGTATACCAATTGGTACTAATTGTGCTCCTCTCCGCGTCCTTTTTGTACTCTTATAAGGCTGAATTCCTAGAAAGCCTGCTGAAGAAGAAAGAAAAGATACTGGCCCAGAAGTATAATTTAACATTCTGTTAAATGTGGTGACTATTGCATTCAATCTTTCCTTGAGCTTGAAAATAAAAACACCACCGATACACTTAGGTCTGCCTCCTACTTAGATCAAGAAATAGACTCGGGAAAACTACACACTTGACTACGAAAAACGTAATGATTTTAACTTTCCAATTGTCAACTTCCCGTTCATCGATAACAACATTCAAGCAGATGCAGCGTATGGTGAGTACAATTTCACAACTTGTACGTTATTCTATATCCTGCGATCGGCATTCCGATTTTCAAGACAGCTCACTGCCGTTGACTTCTATGTTACTCAAACAAGGGTTTGTTGTGCTTAGGTTAATGTTATCCCTTCGGAAGTTCTATGTTCGTCACCATTACTTAATTGACGATCCGACATTTCGCTGAGTCATATATAGTCTTCATATTCCTGGATTTGACTTTTTCCTAGACATGATAATGAGTAAATTGGCGGATGTCTCTTTAAAGGCAGGCCATGTAAATGTTGCGTGTTTAAATTTTACTGATACTTTCATTAGTATTTGTAGAGAATGCATACCAACCAGAACAGTTATCATCAGAAAGGATGACAAAATATGGTTTGACTCCAATTTAAGACTTGAGTTTAGAAATAGAGATAAACTACGCAAAATATTTCATAGAAAGAAATCTTTACATAGTCAACTAAAATATAAAGCTCAGCGCAATAAAGTCAATAATATGAAAAAATATGCAAACGAGCAATTTCATGCCAAAATTAATGAAACCCTATCGGAATTAAAAATCATCAAACCTCAAGTTATACTGGAAGACTATCAAAATGTTACTCAAAAGTGAAATTCCACATTCAGAAATCGCACCTTTACATGCATGACCTAAATAATATGAATTTAGATTTTGATAATACTTTAAAATGTAACCCTCTAAATGAATATTTCTGTTCAGTTACGGACTTAAAGGACAGAGACAAAGACCTGCCCAAGTGTGACGACAGAAGTAACGGAATACTCACGGAAATAGTAATTTTTGAATAATACGTCTCACTCACTGTACTAAATCCACAAAAAGCAATAGGACCAGAGATGTAATTAGCAATAAAATGTTATTAATGGTTAAAAATGAAATAGCACAACCACTATGCATGCTTTTTAATAAATCTGTAAAATGCAATACTTTTCCTAACGAATAGAAACTAGCGAATGTAATCGCTCTTTACAAGAAGGGAGATAAATTCCTAGTTTCAAATTATAGTCCCGTCTCACTATTATCTTGCATAAGCTTTTGAGAAAATTGTATATAAATTCATCTACAATCATTCGTTTGCAAATTGATCTTTTGTATAAATATCAGCCTGGTTTTTACCAGGATTCTCCACAGTTCATCAACTGCTTGAATTATACCACAATGTTTTAACATCACTAGATTCTGGTCACAAGACATGTATTTAATTTTGTCGGTCAGATCATTATTCCGACAACCCATTATTCCGACAGCCCAGTACTCCGAAAGCCCATTGCTCCGACAACCCATTATTCCGACAGCCCAGTACTCCGACAATGACAAAAACGTACAAATATTTGTATTTTTTGCACATTATTCAACCCGGTCAAAAATGCACTTTATATTCATTCTAAAAGCAGGGACGGATCCAGAAATTTTTGAAAGTAACAACAATTTTCAGAGGAACGGGAGGGGGCAACCCCCGGCACCCCCTTGATCCGCTAATGAAATGGGGCTATATGAAGACCTTTTATTCCTTAAAATCAATCATTTTATTTTTCTTGCGGTATATAATGCAATGTTTTTAATTTTTGTTGTTGTTGTCCTTTTTTTTGTTCTTTTTATTTCGGGGACCCGAAGTGGGTGGGTGGTTACATTATGACATTGAATATGGTCCAAAGGGCTTGCTTCCGGTATTTGGGGTTGGAGTCAACATGCAACCTTGTATAACATGTCAAACTAACTTTCTTTTGGGAATGTTATTATTTGTTTTAGGGCATTATTTGGTCAAAGCTAAAAAAGGATCAACCTTCAAATTTACATACATTTACAGTACTATTTAATTTATTTAATGTTTATATGATTTTAACGTATTTAAAAACTTAGAGTGTGATGTATCTATACATGTATTGTCTAAAAAAAATACGACGGCTTATTCGAGCCAAACAACAAAAAAGAAAAAAAATATTTATTTCGTTTGTACGGTTTATTAAATCGTTTGTACGATTTATTTATCCGTTTGTACGGTTTATTTATCCGTTTGTACGGTTTATTAAATCTTTTGTAGTCGTTTGATAAGACTAAAACGAGAGTACAATGCCGGCGTGAGAGAATTGGACGACTTTTGGTTAGCAGTCAGTAACTTAATCGCATCTTTCGTGTAACTGGCACTATTTAATGTTTCAGATTTCATGTGCACAGTAAACAGTGAAATGATTGTATGACGTTTTTCTTCATTTTGAATAGTTTTTGCAATAAAATGAAACGTAGTCTAAATTAAAACCAATACTTGTTTCCTGAAAACAAATTTACAACAACCAACTTTTTACCCGACTAATTAACAAAGTGTCAAGCCAGCAAATTTAAAATCGCGTCTGACGCTCTTTACTAGTACTTTATAAAAACTCATCAGAGACGTTCTTACCAAAATGTGATTGGTAAAAGTTAACTAGATTTCAAAGAGTATTAAAATAATCAAAGTCAAAATGGACTTTTGTTTTATCTTGCTTGAAAACCATTTAAATACATATGTTTTTTACAACCCTTCAGCAAAAGTTATGGGACAAAATTCTTTCCGAGTGTATTAGTCTGTAGATATGTCAGTCACACAGGTTTTTACATGTTCATTTACCTTTGCATTTAAGCAGATATTTGAAAGCCAAACGTGGGATCTTTACGAAAATTTGTACGCGTACAATCACAATAACAAGGACTACACAATACAGTAAGAGTCATGTAGCTACCGCATTATTTCGTGCTTCGCTTTGAGTTTTTATGGGCTTTAAAGGAAAATTTCTTTGCTGGTTAGAAAGTTATCTTATTAACAGAAGTCAACAAGTTGTCCTCAATTAAAATGTATCTTCTATAGAGTTTTTGCAAGCCGGTGTCCCACACGAATCAGTTCTATATCTGATGACATGATAGGGTGGGTGTAGATTGTTTGCAGACGATACATCCATTGGTCATATTTCGACCTTAATAATATTTCCAAATGGTCAAAAAGATAGTTGGTGAAGCTTAGTCCTGATAAGACATATATTATCGTTTTTAATTTTTTCAATAGGACTATCGACATCAACTTTAGATTTGAAATTTTTAATCTAGAACCAGTAACACAACACAGACATCTAGGTGTGTTTTTCAGTTCCGACTGCAAATGGACTAGAACATGTCGATTACCTTATTGAGAAAACTCTATTCTGCTTAATATTGTGAGAAAATTAAAATTTAAACTAAAACCGGAGTATCTCGAAAAAATATATAACACATTTATTCGTCCTGTTCTAGAATACTCATGTGAGATTTGGAACAACTGTGGAAAATTTAATTCGGACAGAATTGAAAGGGTACAACACGAGGCAGGCAGAATTGTAACTGGTTTAACTTGTTACTGTAGTATAGAATCTATTTATCAGGAGACTGGATGGGAGTCATTAAAAAGTAGGAGAGAACGGAAGAAACTTAATCTCTTCTATCAGTGTAGTGCTCTTAAACAAGACCTTTCAACAAAAAATATCATAAATGATGAATTGTGTGACTGTAGAAAAGATAAAGAGACATCGGAACATTATTTTCTTTTAGCAAAGAGCTGTCATGCTTCAAAATTTACGAAGACTGAAAATTCCTATCAACTTGCCAACCATTCTATTTTGTGATAGCACAAAATGACAATATTAACTATTTGATTTTTAAGTATGTTCAAACTTACACAAAAGATACAGGAGGAACTAAATTTTCAGTACTCGCATTACTACCAGTACGCACAGATCAATTTTTTAAACTTTATTTATGTATTTATGCATTTTTTTTACCTTTTGTTCTCATTTTCTTTCGAGGAGCCTCGGTAGCCGAGTGGTCAAGGTAGTCCGTCTACTATTAATCAAGTGGTCTGTCAACACTGAGATTGCGGGTTTGATTCTCACAGCAGGCAGGGTGCACTCGACTCCAATCTTAATTGACAAGGATTGTCAGTTTGGAGATTGAATCAAGCACAGCCCCGACATGGAAGTGTAAAATCGTCGCCGAAAATTTCTGTTTTTTGCAACAGAATAACGTGTTGATATTTCGTAAAAAAAGGTATTAATGTTGAACTTTTGACTTTCGTCTTTCGTTTCGTTTCGTTTTAATAACTGTAATTGTTTATATTGAACGTGTATCCCCCTACACCTACGATTGTTTTCGTTTGGTGAAAAAGGGGGGAGGGGTGTTCCGGTGTGTTCGTTTGGAAAGATCGAAATTTGTTTTTTTATTTACACCGGAATATTTTGTCATTTATAGACACTATGTCAGTGCGTGAGATGGCTGCGTCTGGAAAATTTCCTAGAATGGATGCTAAATCTGGACATCCAATAGATATAAAGTTTAGAAAAGAGAATACTCTTTTGATTGAAGTTGTTGGATCGAATACAGCTATTAAAGCTGTTGATGTTATAACAATCATTTCCGAAATTTGTGGTGAACAAGGAACAAGGATTTGCAAAGTAAAGTTTTCGGAAAATATCGTGTCCTTGCCGTACTATTAGGTGTCAAGACACTAAAGGGGACCAATCAAATTTAGAACATATAAGAAAATAGTACTTACAAACAAAATAGTCATGTTTATCTTAGTGTATATTAAAAACTACTAACTGGATTTTAATGAATAGTTTTTCTGAAAGGTGAATATATTGGAGAATTTTTGAGTCCTAACTTGCTCTGTTCTAATGGTGTTTAGTATGTTTTATGTCACATTCACTACATGACCTATATACCAAGAAAGTGCTATTTTTAGAGTGGGGTTTACCCCGGAAGCTGGTTTTCTATTGAAAGGTTTTAGAGGTCATGGAATTTTGAGAGAACATAGGCCTGTCAGGTACGATGGTTTTGGACCTTAAGTCCGATTACATTTTTGCATACTGAATGCCAAATGGGTGTCCGGGATATAAACGTTTTTGTCTTTTGAGGTAGGGGTTTTATATTTGGGCATGTGGTAGACAATTTGATTGCAACATATTTGATATTTGTGTTGGTCACATTGACCGCAATCTCATACCTTAACAAATTTCCTTTAATGTGTTCCTGTCCGGGCCATAAGTTGTTCTTGTTTTTTTTATGTCAAATTACAATACATTTACAACGTGTCTCAGAAAGGTGGTTACCATCTCCCTAATATTTAGTTACTTTAAGCAATAAGCGATATTACATCTCAGATCAATCAAGAGAAGGAGAGAGATTACGGAAGCCGGGAAAAGTTTTACCCATTTTTTTCTTTTGGGGCGTATTGCGCGGCAAAAAGGGAGTCCAACGGGTCTTCAAATAGTTAAGAGAGGGTGGACAGGGTAGTGGGAGACAGGGAGAGAGGGGGAGGGAGAAAGAGTAGAGGGGAGAGAGAAAGGAGCTGAGGGGAGGGAGAAAAGAGGTGAGGGTAGGGAGAGAGGAGAAAGGGGGAGGGAGAAAGGAAAAAATAAAAAAAGAGGGAGGCAGTACTTTTACAAATATGTTCTTTAATTCGTACCTGAAAATAATTTAATAAGTGCCAATTCATTGATGTAATTTAAAAAGACTAAAATTATTTTCATAAAACTCCAGTAAAGAGATTAATTGCATCCAAATGATCAGAATTTTTACTATGCTAGTATATGCAGTAAGGTTTTTCCTAAAGCGTATGTCTGTCCCTTTTCTATATTGTGATCACTTATTGACTAGGTGTCTGTCATCTGTTATCTGTCCGTTGTTAACTTTATAACCATATAAACAATCTTACCATCTGACACCACTTAGAGTACCTAGTTTTAGCTTTGCATCCATGAGTTTGATCCATGTATGTAAAACAAATATTAATCAAAGCGCAGTTTGCACTGGTAGTGTTTTATTGCATGTAGTACATAATACCGGTAGATTTTAAAACAAATGAAGTTTTGTTAATTCTTTAACATTGAAAATTGTAACAATTTCAATAAGACGTAGCGCACGTTATTGGGGGCTCTAAACGTAGCGTCATTTGAGCTTTTTTGACGTTACGTTAAATATTACGTCGTGCACCTTAAAAGAGGGTTTAATATCTAGATTTGTATGTCTATGTCCACAATAAATAACCATTTATTGCTCAAATTGTATTTAAATTCGCACACATACGTTTTGCGCATTAATATTTTCCTTATCGAATATTTATAATATGTTCAAGCAACTTTGTTTATAATAACATCGTTTAAAAAATGTCGCGCTAATGAAACGACTATAGAAATAGATAAACTCGTGTAAATCTGACAAAAATATATGTTGTACTCTTAAAATTCATGGAAAAATTATTGAGAAAACTAGAGGCTCCCAAGAGCCTGTATCGCTCACCTGAACCTGAAACCAAACAACCGTACTTTTCTTTGCTATAAGGAATTGCCCAACACTTCTGCAAAAGTCATTAATTTTTACCTTTTAAGGGAAATAACTCCTATAAGGAGGAGCTTTTGATGCTTAGAGGGAGAAGGGAGGTTCACTTCAAATTTGCTGTACCTGTTATACTTTTTTAACTATCAGTCGAAAACTCTCTTGACTCCCCACCCCCCCCCCCCATTTTCTATTTTAAGCCAACGTAGCTATGTAGGTAGTCAGGTGTCATGATTTGCACAACCTAAAGATGATGTGTGCAATGTTTCAAAGCAGTCCTTTAATGGGTTAAAGAGGAGAAGATTTTTTAAAATCAAGTAAATTTAATTAAAAAAATGTTCAAGGAGAATAATTCCTAAACGGTTCATCAGACAATCTTGACCCTAAGTCATTTTTGTAGCCCTCATAGAGCAGAACAATTAAGCAATGCTAACAAAAATGTCAAAAGTAATCAATTTTGACAATTAAAGGGCAATAACTCCTATAAGGAGTCCTCATACAACTTCAACCCAATGGAGTGTTTCGTAGAGCTTTTGATGCAGATGAAGGCATGTCTATTGGGTTTTCCTGTATCTGTTACACTTTTTTAAATATAAGCCAAAAACTGTATTTTATCCCACCCCTCCATTATATTTTTAGCCATGGCGGCCATGTTGGTTAATCTGCAGCCATGGTTGGTGCAAATGAGAACATTTGACGAATGATGTGTACAAAGTTTCAAAGCAGTACTTTCAGTGGTTTCAGAGGAGAAGATTTTTAAAAAATCAATTAAAACCGATTAAAAAAAAAAACAATTCAAGGGGAATAACTCTTAAACGGTTCATCAGATAATATTAACCCTAGAGTCATTTTTTCAGCCCTTATAGAGCAGAACAATTAAGCAATGCTAACTTTTTATCTAGTTCTAATAATTCTCAAGATTTTGAGGCAAAAATGTCAAAAATAATCAATTTCGACAATTAAAGGGCAATAACTCCTACAAGGAGTCGTCATACAACTTTGACCCAATGGAGTGTTTTGTAGAGCTTTTGATGCTGAAGAAGGAAAGTCCTTTGGTTTTCCTGTATCTGTTATACTTTTTGAACTATAAGCCAAAAACTGTATTTTGACCCCCCTGTTCTATTTTTAGCCATGGCGGCAATGTTGGTTGGTCTGAGGCCATGATTTGTGCAAACTGAGCAGAGGACATTTTACTGATGATGTGTGCAAAGTTTCAAAGCAATCCTTTCAGTGATTTTGGAGGAGAAGATTTTAAAAGAAAAGTTAACAACGACGACGACGGACGACGACGACGGACGCCTTCGGGTCAGGTGAGCTAAAACACGCATATCTAAAATGATATATTTTTCAGTGTGAATTTAAAGTGCGGCAAATACGTCGAAAGTCGTAATAAATCGGTAAAAAATTACACAAATGTGTTCGTAACAAACGTTACTAGATATGGTTGAATGTAAAGCGCTTTCACAATACATGAAAACAAATTGAAAAAGGGCAAAATTGGAAATTAAGAAAAAACGCATTCTTGAAAAAGTGTTTTTTTTTTCAATTTAACAGTTTTATACAAATAAAAAACATTAAAATGCGGCATCTTTTATAGGTATATCCCGTTCTTCACAGTAATTCAGAGTAATGATTACGTCACCATACTAGATTTTGGGTACCTAACACTAATGGCAAATTTCAGGAAAACAAGGAACTAAAAGCTCTGAATGTCCAAATGGCCTGGTCTTGCTTTTCTTGTTACAATTTACAACACGATTTATGGTGGAAATCTTGGTTAAATATTTTTAGTTTCTAATTATTCAAGTATATTGGTTACCCAAAAGACGAATATAGTTCGTTTTGATCCACAACTAAAAATACTTTCGTCATCCATTAAAGGTCTCCGAACCAAAAAATATTTACTAGTATCTTGAAACTAAAAAAGACCCAACAACCTGCGGTAAGTCTTAGTCATTCATAATTACACTTGTAAAAAAAAATATTTCTACACATGGAAAGCCTGTAATACTCACATTACTCTTTACAAAAACTTTAGTTTAATCGACATGAACATGACACAAAATTTGTGGCCATCTTGAATTTAGGATCTGCGCCAAAATCTTAAAATTTATACAGTATCAATTATGTTTGCTACTCAGATTTTCAGAGCAAGAGTCATTTTAATTTCCGCCAATCAGAACATCAATGGCTCTAGTAGCCACAATGCATTATGGCAGAAAATTACCCTTATATTAGTTCTGCATAATTTGATTTAAATAAGTGAAATAGTTTCTGAAACCAGCTATTTTTAGGGCCTCTGGAGTTCTATGTTCCAGTGTTGTGGCCATCTTGGTTTTAGGATCAGTACCAAAGATTCACGATTTATAGAAAAGTAATACAGTACACTGGTTTATGTATCTGAGAGCGGCCCTAATCTGAACTATTTTTCACAAGCGCAAGTTGAAGAACATGGGTCAACACATGTTTTGGCCAATATCTCACAATGTTATATAGCTACAGAAAAAAAACCGTTACATTAAAATGATCAGCACATTCAATCTTTTTTAATTTCAGAAGTTGTTTAACTGCCTGTAGGAGTAATGGACATTAAGTTACGATTTTTTTTTATAGAAAATTGTCAGTTTTGACAGTACAATGTATAACTTGAAAAATAAAACAGCAGATTGATATAGTAAATTGCATAAATGATCAGCCAGACAATGCAAATCACTATGTTGGTCTAAATTGTCTGACAAATTCTTAAAGGAGTTTTTGCCCTTTAATAATGACTAGAGTGAAACTGTAAATTGCAAGACAATGCCTTTAAAAAACACATTTGGTCCAAAATTGTCAGACGAATCCTTACAGGTCTTTTTGCCCTTTAATAACAATTTTGTTAATAAAATATAAGTATTTGCCTTATAAATTTAGAGCTAGAGTAAAACTGTCAATTGCAAAAATAAACAGAAGGACATGGCCTACAAACAATTTAATTGTCAAAAAATTGTCCAGTTACTCATTATAGTATTATATGTAATTTACTCATAATTTTTCTTGAAATTTTCAGTGTTTGCTAAAACTTATAAATTTCTCAATGAATTATCCTCATACTTACCATTAAGTTTTTATAAAGGAATACATAATTAAACAATTCAACAGTTAACAAAATCGCAAAGTTCCCAAGTCTGAAAATAAGGAAAAAAATCCTTGAACAATAATAACAGGTGTACAACTTCATACATTTTCAACCTTTCTGTGAAATTTAGAGTTCTAGACTGAAACTGTAGGAGTTAATTTCACAATATATTTACTGTCTTCTGTAAATCTGCTCAAAAATGACCAAGTTCCACGGTCTGGAAAATTAGGAACATGCTGGAACACTTCCATAATAGCAGGTGCAACAAATTCAATACATGTGCAATCGTTACGTGAAGTTTCAGAGATCTGGGTTGAAAACTGTAGGGGGAGTTGATAAAAATAGATGCCCCATTTCCCCTGCCCGCCTTACCAAACCATACTATAGCCCAAAATCAGAGTGATACTCTTAACTGCAAAAATGATCTGTAAGGCAAGGGCCACTCTAATTAAAATTAAATCTTTCACTTGCCCCCCCCCCCCCCCCTTTTTTGCTATGGTCGCTGCGTGTTACTACGCAGCTACCAATAACAAAAAGGGGGGGGGGGAGCAAGTGAAAGATTTAACTTTAATTAGATTGGACAAGGGCTACAAATAACTCGTTTGGTCCAAGATTGTCAAATGACTTCTTTTTTGGAGTTATTTCCCTTGACTGACAATTTAGTGAAATATCAGTTTTCTCCTTTTAAATAAAAAAAACTATAGCAGCAAAAGTAAAACTGTAAATAGCACAAATAATCAGGCAATTTATGTTACAGCAGCAAATAATCCCTTTTTCATTACATTTATAAGCACCATTTTTTTCAGTTTAAATTCCCTTTTAAGTCGATCAGAACTTCAAGAATGTTTATGTTGCTGTGGTAGTTAAGAAATAACTCAAAAGTCTGAGAATTGATTTGAGTTTTGTTTTGAGAAATCTAGACCTAATCATGAATTAATTTTTAACTATTCTCATTGGTAGCCAAGGGTCACCTATATAGATAAGAAATCTAAGATTTCCCCTCAGTTTGCTGAGACTGGCTAGGGCTTGTACATGCATAAAATTTGTCTCTTAATTTGATAATGAAGTTAATAAATGATCATCCGTTTGATTCTGACATGTTAATGGATACAATTGTTATGTATCAGGAAAATGAACATTTTGAGAATTTGAATTGTTTTCATGAAGATGAAAATTTGGATACTCTTAATAGAGATGAACTTGTAAGGAGACTAGATAAAAGTTTTGACATTAAGCTTGAAAAAGTTATCAAAGTGTTAAAGAAAGACCTGGATCAGACTGACTTAGTAAACCTGACGCATTGTGCTATACATATAGCAAATCAAAAGTGTGGCCCTCAAAAAAGAAAGAAGCAGGAGGATAACGCAAACAAGTCAGGAGCAAAAAAAGGGAAAAATGATGAAGCATCGGTAAGCAATACTTTATGATGTTTTAGTTGAAAGAACTTAGAGTAAATAAGAAAATAAGATAAGCTGTTTCAAGATAGATGTAACAATATTGGTATATTTATAATGGTTCAAAATACGGGAGACAGTGAATAACTTCAAATAACTCAGAGAGTTTGTATTATTTATTTATTTATTTATTTATTTATTTATTTATTTATTTATTTATTTATTTATTTATTTATTTATTTATTTATTTATTTATTTATTTATTTATTTTTTGGGTGAGAGTAGTTGCCTTACTATAATTGCATTACATTTAGCAGATCATTTTTCGATTGCTAACCAAGTTTGGTAACAGGTGCATCTGTTGTATCTAAAATGCAGAACACCTTCTCAAAAAGTCATTGAGTGTAATGCAAAATTTTTAGGAAAATCCACGGCGAGCATGGTTGTCTGAGAGCCGTGGTATTTTGATCGTTGCATGTATGTTTAAAAATTGTCAAAATTAATATCCAAATTAAAGGCAAAGAGAAGAAATTGTAGAAAATGTAATATGTTATGAGGTAGGGTCCTCATTTGGGAGAAAGTCTATATATGAGGTAGGATCCTCATTTGGGAGAACGTTTTTATGAAGTAGGATCCTCTTTTGGGTGAAAGTTTTTATGAGGTCGGATCCTCAATTGAGAGAACGTTTTTATGAGGTAGAATCCTCATTTGGGAGAGAGGTTTATGAGGTAGGATCCTCTTTTGAGAGAACATTTTTCTGAGGTAGAATCTTCATTTGGGAGAATGTTTTTATGAGGTAGGATCCTCTTTTGGGAGAAAAGTTTTTATGAGGTAGGATCCTCTTTTGGGAGAACGTTTATATGAGGTAGGATCCTCATTTGGGAGAAAGCTTATAGGATGTCGGATCCTCATTTGGGAGAAAGCTTATAGGATGTCGGATCCTCATTTGGGAGAAAGCTTATAGGAGGTAGGATCCTCATTTGGCAGAAAGTTTTTATGAGATCCGATCCTTATTCGGGAGAAAGCTTATATGAAATAGGGTCCCCATATCTATTAAAGGCAACGAGAAAAATTTGTAGAAAATGTAACATGTTATGAGGTAGGGTCCTCATTTGGGAGAAAGTCCATATATGAGGTAGGATTCTCATTTGGGAGAAAGCCTATAGGAGGTAGGATCCTCATTTGGCAGAAAGTTTCTATGAGATCCGATCATTATTTGGGAGAAAGCTGATAAGAGGTAGGATCCTCTTTTGGGAGAACGTCTTTATGAGGCAGGGTCCTCATTTGGGAGAAAGCTTATAGGAGGTAGGATCCTCTTTTGGGAGAACGTTTTTATGAGGTAGGGTCCTCATTAGGGAGAAAGTTCATACGACGTATGATCCTCATTGTGGCACAATTTTATGATGTTGTTTTTTCTGTTTATGGAGAAAAATGAGATTTAAAATATTATGGTATGGATTTAAGACAGTTTGTCACATGGGAGAGAGTAAAAGCTACCGTTTTATGGTGTTTTGGGCGGAAGGTAGTAAAAAGATGTAAGTGTAATAAGCTTTGGAATTGTAGAAGACTGTACGATAAATAAAAGATGAATTAGGGAGAGGCAGAAGTTATTCTTTGATTTTATGGTTTCTTTAAACCTTTATTACGGGTAGTTACAAGAAACATACGGGTGAAGGAAGAAAATATGTCACTTTAAATTACTGAAGCGATCAATGCAAGCCTGTGTAGTTTGCCTAAGTTAATAGGTAAAAGTCATGTATGCGGAAAATATTTGAGAGATTTAAGAAATTACCAGCTTCGTTATGTTTGCTTTATGATTAATGTGTAATGTTGTTTTGTTTGGTATTCAGTAAGCTAAAGGGTTTTAGAAGAGATAGAAATTTTAAATAAGAAAGAGACTTACGCTGAACCGTTTTATTTTTTCATAATGAAATGACGGAACTTAAGACCATAGTCTTCTTTAAAATCATAAAATAATATTAGATATATAAGTGAGTAAATTAATTAAAAAAAAAAAAAAAAAAAAAAAAATAAAAAAAAAAAAAAAAAAAAAAAAAAAAAATATATATATATATATATATATATATATATATATATATATATATATATATATATATATATATATATAAATATTAAGTAAATAAATGATAGATATATGATATTGATGATTCATGAATATAGCCGATATATGACAAGATTTCAAGATTTCACGATTTATAATTAGGAAACACTCAGACACATATACAACGTGTAACAAGAGGTCATGGTAACACGAACTGTAACATGCCTTCACAGCTCAAAAGCCTGAATCCAAAGTTTATTATATAACTTCAAATGTTCAACATGACCTTCACACACTCTTACTGAACAAGCAGTTAAAATGTAGCCTAACAGATTTTATTAGTCTGACCCAGACGCTACCACTGGCAGATTAAGCTATCTGCAGACTAGAAAAACGATCATTCATTAATCAGTCACTTGCCTCATTTAACAATTAGTAAACATTTCTTTCACAAAATATAAAGTTATTACATGTTACACTTTATATGAAAAAAAAAAAAACAAAAAAAAAACAAAAAAAAAACCAAAAATTAATAATAATAACAACAGTAATAATAAATAAATAAATACCATTCTCCCCATTAACATGAATTTTTAATTATTCACAGGGAAAATGCTCGATTGACGAGGAAAGAATTAATAAGAGAATAGATGAGTTAGATGCTCTTTTAGATAACACAAAATATGCAAAACAAAAGGGATCATTAAAAAATGATTTAATTACATTTCTAAACAAGATGAATCCTCCTAAAGATTTGTCAGACGCGTGTCCATCTGATGTTCGAATGTTTCTAGTGTTTAAAGAAAAAGATGGGAAAACAAAAGTTCATAGATCTGGTTGTGCATTTATGTCCAAGAGGCAACAAAATTCAAAATGTGATTGCCCTGTGAGAAGATCAGCGGGATCAGTCGATAGTCTCATTGGTCAGGTTAGAGCTATTTTTCGTGACTTTGGTAGAGGTTCAGATTGGAATGCAGTATTTGGAATAGGGAATCCTGCCGCCGCTCCTATTATTAAACGTTATCTAGCAGCAATACGATTAGAACAGTCTGTTAGTGCTACTACGCCAAGAAGAGCACCACCTTTATTCAGAGATAAACTTTATAAAATACTTAGACATATTACTTATAAACTCACAAATCCTAATCTTTCGATGATTTATAGATATATTTCATTTCGAGACCGGGCTTTTTTAAATCTTTTGTCTTATACTGGGGATCGAGCAGGCGATTTGGGAACGCTTCTATTAGATCAGATATTTGCTATTCCTAATAATGAGGGCATAATTCTAAATTTATGTACTGGAAAAACTGCAGATATTCATGATCCAAGAGTTGTTGTAGTTTTGAAGTGTGATAGTTTGGAGTTTTGCCCGGTGAATGACCTCAGAAAGTATTTAGAGTTTTGTAAGGAGAATGGTTTTGTGTTAACGGGTGGTTATGTGTTTAGACCGATTGACACACATTCAACAATAAGTGATAAACCGTTAACATCGTCTACAGTAAACGGGCGCCTTAAATCCTACCTGTGCAAATTGAATTTATGGGAGGGAGAGACACCTCATAGCACAAGAGGTGGTTGTGCTTTAACATTAGCTTGGATGGGAATCGATCAGGAGTCCATAAAACAACATGTAGGTTGGAAATCTGATACAATGTTCCATCATTATACTGTGGGTAATGACATGTGTAGTAGATACGCTTCTGCGAAAGCTCTTTCGGTCGTGCAAAGTAAAACCCCTCGTCAAAAGATTTATGAACACTGTAAAGGCTATTTAAATTTTAAAAAATTCAGTGAATGTTAGTTCTGGCCTGTATCTTAAGAACTTTGTTTCTTTTGTTTTAGAACTCTGATTTGAAGCAACAAATTCAGGAATTAAAAAACAGCTTGAGTGTTGATAATGTGGCTAACGCGTTGCGTGAAGTAAAGGAGTATGCTGCTAGGGCAAATGATATCAATATCGACACTTTGCAGATGAAATTAATGCATCTTGATGAGATGGGCAGGCGTTTTAATCACAGTGATAAGGAATTGTATTCGTTGGTCCTTCAACGTTTTCTATGTAACAAAGATCAGACTCGCATTGGTCATTTAGTCACGTCGCTATTATGTTCTCCAGCAGAAGCTAAGGTGTATGAAAAGGAACAAAAATTCTTGAAATTACACGCTAATAAAGGAATTGATACGGAGCCCTCCAACTTTAATTTAGCGCCCAAAGTAGGTAATGCACAGAAGAACACGCCGTCGTTCGATCAATTTGCAACAATGTTGCAATTTATGCAAAACTTTGTTTCACCTCATCAACAACCTATGCGTTTTTCAAGGCCACCAAGACCATTTTTCTTTCAGCAAAGGAGAGGGGTTAACCCCAATGTTAGGCCTCGCCCAGGTCCAAATTATTCCGGATGTCACATCTGCGGTGACGTGTCTCATTTCCAAGCAGACTGCCCACGTAGACAATAACTTGTAAATTAAACTTGTTATCTTTACAGATACCATTTTACTCACCTATGTTGCCTTTTCCATGGGAGTTTCATGACCAGTTTTTGCCCTTGAAAGTTGAGAAACGTTCACAGACTCCAGTTTTAGTATCATTGGAAAGTGATGCAAACAGCTTAGAAACTGACGATATGTTGAGTTTTGACCTTGATTTTAAATTAGATAATGTGCATGAATTATTATCAGAGCCATTTTTTGTATATAACCAGGATAACTTTGTAGCTGGCAATTTGCATCGTAACTTTACACAGTGGAACACCTTAATTACAAATTCTGAAAGTAATGTCCTAAAGTGGATTAAAAACGGTGTTGATATCAATGACTTCATCCAACCATTTAATGGAGAATTCTGGGGTATACAGTATGACCATAAGTATCCACTGCCTAGACAATTTCAGAACGCCAAAAATTGCAAGGATTTTGTATATTTCATAAATTCAGAACTTCAAGAAAGAGTCATTTCCGGTGCAATTTCTTGTGTAGGAAAAGTTGGAGAGGTTGCGCCACCTTACATCGTTTCACCAATAACTATAGAACCGACCAAACCAAGATTGTGTATAAATCTTATGTACCTTAATTGTTTCATGATAGATACTCATTTTACCTTAGATACATTGTTAGAAGTCCCAAAGATTGTAAAGAAAAATAGTTTTCTTACTAAACTCGATGATAAATCAGGTTATGATAATGTTTTGATGTCAGAAAATTCTAAGAGTCTATTGGGCTTTCAATGGGGTGGTTATTATTTTCAATGTAATACATTACCATTTGGATGGTAAAACTCTGCTTTTGTTTATCATACAATAAATTTAGAAGCTGTTTCACGTTTACGACAAAAGTCCGTTTCATGCCTCCTGTACATTGATGATAGATTAATTGAAGAATTCAATGGATATTTACCACCGCAGTTAGACAATTCTACAACACGTGCTAAAATAGCCATTAAATTAGCTGTAAAGTTATTTGTTAGTCTAGGATATTTTTTGAACATTGAAAAGTCTGTTTTAAAACCAACACAATCTTTAGTCTTTTTGGGAATGATTTTAGATCGTTCTTTTTAACGGAGAAAAGAAAAGAAAAACTCAAAAATGTCAGAAAAATGATTTTACAGAATAAGAAGGTACCAGTCGCTGTTATACAAAAATTCACAGGTTTGTGCATTTCAATGTGTTTGGCCATACCTGGGGCAAAGTTGTATACTTCTGTTTGTAATCAGGCGATTTCAAATGCAATAAAAAACTCTTCTGATATTATCATTGATGAAAAACTAAGGGAAGAAGTTCGGTTTTGGGAGTTTTTAGATTCATGGGATAAACCTTTTCCTTGGGTACCAGACAGACATTTCACTCTAAAAGTCACATCTGATTCATCTGATTACAAATGGGCTTGTACTATTTCAGGTCCTAATTTGGACCGAGTTTTTTCAGATTATTGGAATGACTCAATTATGTCAGCACCAATTATGATTAAGGAGGCTCTTGCTCTAAAAAACTCTTTATTGAGTGTTTCAAATGCTATAAGTAACAAGCGTATTGTTGCATATGTAGACAATCAGGCTGTGGTGTACGCCTGGGAAAATCAATACTCGAAGAATTATGATTTGGCAGCAATTATGAAAGACATTTTTCAAATAATGATGGAAAATAATTGTACATTGACCCTGGTTTATGTACCCTCTTCTGAAAATCCAGCAGATCTTCCCTCGCGTACACTGTCCAAGTCAGACACAACAATTAGTAAACGCACATGGGCATATATAGAATACTTGTTCGGAAAACACGATGTTGACATGTTCGCCTTAGACAGCAATGCAATGGTCGATTATAATGGTGTTACTTTAGAACATTTCACACCTATGGCGTCTCCCTTTTCAGCCGGTATTGATGCCTTTAGTCAATGTTATATAGTTGAGAAAAAATATTATGCTTTTCCTCCTTATTGCTTAATACCAGCTGTCATTAATTTTTTGATAGAGGAAAAAATCAACTGTACTTTAGTTTTTCCTCATTTTGTTCCCACTCCACCTTGGTTCCCTTTAGTTCTGAGATATGCATATATTGTAACTGTGGGTTTTCAAGGAGATAAAGGAGTTTTATTATTTCCTTCACGGAAAGGGTACCAAGTTGATAAGCGCGGACTACAATTTGATATGTTAGCAGCAAGGTTTAGTTTTGTAGACGAAAGAAGGAAGAACTTTTATCCTGATAAATTCATGTCAATTAAACCCGATTATTTTTCTCCTGTTCTTTTGATAGGAGATTCAATGGTAAGATTTTTGGAGGGTTTCTGTTATATCATTTGGGGGAGCAAGAATTAATGATGTATTTGGTATTTTGAAAAATGAATTGGAGAGATTATCAACTTTTGTTGTAATTATTCATATAGGAACAAATGATGTAAACAAAGTTTATACACCTGTGAAAGATCAGCTAATATGCGTAAAAGAGGGATTAAGGTTCTTGTTTGAGAATATAAAACAATTACAAGTGAATCATGGATTTGCTGTAGTTTTTTCTGGATGTCTGTATACTAAATCCCCTATTATCAATGAACGTATTGATGAGTTGAATAAATATTTATATTCATTGTGTCGAGAGTGCGAGTATTATTTTATTGATCATTCGAACATTCCTGTTCATTTTTTAAAAGATCAGGTTCACATGAATGCTATGGGAGAAAAGATGTTCTTGAATAATATGAAAGGGTTTGTTTAATTTTTAGTTTTCAAAATAAATATTTAGTTCAGGATAAGTAGTAGTTAGTGTTAACGGCGTTATTTTTGCTTTAAATTTAGTTTAGGATAAGTAGTAGTTAGTGTTAACGGCGTTATTTTTGCTTAAAATTTAGTTTAGGATAAGTAATAGTTATTGTTAAAGGTGTTATTTTTTGCTTTAAATTCAGTTTATGATAAGTAGTAGTTAGTGTTAAAGGTGTTATTTTTGTTTTCAATTTAGTTTAGGATAAGTAGTCTTTTGTGTTAAAGGTGTTATTTTTGCTTTAACTTTAGTTTAGGATAAGTAGTAGTTTAAGTGTTAACGGCGTTATTTTTTGCTTTAACTTTAGTTTAGGATAAGTAGTAGTTTAAGTGTTAACGGCGTTATTTTTTGCTTTAACTTTAGTTTAGGATAAGTAGTAGTTTGTGTTTAAGGTGTTATTTTTGCTTTAATTTTAGTTTAGGATAAGTAGTAGTTTAAGTGTTAACGGCGTTATTTTTTGCTTTAACTTTAGTTTAGGATAAGTAGTAGTTTAAGTGTTACCGGCGTTATTTTTTGCTTTAACTTTAGTTTAGGATAAGTAGTAGTTTGTGTTTAAGGTGTTATTTTTGCTTTAATTTTAGTTTAGGATAAGTAGTAGTTTAAGTGTTAACGGCGTTATTTTTTGCTTTAACTTTAGTTTAGGATAAGTAGCAGTTAGTGTTAAAGGTGTTATGTTTGCTTGAAATCTTGCATCGAATTGATTTCTCTGTGCTTTGTTGATATAATTCCTAAAATAAATTTGTAATTTGGTCTGAAGCTAGAAAAAATTAAGGAGAAATTATGTCAAAATATATAGATATAATTGTTAAGAGCATGTATTTTTTATTTTTTATTATTTTTTGGTCAATATTACTAATAAATATTGTGAGATAATAAATGTCTTAATTATAATGTTGTTTTTAATTAAACAGGTGATACACATAGTTAATTATATTCATGTTTTTGTTTAGTATATTCATGTTTTTGTTTAGTTGTATTTTGGGGGTCTTGTGGTTTGTGTGAAAAGTGCAATTATTTCAATTTTATCAGACAGGGATACTCCCTAAGGGATAATGTTTTCTTATACTGAAGGTTAACCTGGGGTTTACTTTAGATGAAAGATTTTTATGGTTTTCTCTGAACATTAAGTTCTGATGTCATGGTGATATCCCAGATTTTGTTGACAGATAGATTTTTCATGACATGTGACTGTTTTTCTTAGGTGTTTGGTGTCTGGTAGATTATTTTTGGAAAATGTTAATGTCATGGTTAATGTTCATGGTCAGTCTATATTAAGAGACTTTGATGGGTTATCGGTTGTTAAGAATGGGTTCATGATTAATTAGGAATTTGTCATTTAGTTAATTAAGTATTGAATATATGTTTAGGTATAGTATGTTTGGGTAATGTGATGGTAATTTTACATATGATGCCAAAGTGTGTCTTTTTTCCCCTGATTTTTTGTAGTCCATATCTTATATATATTGGGACACTGGGGTATTAATGAGAATAGAATACTATTCTCATTGGTAGCCAAGGGTCACCTATATAGATAAGAAATCTAAGATTTCCCCTCAGTTTGCTGAGACTGGCTAGGTGGAGTTACTGCATGGGTTTGGATCATTTTAGGTTACAATATATACTGCTGTTTTGCGTGGTCAAAAAAAAAAAAAAAAAAAAAAAAAAAAAAAAAAAAAAAAAAACGTATTGTAATTTCTTATCCGCTTGGTGTCCCAGTATTTTTTCCTTGATTTTTTGTAGTCCATATCTTATATATATTGGGACACTGGGGTATTAATGAGAATAGAATACTAATCAAAATTTTACTCTAACTGTAAACCTATTAAATCCTCCGTGTAAATTAAATGTAGAATAATGCTAATCTTACATGATAGTGAACACAGTTTTCTAAAAGTTTAAAAATACAAGATTGTCCTATCGTTAAAGAATTTTTTTGTGTTTCTTTTTCAAACTACAACGAGACAGTTAACAAGAGACCATAAAAACAACGATGAATTGTACTTATGAATACACTATATTATTTTCTGAACATTTAGGTCTGTGTGGACTACGGGTGTTGGTGTACTAGAAATGTAAGTGGATTATAAATCTATGTGGAAAATAAGTCTGTATGGACCATAGGTCTGTGTGGACTATAGGTTGTATGGACTATAGGTTGTATGGACTAGAGATACAAGCTTGGGTGGACTATGGGTCTATCTGGACTACAGGTCTGGCTGTATGATTGCTATTAGGTTTCAGTGTCATGATTTCATAAATATACCGGTCACATTTTTTTACCAAAGGGTACCATACACCAATTAAATTCATTTGATAATGTGTCATGAGTCATGCTTTGTTTGTAAAAGTCGTTTATATGCTTCATGTCCCAAATTTATATAAGTTTTGAGTCAAAATTTAGTGATCTTTTCTATTGCTATAGGGTTTTAAAGAGGGAGAAGTGTAAAGAGGGGAGGGAGAAAGAAGCCGAGGGGAGGGAGAAAGGAGTAGAGGGGAGGGAGAAAGGAGCTGAGGGGAGGGAGAAAGGAGCTGTGGGGAGGGAGAAAAGAGAAAGGTACCCCCTGTCCACCCCCTCAGTTAACATCGTACAATCTATTACTTTAAAACACATTATGAAATATCCAACCATTCCGATAAACGAAAGCCGAGAAATGTTTTAAGGAATTTTTTATACGTATCGGTGGGCAAAAAGGAAGGAGAGGGCAGACCGTGAGAATTGTTAAGAACTGGACAATATTCTGACATCAATCTCGAATGATATAAGATTTAGTAACTACATGTCTTGAAACACGTTTTTATGTAAAAGATAACTGTGAAATTCTCAAAATACTTGCAACCAATAATGTTTCAAATAATTAGACATAGAAAGTCCCAGTGTTAAAGTTTGTTATGAAGTATTCATTCTTGAGATAACTTCTCATTTGTTCTCTTTTTCACTATTTACATTTTCGCTCGGTGTCTTTATTATAAATTGTTAGCAGCCCATTTTTTCCAAATTCATACCTTATACTTGTAATAAAAGTTTGTATAAATATATTGATCCGCCAAGTATATGATTTTTTTCGTATTGTTCTGTTTGTATACTTTTTAATGTCGGAATAGTATGAAATATTTGTAAAATCTCTTTGCTCATTATGTTGTTATTTGTTGATGGATTCGAACTCACATGAGCGTTATCGACATTTAAAAAAGATTTCCGCTTAAGCCCGCTTCTAGGATCGTCTTAATGAGAGCATTTACTCTATATTTAATGCCTCACTATGGTTTTTAGATGAATAAAAGTGCCTTTTTCCATATGTATTTATTTTTGTCAAGAATTGATACACCATTGTCCTATTGCAGTAACAATTGTGGACTTTTTTAGTAATATTCAATGATATACAGATGTTATACACCTCGCCATAAGTTAAACCTACATTTTTTATAATTTCAAAAATCTGAATGAATATTAACTTTGTGTTATTTATGTACTTAAGCCATCATTTGAGCATGGGAAAGCTACTAGTTAACTCCTCAGGTAAATCTTTAAATAGCAAAACCAGTTTGTCACACGGTAGTCGAGCACGCCCTAAAAGCCTTGTTTTCCATAACGATTTAGTGTTCATCTCCTGCATGGGCTTTTTCGACTTCATCTTTACATTTTTACAATGCCTAGACGGGTATTAAGTGAAGCTGAGAAATGGCAGATCGTTGGAATGCATAACAGTGGACAGAGCTTGCGTCAGATAGCACAACACTTTGGCATTCACTTTAGTATTGTATCCCAGCTACTGAAACGTCATCGAGATGATGGAACTATCCAGGAACGTCCCATGTCAGGTCGACCACCAAAAACATCTGAAAGGGAGTATAGAGCACTCGTTCGTGTAGCCAAACGCCAACTGTTTGCCACTTCAAAATATCTTCGTGACGATCGGAATATTGCAACCAGAGTCGCCGTTCGAACAGTTAATAGGCGCCTAAACAATGCAAGGTTGAGAGTTCGTCTTCCCTTGAAACGTCCACTGTTGACAGATAGACATCGCCAAGCACATTTAGAGTGGGCACGATATCACCGCCATTGGAATATTCGAAGCGTGCGACGAGTACACTGGACCGACGAAAGCATATTTTGCTTCGTTCACATTATCATGTTATGCCGTACTAAGAATTAAAGATTATTAGGAGGGCGGCGATATATTTGTATTCACTTTCGTTGCTAACGATGGATAAAGGAGAACATATTTTTAAGTACACTTAGTTACCATAAATGAACAGAATTTGGCTTCAAGAATGTTAATCATTTAACTTGAGTGAAAAATAAAGATAGTGTATGAGGTACGACTTCAACATTGCTTTTGTGATATCAAAGTTTCATGTAATAATATCTTTTTTTATTATTCTATTTTCGGAAGTTAATAATAGAGGGAGACCATTTTTATCCTGGTACTAAGTCTTTCGTTGATAGCTCTATCGACAAGCGTAGCTTTGAAAAATCGGAAACCAGAATAAAAGGCTATTTTGCGTAGACAATTCCGGAGTATGACGATATTTGTAAGATTCAATAATAAATATTTTGTCAATAATTTAATTGAACAACGTGAATATTAGTTTTAAGTCAAGTATATTTATGATTTAATATATGACAAAAGATTACATTTGCACAAATTTAGAAATTGGCAATTGAAACTAGCCACAACAGCAGGGCTTAGCTTTACATAGAAACTTATGGGGAATAAGTTCAAGTGTCTTATTTTTAGAAATCACTTTGACAAACGCGTGCAGAATGTAGAATAAATCGGCGGCGAACTGATGCTTTGCATCAAAAGTTTTCTTGTATTTTTTGGAACGAGATGCGTTTTCTCGTCAATATCTCATCGAAGGGCGACAGCCCTGATAGGAGATGACGAGAAAATGCATCGAGTTTCATAAAACGTAAATAATCTGTTTATCGTTGTTTTGTAACATTGTGACGTCACAGTGTTTACTTACGACGTCTTGACAGCGAGCTGAGAATTATAGGATCTAACACCGGTGGGAGGGCAAGACGGGAAAATCTCAGACACCCAAGTGAAAAGATTTCTGGTCTCCTACGAGGCTCCGCCGAGTTGGAGACCAAAAGAAATCATTCACGCGGCTGTCTGAGATTTTCACGTCTTGCCCAACCACCGGTGTTTGATTCTATTTCTCACTAATTCGTTAAAAAAGAATCCGGTTAAGTTCTATTGAAATATGGCAACAAATAGAGTTCTCTACCCTGAACGTAATCTCCAGTGTATACTAGTACACTCGAATTTCGGCGATGAAAGTGTGTCGGTTTAACGTAATTTCGTTGAGACGCGCTAAATTTTATTATTTAGGAGTCAATTGGTTAGAGCAATAAATGCACGATATTTTGAAAGTAATTTAACCTTGGGTTCATTGTTTACTTTGCTGAATGAAGGGAAATCGCCGAAATTCGAGTATAGACGAAATTCGAGTGGGTGACCATACACATGTTGCGTTACCGTGTTTGTTTTGATGTTTACCGCTATCATATTGTGGCATAAATTGGGTCATGGAAGCTCAGATATATTTTTTTATGTAAATTTTCAAAAAGGCATAGTAAACCAACACAACTAAAGCAAATATTTTATAATGTTTATTGCTGAACCGACAGTTGACGTCACAATACATTTTTACGGGAAGAGGATTGTGAAATTCTTATTTCACCCACGGGTTGAGATTAATAGGTTCTTTCATACTCTTTTGGGAAAGACCGGTTGATCTTTAACGAGTGATAAAAATTTTATGTCTTTTCGCGAGTGGAGCACAGCGAAACGAGCCAAAAGACATGAAAATTTCTATCACGAGTGAAAGATTACATGGTCTTTCCCAAAAGCGCATGAAAGTACCTATTTCTTCCGTAAACCAAACTTTCACATCGTTGTAGACTCCATTGTCTCTGAAATCCAATCAGAACGCCGGAAACAAGAACGTCACACAAGAACGTTGTTATGCTTCCATACCAACGTACCTGTTTCTGGCGTTTTGATTGGATGATGCAGCAAGTACGGATGTGTGCGCGTGAGCTCATCTGTACTGGGTCACCTGTACCAGAAATCAGCCATTTACGGAAGAAAACGGGATATCTCAACCGGCTAAAAAATAGGTACCACGCTGTCTGATTAGTGAGAAATATAGGATCTAACACCGGTGGGAGGGCAAGACTGGAAAATCTCAGAAACCCAAGTCAAAAGATTTCTGGTCTCCTACGAGGCTCTGCCGAGTTGGAGACCAAAAGAAATCTTTCACGCGGGTGTCTGAGATTTTCCCGTCTTGCCCTACCACCGGTGTTTGATTCTATTTCTCACTAATTCGTTAAAACAAAATCGGGTGCTGTTATGTTTAAAGTTGTCAACAAAAAGAGTTATCTACCCTGTACGTAATCTTAAGTGTAACTTGTACGTAATCTTAAGTGCAACTTGTTGCGTCAACGTGTTTGTTTTGAGGTGTACCGCTATCAGATTGCGGCATAAATTGGTTCATGGAAGCTCAGATATGTTGTTTCCATGTTAATATTTAAAGAAGTTTAGTAAACCGACACAACTAAAGCTTATATTTTATGATTTTTCTCGCTAAACCGACCATTGACGTCACAATACATTTTTACGGGAAAAGGAGCGTGAAATTCTTATTTCGCCCACGGGTTGAGATAAGGATATCTCAACCGGCTAAACATAGGGAACCACGCTGTCTCATTAGTGAGAAGGGCCCAGTAGAGTGAGATGGAATAATACCGCACACAAAGATCAAAGAAAAATACTGCAAAATAGCGATAATTCAATTTTACGTAATGTTCTAACGTCCTCATATCCCGTTGTCATTAATACATGTAGTAGTAAGTATGGTTGCAAAGTTAAGATAGTATTTAAAAGTAAAAAAAATGTTATCTTTCTTTGACCTTTAATGATCTGGACATGCAGGTGCAGAATTGTCTTTCTATTTCAGCTGTGTACTACAAATATCGTAGAAAATCTTTATAGATATGTTTGTGTTAAACTACTTGTATTCGTCCGATAAATTTATGATAGACATTATTCAAGATTTAAATAATTTAATGGTAAGACTTCCAATTGAACCCCCCAATAAAAAAATACGCAATGCATTAGACTATCACAAGATACATGGAGTTCACACGGCTCGCACTTGCCCAATTGGCAATGCATGACTGTGTCCACTGTGCGGTTCACCAGTGGCTGTCATTTTTGACATATTAGACTGGTTACTTAACAATGAAGGTATAATTGAGTAAAGTTGTCTATATTTGCGGAGTTATTAGTGAGGGGCCAGTAGTCATTTATTGTTGACTGTGTATTTCAAAGAATGGTTGTCTGTTATCAGCCATTTAGACTAATTTACTATTTATTCACCAGCATGCAACCACTGTACTAAATAATGTCATCGTCCCATGTACAGTTACATTGGAAGTTATTTAAAGTAATGTATCTACTGGACCATGACATTAAGGTGAATATCAGGGGACTACCAGAATGTCATAAAGTATTCATCAAAAACCTATAGCTCACTTATTGTTATCCTTCCTTAAATGGTAGTTAGGATCTAACCTAATTTAGCGTAGTCATTAAATTATTAATTCGAGGTCAAGGTCAGGACAGCTGCCTGACAGACCAGTATCATAATAACTACTAATAGAGCTATTGTTTAAGCTTAAAAGTCTCCCCAGGTGAGATGAAAAAAACTGTCAATGTTATATGATGCACCAGCTAGTCTATACAAGTTTATAATTTTCATATTGTTAAATGGATAATGGTCATTCTATATTAATATACCTCGATCATTAATTAATATACCGAGATCATTTGTTAGTCAAGTTATGTTAATCCGTCTAGTTAGCCCTAAGGTTCTTCTTCTTGGGGTTTTAACGTCCTACACTGATAAATACCATGGGTCGGACGGTTGTTAGGTGTTAGTAGTCCATGGACTTCACCATGGTGGTTTTGTCGAAGCCCGGCCTTCGATTGATTGATTGATTAATGGTGTTTAACGCCCGAGCAGCATTATTTCAGCTATATTCAGGCGATGAACATGAAATGGATGATAAAATGAACATGAAATGATGATGAATGAAAATGGGATGGGACACAAGGAAAAATAGGGGTAATGGATTTTAGATTGCCACTGGAAAATGGGAGGATGGATAGGGTCGGGCAATTCAGCCTCCTGTAGCGGGATCGAAATCCCTACTCATAGCGAATACTACAGCAGCGTTCTTTAACGTGCGAGGAACGTGGCATTTTTCCCAACACGGTGCACTAATATGGTTTGCGGTCAGGTTTTCCGTATTATGGCCTGACAACCCCAGCTTGCCAGGGGTACCCCATTCAACCACCTGGGGCACACATCCCAGTCGGTCTTTAGGCAAACCGACTTGACACGCCGGTCAGGGTACTGGGCGCTATTTAGTCACCTTTGCGACAAGCTAGCGCGACTGCGGTCTATTCTTTTGGCCACCCGGATCACGCACGGGGGCGCCCGGCCTTCGAAATACCTGGTCGAAGAACTCGGCAGCATATGTCCTTAAAGCAGCCGGGCTGCTCCAATGTAACGTTGGACTACTCCAGAACCCCACACGGGTAGGAGCGTTTCCGCACTCTGACGAGTCTTCCAGGTCTTAAATCTGCAGAGTGAACCCCGAGGTATGCTGTTACATGGTAATAAACAATATCCGTCACATAGAGATGTAAAATCAGGCGCGGCGTGTGTGTTGTCCCTGTGTTGTCATGTTCTAGTAAGTGATTCCAAGCAGGATTTTCATTAAAAATGGTACGAAGATTTTATGTTTACCTAAATTATCAGAAACTATCCAGTGTAATCCTAGTATTCCCCCCAAAATTCCATATTAAAATTCTCATTTCCCATATTAGTGTACTCACACTGCCTACCCGAGTTACTGCTCTAATTGTACCCATGAACATAGCCAAACTATAACTCACAATGACTAAGTCATTAATCGATCAATCAATCGATGTAAATAGCAATAAGTTATTATTAAAAGGTTCACATAAACCAGACCACATCGAGTACATTATATATATTTAAATTTAATTATTTTAACAGGTCAGGCATACTTCTATAATATATTAAACCAACTGCCAAACAACAATTTTGGAACCAACTACTTCTGATACTTCACTCCAGAGAAATTTATTTTTTATCCCAAAATAAAACGCCCACCCTGTAAGTGTAATAGATCAATGACACACTGTACAAAGTGATTGCATGTGCCAGTAACTCTATTCGTAATTTATTTTTATAGAGCACTAGAGGCTCCCAGGAGCCTGTATCGCTCACCTGAACATGAAACCAAACAACCCTTTTTTATCCAGCTTTTCGTTGCTATAAGGAATTGCCCAACACTTCTGCAAAAATCATTAATTTTGACCTTTTAAGGGAAATAACTCCTATAAGGAGGAGCTTTTGATTCTTAGAGGGAGAAGGGAGGTTCACTTCAAATTTGCTGTACCTGTTATACTTTTTTAACTATCAGTCGATAACTCTCTCGACTCCCCCCCTTTTTTCATTTTTTCTATTTTAAGCCAACGTAGCTATGTAGGTAGTCAGGTATCATGATTTGCTAAATTTTGGTAGAGGACGTCCTAAAAATGATGTGTGCAATGTTTCAAAGCAGTCCTTTCATTGGTTAAAGAGGAGAAGATTTTTTAAAATCAAGTAAAATTAATTAAAAAAATGTTTAAGGAGAATAATTCCTAAACGGTTCATCAGACAATCTTGACCCTAAAGTCATTTTGTAGCCCTCATAGAGCAGAACAAATAAGCAATGCTAACTTTTTCTCTAGTTCAAATAATTTTTAAGATTTTGAGGCAAAAATGTCAAAAATAATCAATTTCGACAATTAAAGGGCAATAACTCCTACAAGGAGTCATCATACAACTTCAACCCAATGGAGTGTTTCGTAGAGCTTTTGCTGCAGATGAAGGCAAGTCTCTTCGGTTTTCCTGTATCTGTTACACTTCTTTAAATATAAGCCAAAAACTGTATTTTACCCCCCCCCTCCCCTCTGTCCTATTTTGAGCCATGGTGGCCATGTTGGTTAATCTGCAGCCATGGTTGGTGCAAACTTGGTTGAGGACATTTGACAGATGATGTGTACAAAGTTTTAAAGCAGTACTTTTAGTTGTTTCAGAGGAGAAGATTTCAAAAAATCAATTAAAACCAATTAAAAAAAAAACAGTTCAAGGGGAATAACTCTTAAACGGTTAATCAGACAATCTTGACCCTTTAGTCATGTTTGTAGCCCTCATAGAGCAGAACAATTAAGCAATGCGAACTTTTTCTCTAGTTCTAATAATTTTCAAGATTTTGAGGCAAAAATGGCAAAAATCATCAATTTTGACAATTAAAGGGCAATAACTCCTACAAGGAGTCATCATACAACTTTGACCCAATGGAGTGTTTTGTAGAGCTTTAGATGCTGAAGAAGGAAGGTCTGTTCGGTTTTCCTGTATCTGTTTATAAGCAAAAAACTCTATTTTGACCCCCCTGTTCTATTTTTAGCCATGGCGGCCATGTTGGTTGGTCTGAGGCCATGATTTGGGCAAACTTGGTAGAGGACATTTTACTGATGATGTGTGCAAAGTTTCAAAGCAATCCCTTCAGTGGTTTTGGAGAAGATTTTTGAAGAAAAGTTAACGACGACGACGACGACGGACGACGACGGACGCCAAGTGATGGCAATAGCTCACCTGACCCTTCGGGTCAGGTGAGCTACATGTAATAAACACAAGACTGTTATTTATCCATTTATTATTATTATAGAGAAAACCCATCTACCACTCTTTAAGCCTTCAATAATGCAATCAAAAACATAATTCATGAAGAATATTAAACAAAAGATGGCAACAACAAAAAAGAATATATGCTGAAAACGTCAACATTATTATTTTGGAAGGCAGGTCAGAGGACCGTATCGACATTAAGAATGGAGTATTAACTAACATTCAAGATAAACTGTCACATATATACTGAAAAATAATATGTTCTCACTTCATGTACTTTTTAGATTCAAGTTACATGTTATGTTTTCCTGTAGATTACATGTAAATAAAAAATCAAACTTTATACATATAGCTTGTTTTGTTGTAACTATTCATATAACCTATCATACAAATCGAACATTTTCATACGATAAACCAGAGGCTCTCAAGAGACAGTATCTCACACCTGGTTTGATTACACATTGAAGAAAACATTTACTTTCCGAAACGATAATTTTTCATACTTAGTTGTGCAGTGGAAGCCATTTTGAACTTCCAATAAAAACAATATGTTCATCTATCTAATAACAAGTGTGGGCACAGAAAAATGTCTTGAACTTCCAATAAAAACAATATGTCCATCTATCTAATAACAAGTGTGGGCACAGAAAAATGTCTCGCCTGCATTCCGCATCAGTAACGAAAAAACAAACGTCATAAGCATTACGTAAATGTCATTAAATTGTTATAATTTAAAATATACAATCCATGGTTACAGAGAAACGGACCTAATCCAAAAACTTCAACTGGACCGTGAAATTGAGATCTTGGTCGAGACACCCATGTACTAATCATTAGCAACATATATACCAAATACTGTCATCCTACCATGGATGGTTACAGAGGAACTGCCCTAATCCAAAAAACTTTAACATAGTCAATGACCGTGAAATTGAGGTCAAAGTCAGGTGACACCTGACAGACAGTCATGTACTCTTCAGCAGCAACCTGTATACTAAATATTGTCACCCTACTATGCATAGTTACAGAGGAAATGCCCCAATACAAAAACTTGAACGTAGTCGCTTGACCGTAAAATTGAGGTAAAGGTCAGTTGAGACCTACCAGACAGTCATGTACTATTCATCAGCAACCTATATACCAAATATTATCCTACCATGCGTGGTTACAGAGGAACTGCCGTAACCCAAACGTAGCCGCTGGACCGTAAAAATAGAGCTCAAGGTCAGTGACAGGTGACTGACTGGCAAGTACTCATTATAAGCTACCACTGGGCCAAATTTGATGAACATAGGGCTTAGACTTATAAAGATATGAAGCAAGATGTCTAAGTGTTTACGCCGCCGCCGTCGGATTCCCATACATTACAGTGTATTGGACCATCAATACACATTCGTTAACAGTATGGCGTGAATCAGATTTCTGAAAAGAAAGTATATGGATATTTTCTAAAACAGCCCTATACTAAACAATGTCATGTAGTAGTGATTTTCTGAAAAGAAACAAAAATTTTGCAGAGGAACATCCAATGAACACTGTGACCAATGTTGCTTTCAATTGGTCCAGTGATTTCAGAGCAAACATTGAAATGCATAAGTTGACAGATGACATGACAAAGAAGGCAAAGTGATGACAACAGCTGACCATTTGTATTAAGTGACTTTAAATATGGCAGCAAAATAACTCAAGATTCCTTAAAAAGTGTGAAGTGCTTTTGCACATCACTTCATTGGGTGGTATATTTTTCACTAAGCATTTTTTTTCTTGTACTGTTTACCTATAGCAAAACTTTTAGAATCTAATGAATTCTACAAGTTTATTTGGTTTAAATATTTTCTTCAGTTTAAATTACAAGTGTTACTCAATTACAAAGGTACATAATGTTGTATTAAACCAGAGGCTCTGTATTGCTCACCTGATTCTATTGGCAATGAAGATGGCATTTCCCTGCTGTTAGACTTAGTCCTGTAATTTTCAATAAACTTCAAAGAGTACTTCCAAACAATATTGCTACAGCTAGAAAGTTTTGTTTCCATTGGTTTAATGGTTTTATAGAGAAGAATTTTTATAATTTGCCCATAGGGTCCTATGTTCAACTAAGTCCTGCAGTGGTGGCCATTTTAAATTTCCAATTGGCAATAAAAAACATAAACTTTAACGAAGACCATCCAAACAATATTGTCAGTAAGTTTTGTTTCCATTGGTTAATTAGTTTCAGAGAAGAAACCTTTAAAACTTTTTTCCATTCCCTACTTGCGGTAAACAAGATTTATCTCCCATTTGCAGAGTTATCTGTTCTTTAGAGCAGGTACTTTATAATACCTACTGTGGGTAAAAAGCAGTTTTTCTACAATATTTTTTTATTCACATATAGCAAGGCATCCGGTAAAATTTATTATGATATGCAAACTAATTCTGCAGTTTTTTTAGTTGTACTGGAAGAGTCAGTCCACAGACATTATTATAAAAAAAATAAAAACGTGATTTTTCCCTATCTGTTCAATACTAGATACCTGCTGTTATGAAAGATAACTCTTGCAAATGGGAAGTAACTCTTGTATTGCGAAAATAGGGATAGGGTCCACTGTTAATCTATGTAATGCTGTGGTGGCCATTTTTATTTTCCTCTTTTCATAAAAAACATAAACTTCAAAGAGGACATCCGAACAATATTGCTAGTAAGTTTTGTTTCCATTGGTTAACCAGTATTAAAAAAGAAGCCTTTTAAAACTTTTTCCCAAAGGGTCCTATGTTGAACTAAGTCCAGTGTTGGTGGCCATTTTGATTTTTCCAATTGGCATAAAAAACACAAACTTTATAAAGGTCCATCCAAACAATATTTGTAGTAAGTTTTGTTTCCATTGGTTACTAAGTTTCAGAGAAGAAGCCTTTGGGTCGGGTGAGCCAAAAATGTTGTTTATTTAAAAAAAATGAAAATGAGGCTTTTTCTTACATTCTTGATGCAAAATTTGTAACTCGTGCTTAAAACTGCATTAATAAATATTGAGGTTATTTTTTAACCAATTTTATTCAAATAACTTGCTTCCCCTTTGTTTACAATTGCTGTAACATGCTGCATGCTTAGAGAGAAATATATTCCCAATTTAGGCACCTTTAGTGCAGCAAAAATAAATAGAGAGGAGAGTAAGTTAACTTATTTGAGGTTATCTGAAACTGGCAGTAATATGGAGATTTGCATTGACATCTGCATTGACAATGAAATGGAAAATAATCTGTTGTACTATGAAAGTGATTAACATTATGAAATAAAACAGCATAAAATATTTTAGTCTAGTTTTACTTATCAGTTATTTGGCATATCAAACACTGTCAAAGTTGGCACATACTAATTTCATTATGGTTCCATTTTGATATCACATCACATGAAAATGAAATACATGTATTAAACTGACAATTGATTTACCAATATTTGGTTTTATTGACTTATCATTTAGGTCTAGGATTTTTGGTTGGGAAGAATTTTCCTTTCATCTCAAATACACATAGTTAACTTTAAAATGTACAAAGACTATACATTCAATATTTTGCAAATGGGGCAATGTTGTGGCGTTTTAAAATTAGTCTATTGTCAAGACTTTTAACAATATCTTTTATAAAAAAAATTAAAGCCCCACAAATATAACAATGTTGTCCCTATCATAGTCAAAACTAAATTAAAAAAATTCAAAATCTGAGGTAATATCTAGATTTCTTATGCTGAACCTTCAAAGATTTTGTTACAATAAAATGAATGATGCAGATAAAATTGGTAAAAATATCTATATGTATGTATCTTGTATGAAATCGATATTTAACTCACTGGTACAATGTACATGTACAACAAACAACCACATTGTATATGCAGAGTGTTTAGATGAAAAATTTGTATTACTAATAGTTTGCTTTTTTGTGTATTTTTAGAGCAAAAACCCATGCTAAAAATAAACCAAAGAATAGTAAACAAAGAAAGACTATACAACTTTTCCTGTTAAATTTAAAATGCAGAAAATTAAAAAGGCATAATTAAAAACATTTGGTGCAAAATACATTGCAATGCAAGAAGTATACTGGTCAGTGAGTAATTCTTGTCACCACTACTAATTCCATTTTCTATAGACAAACAACATTTTTGTTTTCATTAAAGAGGATACTAGGTTAACAATTTTTTGCAAAATAATTTGTTTAACAAATCTTTTGTATTGTTCTGAACTTTATTGGATGGCGAGAATTAAATACTTTTTGCCAGATCTTAAATTACAAAGAAAAAGAATGTATTTCTCATAGTTGTGTATAATTTGTATGATTGTTACAAAACAGTTGAGACACATTTAAAATGAACAGATGAGACATTAATGAACTTATTTATAACAAATGACAACAATTATGCCTATGAAACAGTTGACTATGCAAAAGTTGGCACAACAACAAAACCTTTGCTGTTACAGCAAATTATTTATACACCATATTTTTACAAATTGCACAATTTTATAACAAAAGGTAAATACAGCTTAAGATTATTATTATAAATAAGTATATGATTAACAATAAGATTACAACCAGACAGCCTATACAATGATATACACACCCATGGTTTACTGAAGGCTGACGCAAGGTTTTTATTCTGAATTAAATTAACTGATTAATGAATTATTGCATTTAAAGTTAAGCTACAGAGTTCAGTATTTTACCTTAAGTTTACTACAGCATGAAGGATTTTGCTTTTTCCACCACAGTGGGCTCAAGATGGGAAAAAGCTTCCAAAGGTCTACCTGCCATGCATTGTAGCGGGCACTGCTTACCTGCAATGCTATTGTAGTGGGCATTCTACTGCTTTATCATAAAAATGCCGGTAGAATCCAGTATAACAAGCTGACTTGAATTAGAAAGAGTAAACATCCAGAGGGGGGTGCATGAGAAAAGAATGAGCAACTGAGAGTGTTAAAAATGTCAAAATTTGTAGTCCTCAACACCCTCTCAATTGCTTAAATCTCACCAGCTTCCCCCCCCCCCCCCCCCCCCCACTCCCCATATACTCCAACACCAGGGTGCTGCGATCCCCAGACCCCTTGCCAGAATTTCGTCCCCCTAGCCTGATTTTCTGGATCTGCCCTGTAAACAAAGTTTTACACATAATTTCTGTCAAAACAGTGTTTAATCCTATAATATATATGTTAGACTCAGATCGAAGTACGTCCACAAATCGACGGCATTTTCTCAGATCTATGGCAGATGACGTCATACAATAAGAAAATACATGGCCGATTTTGAAGGTACTCAAATCTATGGCGCGTACGTCATAAACGCTTCAAATTCATGGCACGTTTTAGTTTCTCAAAATCTAACAGGGGTGAAAAAATATAACTGAGTCAATAATTGAGACTATAACGAATGAGTTCAACTACACGTAACCATGAAATTTGTTGGACACAAAAGAATGTCGTCTAGATGTGGACATTTTTCATTAAATTAAAACAACTAGGAAGTTTTTTGACAGGTGTAATCTAACTTGAGTGTATAGAAATGAAACAAACGATTATTGTAGAATCTGGTACATGTATTATTGTTTTGCGCAATCGTATTACGTGACAGTCAGTGTCTAAAAATCAAACAGTCATAAACTTTAAGCAAACATTCCATGATCTATTAAAAAACTGCAATCAGTATGGACAAATGATATTACTGCTTTCAAGTGAAATAAGTAAATGCATATGTTACAACCAGCCTAAAATCCCCAAATGAGCAATTTCTTCAATTTCTATCTAATAATTTTAAAGAAATGTTCTGATTTTTGTAATTAAAGAGATGAAACTTACTACATAATAATAATAATATAATTCTATTTTCTGAATCGTAATCGTCGTTTTCATTGATTAATTTATGTCTGTGCCTAAAACGGTTTTTTTCTTCAATACGAACGAATCATTTTTGTGAATAAATAATGTCTTTGTTTCTTACCTTTGGTTTTTTCAAAAACAAAATTTAAAAAAAGGCAACATGCAAATTATTTTTCGTTAATGTGAGAAAGATTTTTTCCTAACCAACATTTCAATATTTTATTGCAAATGATTTATGAAATATTATCAGTTGTTTAGTTTGAGAGTTCATCAACGTTTGATGACGTCAGCGACCATTGATCATAGAATTTACTTCGTCTGTGACGTCATCTGCCATAGATCTGAGAAAGCGACTTCGATTTGAGGACGTACTTCGATCTGAGTCTAACATATACATGTACACATTACAATATTTACATGTAGACATTACAGAAAATCAAAACAAACAGTTGATACAAAGCAGTTAATTTTTCATACATGTATTTTGCCCCGCCCCCCCTTTTGCCAAGCCAAGCAAATTTACATGCAGCAGTAATTCATTTTTATACTATCTTCCATGTTCCTACAATTAATCATGAAATGTGTCCTAAAAATTTCCAATTAATCTTTTCTCACAGATCCCAATATGGCCATGGTATTTGTGTTAATTTAGATCTATGCAATAGTAGTATAAAGAATACTAATAAATAACAATTTTTATTTCAATATAAGTAAGTATGGAAGTTATAAATTATTTTTTCTGTGGCACATGCCGGGAAAATATAATTTATAACTTTTATGCATGAGTTTCAAACTTGTGCGCACTAGTTACTAACTTGAGGACAGAGAGTTTCAAGCTTGTGCACATGAGTTTTTAACTTGAGCACACGAGTTTCAAATCGTTTTGAAAAGATTTGAAACTTGTGCGCTCAAGTTTGAAACTCGTGCGCTCAAAATTGTAACTCGTGCGCACAAGTTATAAATTATTTTTTCCATGGCACATATGGCTTTCCATTAAGCATTTGGAAAAATCTGAGAAATTAGCAATTGATACGTACAACCTGGCTGATACAAAACACAACATCTTATTAGGTGATCTTTCGTTAGAACTACTTTTTGACGTCATAAAGTGTAGATACAAATACCGGTATCACATCTCAAGAGTTGCATATATTCCATATCACAGCATGATGCTATGGGCTCATAGTAACAGGAATGTACACCGCTATCTAGACATGTAGCTGTACCTACACATAATAGTATATGTTTAGGTTTCACCAATACTACAGCTACTTTGCTTTGAAAAACTTTTTAAATTTGCTGTAAAGAGAATGTTTTGTATATAATGACCTTGTTGTATCCTTTAAGTGTTTTAAAATGAAATAAAAAAATATATGATATTTCCTGGCTTGTTATCTGGTACTAGTAATTATTCTGTGTTCATTTCAATGTTAATTTCTGTTGGACAATTAACGACAGTTTACGTGCACATGATGAATGAAATAAACATGTATCCTCTTGCAAACAAACAAACATAATTTTCTGTATTAATTTACATGTAGTGAAGCAACTGACAGTATAAAGCTACTACTGCAGAAAATGAATGTTGGCTTTAAGCCAGAATGAACACATTCAGGTGACTATAAATTCATATAACATTTCTGATGAAGTACTGTAACAATTAAAACATAACTATATAGCTACTACCATGAAAAGCACTTGTATTAGTTCACGATAATAATTTAAAACATAAATACATGTGCTCAAAGTACTGTACTTGTATATTTCAATTTTAATTTCTTCTGGACAATGAACATGATGAATATACTATACATTTATCCTCTTGCAAACAAACAAATATTAATTAAAGTTTGTTTTTGCATACAAAAACGATGTGTCCGCCTTTACCCAGATTGTTGCATTGGCCATACATTGTAGATTCTCAATTATATATGTGGATTTTCAGCAAAAATCTAAATTCTAAGTCCCATAACTCCCATAAAATTTTGAGAATAAAAACATTTCCTGGAAATATGCACAACTGAATGTGGTGTACTTGCAATTTCTACAATTTGAAAATTTTGACGATAAAAATCTTCTGGTAATATGCACAATTACATATGGTGTACTTGCTATGTACCAGTTTCATAAAATTTTGTTTAGTAGTTTCAGAGGAGTTGATCAGAAACCATGATTTACATAATTTAAATTTTGTGGAGCAACTGACAGCATAAAGCTACTACAGCAGACTATGAATGTTGGCTTTTAGCCAGCATGAACATTTTCAGGTGACTTTAAAAATTTAAACATGTACATTTGTATAACTTTTTGGATGAAGGACTGTATTAATATGAACATACAAGAAAACATATCAATATGGCTACTAGTATTACTATGACAAGTACATCATAACACATGAACTGTAAAGTGTACATGTAACTTAGCTTGAATTTACTCTGGCAATTGCGATATTCAAGGCAGGATTATTGCATTAATTAGGCATGACATGGTCAGTTGTCCACAAAAGATGATCAGATGGACACACAGTACAATAGACTACCAATTCTGTAAAAGACAAAGAACATGTACATGAAGTAACAAATATGAATAAATAAAGTAAACTAGAGGCTCCCAGGAGCCTGTAATCGCTCACCTGGAATCCAAATGACTTCAACTATATTAAAATTTTTGAAATTAACAGTTTCAGTCTAGTTGTTATAGCTTTTAAATTACTGTGGAAAAACTAAACATTTCTTAAAAAATTTTTGTTAAATACAATAACTCCTAGTATAAGGTGCCATCAGACAATTTCTGAAAATTAAATGGTTTTTAGGCATTGTCCTTTAGGGTACTTTAGAAATTTACAGTTTTACTCTACTAATAGGTGTGTTATAGACTAATTTATACTTCAAAAACTTCATTTGTCCAAATTCATAATGAAAGGGCAATAACTCCTATAAAGAGTCATCTTGCAATTTTGGACTAAGCAATTATTTGTACGGCTTCTATTGCTGATCATTTGTGCAATTTACAGTTTTAATCTAGCTGCTAAAGTTTTCAAGTTACAAGACAAAAATGGAAAATTTCATAACAAAATTGTCATTTAAGGGCAATAACTCCTATAAGGAGTCATCTGACAATTTCAGACCAATTAAGTGAATTGTAGGGCTTTTATTGCTGATCATTTTTGCAATTTATTATTTCACTCTAGCTGTTGTGGTTTTCAGGTTACAGGACAAAAACTGAAAATTTCATAAAAAATTGCCATTTAAGGGAAATATCTCCTATAAGGAGTCATCTGACAATTTCAGACTTTATAGTAATTTGTAGGGCTTGTATTGCTGATCATTTTTGCTATTATAGGTTTCACTCGCGGAGTAAAGGCTGGCTCGAGAGTGTTTCGACCTATTCGACCGGTTGTAAATTTTAGTAGAAAATTTTCGCAACAACATTCAGAAGGCATAAATCGCTATAACTTGATTGAATTGGTATCGTCGGAAAATTTAACCTCTAGTTCTGAAAACTTTCCGATTGAAGTAGTTGTGTCAAACAGATCACTCAACAAGAGACATGCTACGAAACCCAATCTGTTAAATCTTACATCCATTAAGAAGGCCAAAGTGTATATTTCCAAGAAGGAAATTTCCCTTTCGACCATAAATTGCAGATCAGTTAAAAACAAAGCGTTGTCCGTATGTGACTATATACTAACGAACAAAGTTGACATTCTTGCTATTACGGAAACGTGGTTGGGATCTTCAGTCGACAAAAGCGTAATATCTGAATTGAAGCCAAACGGTTACAACATACATCATGTTTCCAGATCATCCAAGCATGGTGGTGGTATAGCGATCGTGTACAACACTAACTTGACTATAGAACAAATATCAAATAACAGACAATACTCAAATTTCGAATTGCTCGAGTGTAAAGTTAGTAGCGGAAAAGAAAAGTTTCTTCTATATGTGATTTACCGCCCGCCTCCATCAAGAACTAACAATTTCCGAAACACTGTGTTTTTCGATGAATGGTCTGATTTTCTAGATCGCATTGTTGTTCTGTCGGACGAATTGATCATAACTGGCGACATAAACTTTCATCTGGACGACCTAAACGATTGAGACGCTAGAAAGTTCTCGCAAACTCTCCACGATCATGGACTTACACAACACGTCACGGAACCTACGCACCAGCGCGGTCACACTCTCGACATATTGATCACTAGGGAAAATGACTTGGTGCTAAATGGAAAACCTTTCACACACGATCCAAATCTATTCGATCAAAAAGGGATTTCTACGTGCGATCATCTAGCAATTTCTGCGAAAATTCAAATGAAAAAAAATCAAACGAAAAAAGAAAATGTTGAATTTCGTAAACTTAGTGCTATATCCAATTGTGATTTTATCACAGATGTGAGCAGCTCACCTACTTTTCAAAATCCAAACGGGTCTGTTGATGAACTTATTACCCAATATGTTTCTACATTATCGGCGATTATGGACATCCATGCTCCGTTACAATCAAAGGAAGTAATTATAAGACCAAACACATAAAGGTATACAAATGACCTTTGAGCAGCAAAACATGAACGTCGTAAAGCAGAACGCAAGATGCGGAAAACGAACCTGACCATTCATAAGGAGATCTATCAACAGCAATGTAAAATCTCGAACCAACTCTTGCTTCTGTGTAAAAAAGACTACTTTTCGAACAAGATAGCAGAGGCTGGCAGTGATCAAAAACAACTTCACAGACTAACAAATGTTCTGATGGGCAATAAACGAGAAGTCATACTACCATCTAACTACAATGATCTGCAACTAGCAAATACTTTCGGCGACTTTTTTATGGGAAAGATCGAAACCATTCTAAATAATTTATGCGTTCCTGGTGACATTCAAACCGTTGATGTACTTAGAGCCGATGTGAAATTTGAGGGCGTTCCGCTCACTAGTTTGTCCCCTGCTTCAACTGACGAAATCAAAAAAATTATTCTTAAGTCAAAACCAAAGTCGTGCGAATTGGACCCGATCCCTACATATCTTCTTAAAAACTGTTTAAACAACATCGTTCATTTCATCACGGAATTAATCAACAAATCATTCACCGAGGAATCCGTTCCGCAAGCATTCAAAGAGGCCATAGTACGACCGCTGCTAAAAAAATCCGGATTAGATCAAGACGTGTTCAAAAACTATCGTCAAGTATAAAACTTGTCGTTCTTATCTAAGATTCTTGAAAAGGTGTTTTCGGCCCGTCTGGAATGTCACCTTCAGTTGAATTCGCTTTTGGACAATTTGCAATCCGCTTACCGCACAGGACATTCTACCGAAACAGCTCTTTTGCGAGTGCACCATGACACTGCGTCGGCATTGGACAAGAACTCTTGTGCGTAGTGTTGTTCAATCGGTTTAAAACATGAACCGATTATCTATTACTATCGGTCAGCCCCAACCAACCGACTATTAGATATAATCGTTTTGTTTGAAATTGCAATGACTTGATGCTATTTTGGCTTTAAGAAGACTAAAGTTGATAGTTTTGCAGGAATATGTGCACGTGCATTTAGTCATTTAGTATGTGTAAAATGATGGTTATTTAGATTTTGCTTTATTCCCTGTTGATCTAATGCTTTTGCTTTATGTTTTTGCATCAGTGTTGACAGTTTCAACTAACTTTTGTTTCATACAATTAATTAAATATAGTTTCATTTTTATATTTGAACATTAAGCAGTTCAGTTTCTTTTCTCATGTTTTTGTTCACTGTTGACTCAAGTTTATGTAGACTTGCCATAAGTCCCTTTGAATTTTTTTGCTATTAGCGAATTACATCATTTCCTTTACTATCCATCTATGTACACAAGTGGATAGATTAGGAAATGTTGATAATAAGGATGTAACTCTCTAACAGCAAAAATTCAAAGGAACTTGTGGCAAGTCAAAAGTTTATGGTGTATTTGTAACTAATCAGTCGTGAATACACTGTATGCATGGATTAAACTTAACTATTTTTCCTTTAGTAGCCAGCTGGACTCCTGTGCCTAGAAATCCCGGAGCCTAACAACATTGTTAGGGACCCAACTTTTTCAGCACAAAATTGTCTTTTTACTATGACTCATATGGTGATGTGTATAATTCTTGATTATAGAACATACATGAATTCAGAAATTATTGTCGTTTTGATATCGCTAATAAATAATATATAGAACAATAGGGTAAATGGTGTGTTTTATTCTGTCAAAGTGCATGTATTGTTTCATAAAATCAAGTTAAATTATATAATTTGCAGGATAGCACTAAAAAAATGTAAAAACTTAATCTTCACTTTTGGGCTCTGTATGTTTGTATTTTTTCATGTTAACATTTTTTCCCCTACTTTTCATCTCAGAATTTTAGAACAGAAAAAATTAGAATTTAGAAATAACTGACATGACATGGTGCTTGGGTGCCATCTAGCCCCACCCCAAAACATCTAAGGTAACAGCATGCATTCTGAGTATCTTTAAACATTTTCCTACATAATGACACCTTTTAATATTTAAAATTTAGTTTATATAACTACAAGTTTTATTCCAATTTTAGTTATGCAGGAATACCGACTCATTTTCATTCGAATATTTTGAATTGAGTGACTATACACGTCTATAGTTCAGATTGGTGTGGTAGAAGAAACCCTACTGTAGATGCTAAAATAAATTTAATAAAAATATAATTGACAGACGAATTCCATCTTTTTCATAGTATGCTAATTTATTTCCTAATTAGTTTTCAAGAATTTAAAAAAAAAATGGTGTCTTTGTTGCCGGTCACTGTCATCCTCGTAACGATCGTATCTTATGAAAACCAAAATATTTCCAAACTTATAATCTCGCACGGCCTCCTGGATAATTAATAATTGTTTTCAGCTATTATTTATTTGTGTGTCCGGTTCTTTCGGTAGTGCATTGTCATTTTTATTTGCAACAACTACCACGCCGTTGTTACAATCCGCCATTATTATTGATTAATACACTAATTTTAAACGTGGTAACGGACCGGAAGTGGAACTTAAAGTAAATCCGGAAATTCGCGACGGCAATCGATTGGCAATTTTTTCAATCGATTATCGACATCGCTAACCTAAACCAACCGATTTGCGACTTAAACCGATCATCAGAACACCACTACTTGTGCGGTTCTAGTAATGTTGGATTTGTCAGCAGCGTTTGACGTAATTGACCACAAAATCTTACTCGATCGTTTAGAATATTCTTATGGCATCAAAGGATCCGCTTTAGCGTGGTTGAAGTCATATCTAACTATAGTAAGTTTCGAAGCGGCAATATAGCGGTTTTTTGGCTGACAAATAAAAACTGCTTACCGCGTTTGGTCCAGCTTATGCTCCTTTTGTAGATTACAGAATGTGTAAACTGACAACAACAATTATATCCAAGTGATAGTCGTCGTTTTGAAATGCGGCAGATTTTTTCACTTTGATAGAGCACTTTTCTATAGTAAAGTTTGACCTAAATTACCACGGAAGTGTATGTTTGGAAGAGTTAATTGTTATCTATTCGAAATCCTTCGGGTCATGTCGTCTGCAGTTAAGGCGGGAAAAGTCTCGCGGTTTGTCCGAATACCATTGAACGTTACGAAAGCAGACGATCTTTTTGAAAACAACGCTAGGTCCCTTTTGAAACTCAAATGGTTGACTTCCTATGTAAAATTCCCGTAGCAAATGTCAAGGACGATTTCGGATATTTCAACAACAATGGCATAATATAAAATAGGAACGTGCTATCGTGTAGATTTTTTTCAAAGCGGATTTTAGCCAGGCCTGTCAAGTCTCACGCAACTCGCGTGAGACTCACGCATCTAGTCCACAATTTGGCAGCAAATTTCTTTGATGTTTTTATTTTTTCCTTTGATCTTTCAATTTTTAGGCAAATCTCACGCGAGCAGCTCATCAAAACTTGACAGCCCTGTTTTAGCACTATAAAGGTACAGTATGGAATAATAAAAAAATGCAAGCAAAACGCTGAGCGCATGGGGGGTGTAACATTTAGTATAATCGGACTCAGCGAGTTGCCATCGGATCAGTTTATTCCAATGATTTACATCTTAAGTATGGTGTTCCACAAGGATCCGTTTTAGGCCCAAGACTTTATTGTCTTTTTTCCAAACCGACAGGCCAAATCTGTAGACAGCACGACATGGACTTTCACAGCTATGCAGATGACACGCAGGTATATCTTGTGATTGAACCACTAGACAACTCGTCAGACATAGCAAGTCGCATGGAAGCATGTCTGGCAGACATCAGTGACTGGATGCGTTCAAACCTATTGAAACTGAATCAAGATAAGACCGAGTTGATTGTCTTCACCCCCAAACACCGTGTAAAGGACTTCTCAGACTGTCACTTTTCTTTTGATGGAACAGTTGTTAGCGATATTTCTTGTGTCAGAAACCTGGGTATGTATTTTGATAAGACCTTAAGCATGGAAAAGCAGGTTAGCGCTACAGCAAAATCGTGCTTCTTTTACATACGGAATATCGGACGAATAAGGCCATACATTACCAACGATGCTTGTAAGACTTTGATCAACTCTTTGGTCACTTCAAGACTAGACTATGGAAATGCCATGTTGTATGGACTGCCTGCCAATCTTACGAACAAACTACAACGTGTTCAAAATACAGCAGCCCGTGTAATATCAAGAACCAAAAAGCATGAGCATATTACACCTACACTCGTCTCCCTTCATTGGCTCCCTGTGCAATACCGTTGCCAATATAAGATTCTTATATACGTTTTCAAATGTCTCCGAGGTACTGCCCCATCATACTTACAGGAATTAGTGTGTGTGTACAAACCATCACGTTCACTACGATCAGTGAACAGTGCGCCTCAACTAACTGTACCTCGGGTTCGCACCAAGACGTATGGCGAGAGACGTTTTGACAAGGCAGCCACAACACTATGGAACAACTTACCTGGTCCAATGAGATATGAACAGTCGCTATCCTGTTTTAAGAAAGCTTTAAAGACTCACCTTTTCAGACTTGCATATTCTTAGATTCTTAACTTTTATCAGTTTTTTTTTTACAGTTTTGTGTGAATTTTTATGTTTTTATTTAGATTTCGGTTGTGATAGATTGATGTATTCTTAAATTTATTTTGTTCACTATTGTCATGACAATTCATTTTATAATATCCCATATCATTATAGTATGATTTTTAAATTGATTTTCGAATTACTTGCGGTATTTTCTTCTTCTTTTAATTTTATTTTGTAATGTTTCCTATTGATAAGTATTTTTAATTATTATTATTTTTTTAAATCGCTTTCAAGTAAAGTCTTATTTTTAATCTGTTTTAGTCGATGCTTTACATAATTTAAACGTTTTAATTACATTTATTTTATTTTATATGTCTATTGATGCTTTGTTGTATGATACTCATCGATTATGGCATGTTGTAAAGCACTTAGAGTGATTTGTATATTATATTAGGCGCTATACAAAAAACTTGTAATAATAATAATAATAATAATTTACTCTAGCTGTTATAAAGTTACAGGACAAAAACGGAAAATTTGTAAATACCAAAAATTTTATCAAAAATCATCAATAAAGGGCAATAACTCCTACAAGAAGCCGATACACAACTTCACACTAATAGCAACTATTATAAACCTTAATGTACTGATCAATTTGAAGTAAGGGTTTTCTCTATAGCTATTATAATTTGTTAGATAATGATCAAAAACCTGTGTTGACCCCCATGTTCTATTTTTAGTAACAGCAGCCATATTTGTCTGTTGATCAACACCCTGGGTACAAACTTGAAACTAGGAACTCTAAGGATGATTGTGGCCAAGTTTGAAAAAAATTGGCCCAGTGGTTTCAGAGGAGAAGATTTTTGAAAAAGTTTACGACGGACGACAGACGACGGACACCAAGTGACAGCAAAAGCTCACATGGACCTTTGGTCCTGGTGAGCTAAAAAGGTATTTTACAGCATAAAAATAGTAACATTTTCATGATATTTTATTCCTCTAAAAAATGATTCACACATATTTAAATTTTAAAGAAAAAGACACCATGGGCAATACCAACTATGAATGCCATTGGGTCTAACAATACTAGTATTATATTTACATTTGTATGTTTGTATACTGGTATAACTTTTTATTGGGTTCTTTGCAACATTTACAGGTGCCTACTTTTTATAAATGCCTTAAACATTTAGAAAAACAAACATATCTGACCTGAATATCTAAGTATCTTTTATAGGCTTTATTTTGAGTCAACAATGAAAAAGACTTTAGGATAGTGATTTTAAGGTATAACATGCATATCAGTGAACATGTGTATTAGTGTTTTGTTGTTTTGGCAATGTACAAAACAAAATTATTTGTATAAACTATACAACTTCTATAGTTACAAGATTCTTAAATAATCCCTGTAACACTATACATTTATCTTTCAAAAATAACAAGAATATACTTGTATAAGTACTAGTAGTAGAGCATATAAAAGTATCAATAAAAAGAATAAAAGGAGGGTTGGGTGGCATTTGGATCTTCCTGTTCAACCTGACCCTGTACATGTATAGTCATATCTGACTGTTTTGTTATTAATTTAAGCCATTATTTTTTTCTCATTTCTGTCATTTATTTTCAGCTAATTTTGTTATCCCTTCTACTCACAACAAAACAAATTCTTCAACATTAAGTAATAAAAAAAAAATAATTCTGATCAACTAAATACTAAATAAGTTATATGTACATTAATGTAGATGATGCAAGGGGTGGAGATTGTATGCACATCACCACCCCTTGAATCATTTTCCATGTTTTCCGCTATTTGTGGCAACGTTATATGTCCAAACTTGAACCATAATGATCATGTGGCCATACATTACTTGACAAATCATAGATTGCTCCCACTGACGAACAATATGAAAAAGGTTCCATTTCTTGTCCTGCTGTTATGTCCTTGTAATCTGACATAATTAGTTTTTTTTTTTAAATTTTGCTGTATCTGATTGACAGCGAAGGGATGGTTTCTCGTCCTATTGGTCTCGATAAACGACCCTTCGCTGTAAATGACTTGTATTGTATAACTAAAATAACTCATTATCAAAAAATGTTTTTTATTAATTTTCCAACCAAAATCTTTATACTAGACAGTGTTTTAACAGGGTCACCTTTGGTGTTAAAAACTGGAATGATTTAAAGCTCACTGAACACAACTGATCTAATTATTGTTTGTATTCATGAAATCTTATAGTCTGTTGTGCCCTTATTATTGTGTGACATCTGAAAAAGAATTCAATTGTCTGAAAGATATTATTTTAAAATCTGACATATAAATAAGATGTCAAGGATGCTGGCACAGTATTTGAAATATAAAATGTACCTCCATGTTCGTGTAAATATGCATGTCAGTTAACCCTATACATTGTAACAATTTTGAAATGTTTCTTGATTTTCAATTCCCTCAAACGTAATGCTGGCAAACAGAACACCATTTTTCATGCAAAATGTTTTCAGTGAAGAGTGAAAAATTTATGTGCCCTGCCTCATGTCTTGATAAATATTTCAAAGTAAATATATCCAGGTCAAGCTGATCTGCCACCACAAATTTTGAAAAGAAATGAAAATTTGGTCTTCATCTTGAAATATCCATCTAATCTATAATAATTAAATCTATGACAAAGTTGATCTTGCGATCAATGGTACCCCCGCTTTAGTTTTGCAGAAGTTTTTTGAAAAATTTATAATGTTTTTTGTCGAATGCTGACCTCGTGACCTTGACCCTATGTATTGGAATTCCTCCGGCATCAATAGTCTTCTTCTTCCGTAAATGGCTGATTTCTGGTACAGATGACCCAGTACAGATGAGCTCATGCGCACACATCTGTACTTGCTGCGTCATCCAATCAAAACGCCAGAAACAAGAACGTTGTTATGGAAGCATAACAACGTTCTTCTATGATGTTCATTATTTCCGGCGTTCTGATTGGACGTCAGAGACAATGGAGTCTAAAACAATGGAGCGTCTATAGGTTATAGCGATGTGAAAGTTGATGGTTTACGGAAGAAATAGGTACTTTCATACGTTTTTGGGAAAGTCCGTGTGAACTTTCACTCGTGATAGAAATTTTTATGTCTTTTGGCTCGTTCCGCTGCGCTCCACTCGCAAAAAGACATACAATTTCTATCACTCGTGAAAGATCAACCGGTCTTTCCCAAAAACGTATGAAAGAACCTATTAATCTCCACCTGATACTAGTATATATTATATTTATTAAAGTTTCATTGAAATCAAATGCACAATAACGAGTTATTGTCTGGATTACCATTTTTTTCAATTTCTAACAATTTTTTGCAAATGTGACCTTGAAATTTGATAGATTTCCCTAAAATCAATAGGCTTCCGCTAAACTTAATATGAAACTATATCCCAAAGTTTCTTTGAAATTAAATGCAAACTTTTTATATTATTGTACGGATACTAGTATGTTTTTTTTTGTAAAAATTTCTAACATTTTTTGGCAACTTTTACCTTGAAATTTGATTGATTTCCCCATAATTGAAAGGCTTCTGATCCACCTAATATAAAACTATATCCCAAAGTTTCATTGAAATCAAATGCTAACTTTTGAAGTTATTGTCTGGAAACATATTTTATATAAACATTTATATACCTTTTTGTGCGTGCGACCATGAAATGTGACAGATTTCCCCCAAACTCAATAGGCTTTTTACCAACCTGATATTTAACAATATCGCAAAGATTTATTTAAATCAGATGCAAACTTTTTGAGTTATTGTCCGGAAACATCTTTTTGTAAAAATTTCTAACGTTGTTTGTGGACTGCACCCTTCAAATTTGATGGATTTCCCCCAAAATTGATTGGCTTCTAAACAACCCGAAAAAAAATAACAATATCCCAAAGTTTCATTCAAAACAGATGCACACATTTTGAATTATCATCCCGAAACCAAATTGGACTGACAACTGGGAAGACATGAGGACCAACATATCCCCTGACTCAAAAACGATAGATGCACACAATCCAATGAATGCTTTACACAAGTGTGGACACAGAAAAACGTCTCGCCTGTATTCCGCATCAGTAACGAAAATAAATTTCGTCATAAGCATTACGTAAATAGCATTAAATATCAGCAGCGGCTGTATACAAAATATTGTCACCATACCCTGCATAGTTACAGGGGAACAGCTGTAACCCAAAGACTTTAACGTAGTCGCTGGACCGTGAAATTGAGGTAAAGGTCAGGTGACACCTACCAGACAGTCATGTACTAGTCATCAGCAACCTATACACCAAATATTGTCATCCTACCATGCGTAGTTACAGAGGAACTGTCGTAACCCAAAAACTTGAACGTAGTCGCTGGACCGTGAAATTGAGGTCAAGGTCAGGTGACACCTACCAGACATTCATGTACTAGTCATCAGCAACCTATACACCAAATATTGTCATCCTACCATGCGTAGTTACAGAGGAACTATCGTAACCCAAAAACTTTAACGTAGTCGCTGGACCGTGAAATTGAGGTCAAGGTCAGGTGACACCTACCAGACAGTCATGTACTAGTCATCAGCAACCTATACACCAAGTATTGTCATCCTAACATGCGTAGTTACAGAGGAACTGTCGTAACCTAAAAACTTTAACGTAGTCGCTGGACCGTGAAATTGAGGTCAAGGTCAGGTGACACCTACCAGACAGTCATGTACTAGTCATCAGCAACCTATACACCAAATATTGTCATCCTTAACCATGCGTAGTTACAGAGGAACTGTCGTAACCCAAAAACTTTAACGTAGTCGCTGGACCGTGAAATTGAGGTCAAGGTCAGATGACAGGTGACTGACTGGCAAGTACTCATCATAAGCTACCTCTGTACCAAATTTGATGGACCAAAGGCTTGGGCTTACAAATATATGAAGCAAGATGTCAAGTGCTTTCGTCGCAGGCGAGACAAAAATAGGATTAAAGACAGAATATACGGCCTTTTGTATGCCCTTAACTATTAGTACACCAAGTATTGTCTATTAAAAAAAAAAAAAATCCATGGGAACATCATGAACACAGACATGACTTTTGAAAATAGTAGATTTCCAACTTCGATGATTGCAACTCCTCGCGAAATGCAAGTTACAAAGTTTTTATGGTCAATATATATACCCCAATGCATACTTGATTATCTTTCAAAAGTTGAACTTCTAATTCGAGGTATTAAGCACAGTATTCTTCATTATCCAAACATACTTGAGACAACGGACCACGGGTGTGTGCTCCTTAGAGAACACAACAAAAAGGGTGAAAATGCTTATGTTTTTTATATAAACTGTTTCGTCCCCTTTCTACTTTTGTAACCCTATATTTTCTATTCAGGATTGTCTTTAAAGAGGAGGAACAATGTTTATCCTACTATCCTCAGATTAGAGCAGCTTAAATTTTGTATGTGTTTCACTGCCACTGGCACTGGCAGAAATTTGTCCTTTCCGTGGAGTTTGGTTTTGAAATTAGTTTAATGGTTGATGTACACTTTTTGATGGGGGATGGGGGGTCTCAAAAAGTGTGCTTTTTGCACACTTGTGAAAATGGTTGACAATTATGGACGACCCCTTACCTTTAACGAAAACAAATATTAAGAAATCTTAACAAAATTGCATTGTTCCGGTTTGATCTTATATGACAGAACTTACATTGTCATCAATGACTCTAAATCTAATACTAACTAGAGTAAAAACACCTGTGAGCAATGCTCACCATTGATACCCCCCGCTTCACAATTACTTTGAAAATTCAGGTGTTCTTAATTATGAAATTGAAACTTTATCTAGTTAAACGTGAAGGCGAAATTGCAGATAATACATGTAACCCTCCCCAATCCCCCAAAGAATGGCATGCCCTATGTCAATGACAAAGTCCATGTTTTTCTATGGCAAACCTCCAATAATATTCTGATAAAAATGTTTAATATCCAATGCACAATGGCAATATGTGACCAAGATTCTGTATAAGTTTCAACAAATTCCATTCAGTGGTGTAGGAGGAATTGTAAATAAAAGATGGGTATCCCATTATGTCCATTACAAACTCCATGTTTTTCTATGGGAAACCCCAAATATCATTCCGATCAAAATGTTAAATATCTCCTGCACAATGGCACTATGTGACATGGATTCTGTGTAAGTTTCAACAAATTCCATTCAGTGGTGTAGGAATGAGTTGCACATAAGAGATGGGTATCCCTTATGTCCATGACAAAGTCCATGTTTTTCTATGGGAAACCCCAAATATCATTCCAATCGAAATGTTATATATCTAGTGCACAGTGGCAATATGTGACAACATTCTGTGTAAGTTTCATCAAATTCCATTTAGTGGTGTAGGAGGAGTCGCACATAAGAAATGGGTATCCCCTTTTGTCAATGACAGTCCATGTTGTTCTATGGGAAACCCCAAATATCATTCCGATCAAAATAATAAATATCTCCTGCACAATGGCACTATGTGACAAGGATTCTGTGTAAGTTTCAACAAATTCCATTCAGTGGTGTAGGAGGAGTTGCACATAAGACATGAGGACCCCCTTAGGTCAATGACAATGTCCATGTTTTTCTATGGGAAACCCCAAATATCGATCCGATCAAAATGTTTAATATCTCCTGCACAATGGCACTATGTGACAAGGATGCTGTGTAAGTTTCTTTAAATTCCATTCAGTGGTGTAGGAGGAGTTGCACATAAGAGATGAGGCCCCCCTTAGGTCAATGACAATGTCCATGTTTTTCTATGGGAAACCCCAAATATCGATCCGATCAAAATGTTTAATATCTCCTGCACAATGGCACTATGTGACAAGCATTCTGTGTAAGTTTCATTAAATTCCATTCAGTGGTGTAGGAGGAGTTGCAAATAAGAGATAGGGACCCCTTAGGTCAATGACAAAGTCCCTGTTTTTCTATGGGAAACCCCAAATATCATTCCAATCAAAATGTTAAATATCTCCTGCACAATGGCACTATGAGACAAAGATTCTGTGTAAGTTTCATCAAATTCCTTTCAGTGGTGTAGGAGGAGTTGCAAATAATAGAAAGTGTAACGGACGGACGGACGGACGGACGGACGGACACCATGAACACTATATACCCCCGCTTTTCAAGCGGGGGGTATAAATATACTGAAGAACAAATCTGTCATATGTTAGATTTTCTGATCGGCAACATATTCATCATGTTTGGAGGACATGTTTTTCAAAAGACTGTTGGTATTCCAATGGGTACTAATTGTTCTCCTCTCCACGCCGACCCATTTTTGTACTCTTATGAGGTAGAGTTTCTAGATGGCCCATGAAGGAGAAAGATAAGACACTGGCCCAGACCTTTAATTTAAGATTCTGCTATATTGATGATGTTTTGTCCCTCAACTATGCTAAATTTTGTGACTATTTACATTCAATTCACCCTAGAGAGCTTTAGCTACAATAATGTAGCTCCCTTTTTTTATGGACGGAGCTACAAAGAGGTCCCATTACTCGTAATGGAGCAAAAACACTCTTGAGATTTTTACATATTTTCTGCTATTAAACTGCTATTTCTATTCCATTTATATTTTTTCCTAAGCTGCATGTTCAGTTGACATTTCTACAATGTCTAATTAAATAATTTTAACACTTTTTCATAATCATGGCATTGACAAAATTGAAATTGTGGAGTGTAGAATTGTAGAATCGTATCGGTAAAAATTTGATCCCAGCTAATGCAAAAAAGCCTGAAAAAACTTGATACAGAAGAAAATTTACCAAATCAATTAAGAAATTACTCACTTCTGGAATTCAAGTTTTGACAACAATGCCATGATTACGAATAAAGTGTAATCAAAACTAATGAATTAGGTGTTGTAGAAATATCAGTTAAACTTCAAAGACATTAAAAAGTATGTAGCAATTTAGAGAAACAATTTAATAGCGTATTATATGCATAAAACCCCGGGGTGCGAATCACTCCCGGCTTGCTCTTTGTAGCTCCGTCCAAAAAAAAGGAGCTACATTATTGTAGCTAAAGAGAGCTTGACATTAAAGATACCACCAATACACTACTAAGGTCATTCTCTTACTTAGTATACTTCTATAAATAGACTCAGGAAAACTACAACAAACGGATGACTTCAACTTTCCAATTGTCAACTTCCCGTTCATCGACAGCAACATTCCAGCAGCTTGAGCGTCTGGTGTGTACATTTCACAACTTATATGTTATTCTAGATCCTGAGATCGGTATTCAGATTTTCTAGACTGCCTGTACGAAAAGGACCAGCTGTACTCCAACTGGACAAGACATGGATTCCTGCAGGAAAATAGCATAATCCTGTCTATAGCACAAGACACGGACTCCAACTGGAAAAATGAACCGTAATATTTAAATGAGGAGAACAGGATTCCTGCTCTTGAGACCAGGAATCCTGCTTCAATTATAAACAAGATTCCTACTGGTTTAAGTAATGAAAAATCCTGCTCTGTCTTGGACCAGGAATCCTGCTGCCTGACCAGGTATCCTGCTCCCAGACCAGGAATCCTGCTCCAGGACCAGGAATCCTGCTCCCAGACTAGGAATTCTATTCGAGACCAGGGATCCTGCTCTTAATACACCTTAAATTCTGGAATCTGGAATCCCAAAATCTTTCTAAATGGCTCCCCCAAAAAAAACGTCTCTTATCCGAAACCAATAAACTTAGCTGTTCTAATCAGTGCCTAAAATATATTTTTCTCAGGTCAGACACAATTTTGGTAAAAAGATTGATGTCTTTATTTTAAGTTGCGCATATTGACACATTGTTTTCAATCTTAGTCTATGTTTTGTAAAAAAAAATTCATTTTTGTTCTGGCATATGGAACACATTCTGTTGGTCCTTCATTCCACTACTCTACTGCCATCTTTTCTGTACTATGACACAGAATAACCTGCAAAAACACAAACTTCATTATTAAGATGGACCTGAATGAATTGTTCTTTGGAATTTAATTAAGGCTTTGAATATAATGCCAGTCCAGAAAAGCTGACAAATGTTGTTACCAGTTACATGTCAGTGAGGTAAAGCACAATTTACATGTTTTAGTTACATCTCGTTAATTTTGCAAAGCATATGCTGCTATTTAAAAATGGATTTTGTTGTTTTTTATTTGTATTTTTTCATTTCTGCCTGACAAAGATTATCAACATTAGGAAATTTAAATTTATCAGCATTAAAATGTTATATTTGGTGAAACTGACATAGAAAATAGGTAAAACTTGTTCAATAAATACACTGTATAAATTGTCATGTTATAGGTTGAACTTACCTTTAGTAGTTCAATAATTGGTCTTGATTCAGTTCTGATAACAGGCAATTTTTTTGTTTTAGAAATCAGTCCCTTTCTTTTAGATGCATCCATGGTTTCTATGTAGGAAAAAAACCTTCATTGTATTAGCTTAAAAAGTGGCCTGATGGTTTGCAGCATTCCCTGGGGGTTTTTTTGTTGTTTTTTTTTTGTCTTTTTGAGAATTCAAAAAAATAAAAATAATATCAGATAGACTTTTTTAAAGGCTCAATATACATTATAAAAATAAAACAAAAGTCCACAATGACTTGCTAAATTAAAACATTACAAAATAAAATAAACAAAATCATATTGATATTGATATTTACTTGTGTTAACAGACACTATATATAACTTTAATAATACTTACCATCTGTTCTGATGATGACAACTGAATTCTTTTTTGTTACAATCCCCTTCTTTATTAAATCTCATTTATCCTCTGACATCTTTCTTAGAAAGCACAAAAAGTGATGCATCTTAAAAGATATGCACCCAAACAACTCCTCCATCTTGTAGCAAATAAGCGGTAAAGTTTGAATTTTGAAATGGGGGCCCTCTGCAGATGTTGGAAATTAAGTCAAAAATAGATTAACAGTTCTGAGGTTATAAGAATTAAGCTGTTTAGTTCAAAATGTAAGATAATACATTGAAGAACAAGTTTTTTAATAACTGTAATTTATATGACACAAATATTGGTCTTTTGTAATTCTTTTATTTTCCAATAGACCTTTGATAACCTCATAATGAAATTTGTTTTATCAGCTTCAACAGGTTCCATAACACTGGTGGGTCAAGTTACAATAATATACACATACAAGATGTGCTTCTTAGTAAAACAATCAAATCTTAAATTAATAAAGATAAAGAGACATATTTATAAATAATCAGTTAAGTAAAAATGAAACACATTAAAAAATATAAATTTAAGCTGGATTTATGACCTTAATGATTTGACCCTTAAAATGAGGTGCTACATAAAAACAAAAGATATGAGGACCCTATGGAAAGAGAAAATATACAGAAGAACATTATTAACATTATTAGAACAGAGTTAACATTGGATGGATTCCAAAGGGTTATTCCAATGGAGGAATACAAAAAGATATTCAGGCAAGGGTAGATAAATAATGTTTTATTTAGTAATGATATGATCCCAATTTGTGTGGTACCTGATGTGTATTTGCTTATCACATCATCAATTCTTTAATAATCTTTAAATCTTTATCACAGGTTTTTTGCATTTTTGTTAATAATTACATTATGTCACCCCCCCCCCCCCCTTCTGCAAATTCAATTGTCAGTCTCTGTAATAATACATATATCAAATATGTAAGTTAAAATCCTGTGTTTTATAGCAAAAAATCCTTTTTCATCAATAAGCATAAGAGCAAGATTCCTGTTCTGATATAATCTAAGACAAAATATCCTATTCATGTCATGGTCTTGAGCAGGAATATAAAAGACACTCATTTTGCAGTAGCAGGAATACAAGAACAGGACAAGGAATAATAGGGTAGGAATGTTTATCTTTTACGTGTCTTTCTCTAATAGAGGAGGATTTTGAGTTTTGGGGTAAAATCCTGTTGGAATCCAGGTCTTTTCCAGTTGGAATCCAGCTGGAATCCGGCTATAACTTTCGTACAGGTGACCACAGCTGTTGACTGCTAAACTTCTCAAACAAGGGTTTGTTGTTCCTAGCTGCTGTTATCTCTCCAGAAGTTCTATGGTCGTTACCATGACTTAATTGATCGTTATGGGAAATCAGTGCCTCAAATACAATCTGACATTTTCGCTGCGTCATATGTAGTGTTTCCTAATCCTGTATTTGACTTTTCCCTAGACATGACAGTAACTCGATAGGTGTCTAATTAAAGGCACACTGCTTACTGGTCCGGAGCACCTGAGTGCACCCATGGTTTTTACTGGGTTCGGGTTACTCTCTTTCTGTTTTTTGTGTTTTTGGTTTTTGTATTGCGTTTGTCTATATCCGGATTCGTAACTGTCCCTTGACTTTTGGCTCTTGTTGATCAGTCGGTTTTTTTTTTAACTTTACTTTTTTGCTTTTCAACAACACATACATGAAATCACATATTGATATCACAATTGTATCTAGTACATGCAATTATACTAGTAAAAGTTATACATGTGTAGTAGCTTTAAAAAAAAACCAGTTGTTGAATTTTTTTAATAGAGTTTAAAATAAGAGTAAATTAAGAAGAAGTGAAACAACCTGAAGTAGTCTTATTCTTTGAAGTGAAGTTTTGCCATTCCTGCTTACATAAATATACAAAAATATAAAAAAGTTATCAATAATAAATACAATTTGTTCATTCATCATATATGTATACATAATGAAGTTTAATTGAGTAAAATATGAAAAATATTCCATAGTGTGCTGAAGAGAGTGATATTTTTGTTTTTGACAAACATCATCTTTTCAAGTACATGTTTTTGAGTTTTTCTTTTAATGATTTCAGACTTAATGTACCTTTTCAACATCTAGCATAATATATGTACTATTTTATATTGAGCAGTATAATATTTTCAGCATTCCCATAATACATTTATATTACCAAACAGACAGTTTTGGCAGCTGAATGATATACTTATACCATTCGAGAGAAACCAATTTTCAGTATCTGTAAAAATGATTGTACATTTTCACACTCCCAAAATAAGTGTTCAATAGTTTCAATATTAGTTTTGCAAAAAGTACAGCTTGAATCATTAGTTATTTTTATTTTACAAAGGAATTTATTTGTTGCAATTATTCTGTGATTGATTCTATACTGTAGCCACTGTAATTTTGTGTTCTTGGTGACCATAAAAGGTAACTTGAAAAATTTATTCCAGTTTTGTTCATTCATATTTAAGATGTCACACCATTTAATTTTTCCATTTGGAATACTCAAATTTCTTTTGAGAACTAAGTACATATCTTTAGAACCTTTTTTGTTTTAAAAAACACTTGAATATTTGACGGGATAAATGGAATGTTCAATTTATGATTTCCTTTTTTAAACATTTTTGCTGCTTGTGTTAGAGCTGCAATTATACTATTATACTTCATTACATTTATATCTATTTGAAACTTTTGTTGACTCTCTTTCAAAGAGTGAAAATTAAAGATCCAGCTGTATTCATTAAAACATTTATCAGGTTTATATATCTGATTCCTGTGTTACACCAGTCTTTGTAAAAAAACTGGCTTGTTCCCTATTTGAACTTTCTCATTCATATAAATTGGACTTGAGATAAAATTTTCCCATGTATTATTTGGTTCTTTTTCAATTATTATTTCTCATGATTTAAGAACATCTTGCCAAAATTTATTTTTAATTTTCATTTGCAACGGTTTCCACAGCTGAAAAAATTGTGTACTTTTAATACTAGATAGAAATATATATTGCCATTTACAGTTAGTTTGAAATATTCGTTTTATGCAAGTACTTTTTTAGTGCAAGGAAAAAAGAATATAAATTACATGTAATCATTTTTAAGTCCACCCTCTTCATATCCCTTTTGTAATACTTCTTTTTTAACTTTGTGAACTGGTTTAGCCCAAATAAATGAATACAAAAGATCATTTACCTGTTTAATAATCTCATCACTTGGATCTGGTAATGAAAAAATAATCAAATGGTTAAGTATTGGTAGGATGAGTGATTTCACCACTGTTATTCTGCCTATTACAGTAAGATTTCGTTTGGACCATTGCTTAATTACATTTTTAATCTGAAAGATTTTCTCGTTATCATGTACTAGTATATTATTTATTTTATCTAAATCTACGTCAAAAGTAATACCTAATAATTTAAAAGAAGTTTCCCCCCATGCAAGGTCCCTGTTTGAACTGAGTATTTCTTCACTGTATTTTTTACTGCCAATCCAAATGACCTGACTGTTTTAGAGAAGTTTATGTTTAGACCTGATATTTCTGCAAACCAATCCAATTCTTTTAATGCCTCATTTAATGATTCTTTAGTGCCATCTAAAATGATGGATGTATCGTCAGCAAATAGTGAAAGCTTATGTTATATTTTAGTAACTGATATCCCAGCAATTTTCTTATTGTTCCTGATTTTGACAGCTAAAGTTTCTGCACAAAGAATAAAAAGATAAGGAGATAGAGAATCCCCTGCCGACACCCATGTCCTATATTGAAAAATTCTGACAGATTCCCACCCTGAATAAAAGCAAAGTTTATGATAAAAAGCTTTAACCCTGTTTATTATTGACTCACCAAAATTAAAAAATTTCAAAACATTTATAAGGAACTCCCAAGAAATAGAATCAAATGCTTAAATTTCTAAATCAATAAGTAATAAAAGGCAAGGGATCTCATTTTCTTCTGTGTATTGCATAATGTCATATATGAGTCGTATGTTTTCTCCAATATACGTCCCACTTATAAATCCTGTCTGGTCTGAATCAATAATCCTAACTGCCAATTTCTTAATTATGTTTGGCCTCTTCGTATGCAGTCTAGTTTTGGTCCGGTCTAGTAAATTCTAATGTTACCAAGACCACTGGTCCAGGAGTAAAAAAAATAACGTCGAACCCTGATGAATGTCTTTTTCCTTGAACTTTCCTACCTTTTTTTTTATTTTACAAACCTTTGGTTTTATTGGGGCTATTGTCATATATAACTTATATACTAGTAGGTCCCCCCAATTTACGTATCCGGTTAAATACATACAAGTAACATTTTGGGTCCAGGTCTCTATAACTTATTAAGGTCCGCCCATATAAGAATAGGTCCACCCAATTTACATATCCACCTAACTATGTAAAATTAAAATTTTGGGTCCCGGTCTCTACAATTTAATGTACACTGGTATAAGAATGGGAGTCCCCCAATTTACATATCCAGTCTTTATTTTGAAATTTACCATATGAATATACAAAATCACAATCAAATATGATTTACATGTATGCATTCTACACAATAACTTAAATTCGACAAATGCTATATGGGTTCAAATAGCGATTATTAAATACAGTTATTGGTGTCAATAATTGGAAATACTATAAATGTACTATATACAAGTATAGGCAATTTATAATAATAATAATAATAATAATAATAATAATAATAATAATAATAATATTATTATTATTATTATTACAATTTTAACTGATTAATGTCACATGCTATTGGACATCAGGGTTAAATATGTAAAATGGAACAATTAATACTTCCCTTATGTAAATGAATGTTTGTTTGGTGAGTGTTGTACGTAAATGTAACTAGTTTACATGTTTACATATTAGATAAATGTGTGAAAACGCAACTGACTTTCTAATAAAATTTACAAAAAACCAACATGACTAGCTACATGTATAACCCTAAAGTTTTTATGTCCCCAAGAGATGTTTTTTAATTATTGTTATCGCAGATAAGTGACAATAGAGGTGGATGCATTGGGGGACTTCATATCTTCTTATCTAGATTATTCAACACATGAATACATCATACATGCACTTATCAGAAGGTAGTCCAAGAAGATCAGTTGATCTATTTCGCCACTAGTATGGAAGTATGGAAACTTTAAGTGTCACCATATTCACCATATATATAATTTGTAAGGAAATAGGGAAGGAACGTGATCGTATCGTTAGTCTTTGTAAATATATGTATGTCTGGGACCTTCTTATTCTAAAATTGTTGGCCTTTATAGTCTATACTACTGATCAATGTGTGCATTATCTAAAAGTCCAACGAGTATCATTATCTCTTAAAACTCTATTTCTGCATATATTTTGATCACCTCCACAGTCATGACAGTTATATCTGTTTACAGCTGTTCCTAGACCTTTTAATGTCTTAAAAATAAAAAAAAATGGCAGACCCGTAAACTGAACATTTATCATGTTTATGCGGACCCATAGTAAATATTATTTGTCGTTAGCTTAAACGTAACTGGGAAAATCGGACCTGTAAACTACACTGTGCAATGATTATAAAAAAGGCGAACCCTTAAACTGTCAAAAACATGGGTCTGGACCGAATAATCCTATTAGAAAGGCAGAGGTTTAAACTGTAAATTTAATGTGTCCTGGACTCTTTATAATAATAACACTAAAACTGATTGGAACCTTCAACCAGAAACAAACATCATAAAAGTTCAGAGTTGAAAATGTAAGTTTAATTAGTAATTAATGTTTAAGTAAATGTGTAGTGTTGATGAATTAAAGAAAAGTAGACATGTCATGATACTGGAGACGGAATGACTAGGGGACGAATCGTCTAGAAATCCCTGCAAGAAGTCCAGATCTTAACCCAATAGAGCATCTTTGGGATAAATTGGCTAGGTGATTACAAGCTCTGGAACCTCCTCCACAGAACTTGCAACATTAAGAAGCTCAATTACACCGGGTATAGCTACATACAGGTATAAGGCTTCAACAAATTAAACGCCTTACTGGCAGTATGCAACGCAGGGTTGACGCAGTCATTCATGCTAACGGTGAATATACCCGATATTGACCCTTGATGGCTAATTATCAATTTAGTGTTTATGATTGACATTTTCAAATGTGATTGGACAATTAAATAACAGTTCCCAGCTTTCAGTGACAATACTTTTCAAAAGACTACTATAGTATGTGAAAGAGGGTTAGAGCAAAGATCGTCAATATTTTGATGAAATGATATATTAATAAAATAAGGAGTTCTTTGGTTGAAATAATGTTTCATTGTGCCCAACAATGCATATTTTTGTTAGGTATATAAATTAAAAAACGAAGGCAGTCCAATATTAGTCTAAAGGTGTTCAAATATCATGTGAATATGTATGGCTTGAAAAAAAACTAGGGGTGCTTAACTTTTTTCCAGGTGTATATAAACATTTTATCATAAAGGTTCATATGCCAGTTGTATAATAGAAATGATCATTTTCTACAGTTTGCATTAGAATTTACATGCACATGGACAGTTCATGTACAGAATGTGTACATGTACATCTAAAATGCTAATGTGATAAAATATTATCTAAATATTGTTTACCTTTGCATTTTAATTCCATGTTAATTTCATTGAATCCTGACACTGTTGTAATGCTTCGAGCGTTTTGTAAAAGACGTCTTTCTGTAGTTCTGCTTCTATTCTGTGCATCACTAGCAAATAAACATAGTTACATAATGCCCATCCAGAGGATGTCAGTTGAAATCTAGCACTGAATGTAGGGGAAATGTTCACTTCTTGAGCTAAAATTCCCACAAAGGCATCTTCATTTGGAATGATCTTTATATATTGACTTATATTGACTAGTTTTTGCACAACATCTTGTGATAACAAATATCCCACCCCACTGATGTAGGGTGGGTACAATTTTCCCCCATATTCTTCCTGCAGAACATGCCACCGGTTATCTTTGCTACGTATTACTTTTCGCTCATCCTCTTCTGATTTAACATGGCCTATGTACAAGCTATGCACATCTTGATGATGAATTATGAGATTATGCAAGTTATGTGTATTCACAAAACAATCGTCGTCTGTTTTAAGTATGAATTTGGCAGGGCAAAACTGGCTTGCCCAATGGAATCCTTGCATCACTTTATATGTCAAGTTTCTATATGTATCTTTATATCTTCCTGATAAAATATCTCTGAAAGACTGGAATTCAGCTTGTACAATTATTTGTAAATCTTGAGAATCTGACTGACCTATAAGAAATAGGCACTGCCATGCATTATGGGAATGTTTGTACAGCACTGGGTTACACCAGGTCTCCCGTATAGCTTGTCTATTTTTTATATTTTCTGGAGCTGATACAATGAGTATTAAAAATTCTATTCCACTTTTGCATATATTTCCTGGAGTTTGTCCTAAAATTTCTGAGATGTTCCATTTAACACCATGTTCTGCAGCAAAATTTGAACCACCATTTCTTGGAATAAATTTAATTCTGTTTCTGTTACTATGGTAATGAACTGTTGGTGTAAAATATCTCAATAAAATTGTGTAAAGCACAATGAAACTAACAGACAGTACAATAACAGTAGTTATACTAGCTTTGAGTAAAACCTTTGGTGATGTTCTACGCTGTCGCATTACTGTCTGAACTTGAAGTGAGACATAGTATTTTGTAGTACTATTGTGAGATTCTAAATAAGTGGAACAGTTCTTTTCTTTGTCAAGTTTCAAATTGTGTGGACCAAATTCGCTGGTACTGCCTTTGAGTTCAGAAGTGCCCATCATCAACATCAGCCTTATCACACTTTTTCCACATTAATAAGTGTTAATTTTGTGAAAACCTCATCCACTGAAGTTCATTTTCTTTTTTCACCACAGGCACTAAAAAAAAAATTTTAATCTTCAATTTTTTTAAGTTATGCCCATTACTTTCCTGAAATAATTGTGCTGTACAATAAATTGATTTACAACAACCAAGCAATATTTCTGCTATCTTCCAGTCAAAATGAAATATGTCAGACCTTCAGAAAAAGCTGGTAAAAAGACTGCAGGTACAGTAAAGAATCATAATTTTCAGGGCCTTCTGTCTGGTTTTGTTTTAGCAGTGACTCTGGTATTTAATGTTGGAGTAATTCAATATCTTCGAGTTCAGGTGAAAGAAACAAACAAGTACAACTAAATGATATGATATTCAAACTATTCAAACAAAAAAATAATGACAAAAGTGACTTTTGTTTGGATTTTTTTTATGAGAAGAACTGGAGGGAGATTTTCTCTCTTTCCATGGATTGTTAAACAATAAGAAGATAAATTTTGATCTTTGTTTTATTTACTGTTAGGTTTAAAAAAAAAAGGTAAAAGTTTATTAGATATGGTAATATTTTCTTTCACCAAACCTAAAATCCTGCAAGTTTTTATGTTTTGTATTCACTTATTATAATTTAGGACTTGAACACAATAAATGTATAGGAATAAATTTGTGTGGTCTATTCCCTTAGTCTTTAAATAAACTCTTCTGGTGTTTTGTTCTCACTTCAAACGATATTTAGTATTTTATCATAACAATAAAAAACAATACAATTTGTACGAAAACTGTCAGAAAATTAGAACTTCCAGATTTGTTTTTTTAAAAATATGATATTTTTTGGACAATGTACCACTAGTTTACATGTATATTGATATTGACGTTAAAATTAATTTAAATCTACCGATAAGGCAAACAAACCGGGAAAAAAAGTTTTCCCTATTTTGTGTTGATCCTTAAGTGTTAATGTTTAAAAAAAAATGATCCCAACAGGTTATGGTCCTCTAATTTTGACATATTAATATTTCTAAAAAGGTTGAAAATGTACTAGTATGTCTTTTTGTGGGGAACACACCTACAAAAAATCTTAAAGATTCTCAGAAAACTAAAAAGTTGTGCCAAAATTGACAGGAGTTCAATGCTTTTTTGAGACACTTAAAAAATGTAATGTTTTTAAAAGGTAACCAAATGGTCAAATCTAGCAATATGTGCATAATTTTTTATTATTACAAAGTTTATTGTGTTTATTGAGAGATATCAAAAGAATGTATGTTGCATTTAAAAAAGTAAGAAAATATTGTTTTGGAAAAGAAAAACTACCCTGTCAGGAGTGCAACACAAATTTAAGACATATTGCATAAAGTTCTATGTTTCCTTTTGTTTTCAATGATCAAACCAAAACAAAATCTTAAATATACCAGTTTGCTGCATCAAAGCAGTCATTTCAAGATACCCTAAAAACTGGTAATCTGATCAGGGACGTCAAATAAACCAGAATATCCATAACTGTCAGGAGTGCAACAAATGACATGTTCTTAGCTATATTTTCTTTGTAATGTGACTTACTTTTGTGGGTTTTTTTTCATTTTTCAGATGAGGGTACACAAAAGCATTGAATAAATATTTCAGATGGATGATATCCTATTGAAAATGTTAAGATATATATTAAATTTGTTAACAGCAATATACATGTACCAACATTACCTTGGTATTTTTTAAAGAATGTATTTCTTTCATTTAATTTTTTTGGCCCTGGAGTGTCAAGAGTAAAACAAAATCAGGCTAAACATAGTCATAGTATTTTTTCTACAACCTATCATTTTCAAATGGATTAACTTTCATCATGAAATTTTTTTCTCCAGGGATGACTTACAATTACAATTTAATAATTTAGTTGCCATATAAAAAAATATACGGTAAACTACTTTTGACTTATTAAAAGAATGATTCAAAACTTCTTGAATAAAATTTTGTGTGTGTGAAAAAGTACAATTCCATATTGGTCAATATTTTGCACAGGAAGACATTTAAGTTTTAACATGTTTAAGAAAAGAGCAAAAAGTTATTTGAAGCATAACACTGTTAAACTGAAGTCAAATGTATAAAAGCTGTTTCATATTTCAAATTTTTATTCAATTAAAACTTTATTTCTTACAGGCTTTTCATTGATTTCTTTTTTGATTTATAAACTTCAACATGTTCAATGTATACACATTTGGAGATTATGAACAAAACTTGTTATGTTCATGTTTAAATACATTTTTTTTCACATCTTGGGTACATTTTTTTTCACATCTTGGGGTCATTTTTTTTAAAAAACAGCCCTTATTTCACTTCAATACACTAATTTTGTTTTTATTAATGTCTTTAACCAGCAGGTATTATTTTGGGGTCCTTATTGGCAGGGTGGCTAATTTAGGTAGTTATTCACCTACTATTATTATTTGCATGTCAACATAGAGGTTGCAGGTTTCAACCTTTATACATGTAAATGTACTTGACTACTAGTTTATATCAAACAGGATCAGCACGAGAGCTCATATTTTCCTTTGAAGGTTCAAATCCACTAGTTATCTACGTAAGTTTCATCATATTCCATTCAGTGGTGCAAGTAGTGGATGAGAGGTAGCTATAGGTACATGTATCCTCTACATCAAAGAATGACAAGTCCATGTTTCGCTATGGGAAATGCTAAATATCATTCCAATCAAAATATAATATAATAAGCTGAGGTGTACAATGGCACTATGTGACAAAAATTGTGTTCAAATAAAAATCCATTCAGAGTTAATGGTGGAGAGAAAAATAAGAGATGGGTACCCCTAAGTTAACAAATGGAAAAACAGACAATATACCATCACTATATACAGTATCCCCCATTTACAAGTGGGTCATAAAAATAGAATCCCATGTCTAATAATGCTTAATTAAGGACTTACTTAGAACAGTGAAATATATTAAAGTCGAGACGATAAAGCAATGATACAACTGAAGATGTTTCTATCATAAATTAATAAAATATATTAATAGATAAGACAAAATTGCTCAGTTTGCCCATTGCTCATTTCATCAATAATAGCATGTTATAATTGCATGACTTCATAAAAATATATGTGATAATGTATAATGTTCTAGAAGATTAAAATCTTCAATGATTTCTTTCTGTTAGACTGCAGGGGGCTTCAGTGGCTGAGTCGTTAAGGTAGTTAGTCATCTATTATAGATCACCTGCCTGTCGACATCAACACTTTAGTTATGGTTTGAGTCTTACTGCTGCCAGGATGTGCTCAACGTCAATCTTGATTGAAAATTATTTAAAGCTTCTTATAAGCTGGCTTCCTCCTCAATAAAACACGATTTTTTTTCAAGATGAAAATTGCTGAAAGTGGCATTAAACACCATTCAAACAAACAAAATCTATTTTAGTACAGCATGAGACAAACATATATCTCTATAATCAGAATGTATATAAACAAGAGCATACTAGTAGCATCGAAAATGTACGGTAGGAATTGTTTTTATTGGATTACGTAATGCATACAATATTGAATAATTATTTAAAAAATGCAAGCAGAAAAGCACTCCATGTGGTCGTGTCTTTTAATATAAATATCTATAAGCTTTTAACCCTTTGTTTAAATTTAAAACTTGAATGAGTTTGTTTCTGGCAGATGAACATGGACTATTAGATTAAATTGTAATAATAGTTAAGGGCGGTTTAAAAAAAAAAGAAGACCCCAACAGGTTATGGTCCTCTAATTTTTTCAAATTAATTGATATATTATTTCTAAATAGAAGAAGAATCAACTGCCACAAGACTGGTAAATAAAATAAATATTTCTTTGTTATTACATGTTATTTATTATTATTATTATTATTATTATTGTTATTTGTTATTTATAATATAAAGTAGAACTAGATATCAGTGAGATAGTAAATATGATAAATAATCCAGTTTAAAAATATGTCTTCCTGCCTTTGCTCTTTGAAGAATATGAAAACTGTGGCGATGACTAATGCCCAGCTTTACCAAATACATCCAATGTTGTAATGCTCTTTGTATTAATAAAAGTATTTTAGACACAATTTTTAACCTGTCTTTATATATTAACTCAGAAAGAATTTACCTAAATAATAATTGTAAATAAAAGATATATTTATATAATTATTTTTAAACATAAAATAAAATTCCGTAGATAATTTTGCACGTCTTGAAATGGCAGTTGTACAATTTGCAAGAACGTGAAAATTTTACAGGTAAATCATTTCTCTATTAGGAAGGGTAATTAACAGAATTAGCAGGTAAACAAACAGGATGTTATTGCAATTACTAAATCATTTGACCCTGACTTTGAAGTATGAATATTCTGACATTTTTAAAAGCTAACCAGGTTAAAGGTTAATCCTTCTCCTGCCAAGAACAGGTATGATTTTAATCAATCAAATTAAAATTAAATCTTTTCACTTGCTCCCCCTTTTTGCTATGGTCGCTGTGTAGCGACCATTAACAACTAGAGGCTCCCAGAAGCCTGTAATCGCTCACCTGGATCCCAAATGACTTCAACTAGATTTAAATTTTAGAAATTTACAGTTTCAGTCTAGTTGTTATAGTTTTTAAGTTACTGTGCAAAAACTAAACATTTCTTCAAAAATTTTAGTTAAGTACAATAACTCCTATAATGTGTCATCTGACAATTTCTGATAATTAAATGGTTTGTAGGCCTTGTCCTTAAAATTAATTTAGAAATTTACAGTTTTACTCTAGGTGTATTATAGACTAATAATATAATACAAAAAACTGATCATTTGTCCAAATTCATAATTAAAGGGCAATACTATAAATAGTTATCTTGCAATATTGGACTAAGCAATCATTTGTAGGCCTTCCTTTGCTGATCATTTGTGCAATTTACAGTTTCAATCTAGCTGCTATAGTTTTCAAGTTACAGGACAAAAATGGAAAATTTCATAAAAAATTGTCTTTTAGGGCAATAACTCCTATAAGGAGTCATCTGACAACTTCAGACCAATTAAGTGAATTGTAGGGCTTTTATTGCTGATCATTTTCTTCTATTTATAATTTCACTCCAGCTGTTATGGTTTTTAAGTTAAGGACAAAAACGGAAAATTTCATAAAAAAATTACAATTTAAGGGCAATAACTCCTATAAGGAGTCTTCTGACAATTTCAGACTTACACAGTAATTCGTAGGGCTTGTATTGCTGATCATTTTTGCTATTAACAGTTTCACTCTAGCTGTTACAGTTTTTAAGTTAAAGGACAAAAACGGAAAATTTCATAAAAAAATTGTCATTTATGGGCAATAACTTATTTAAGGACAAGTTCAGACCAATCAAGTGAATTGTAGGGTCTTTATTGCTGATCATTTGTGCAATTTACAGTTTCAATTTAGCTGCTATAGTTTTCAAGTTACAGGACAAAAACGGAAAATTTCATAAAAAATTGCCATTTAAGGGCAATAACTCCTATAAAGGAGTCATCTGACACTGAATTGTAGGGCTTGTATTGCTGATCATTTTTGCTATTAACAGTTTCACTCTAGCTGTTACAGTTTTTAAGTTACATGACAAAAACGGAAAATTTCTTACAAAATTGCCGTTTAAGGGCAATAACTCCTATAAGGAGTCATCTGACAATTTCAGACAAATTAAGTGAATTGTAGGCCTTTTATTTCTGATCATTTTTGCCATTTATAGTTTCACTCTACCTCTTATAGTTTTCAAGTTATATTGTAAATACCAAATATTTTGCAATCGTCATTAAAGGGCAATAACTCCTACAAGAAGCCATACACAACTTTACACCAATAGCAACTATAGTAGACACCCATGTTCTATTTTTAGTAACAGCAGCCATCTTTGTCTGTTGATCAACATCTGGGTACAAATTTGAAACTAGGAACCCTAAGGATGATTGTGGCCAAGTTTAAAAAAATTTGGCCTAGTGGTTTTAGAGAAGAAGATTTTTGAAGAAGTTGACGACCGACAACAGACGACGGACGCCAATTGATAGCAAGTGAAGGATTTAATTTTAATTAGATTGGATTTGAATACACAGACAGAGCTCCAGAATAAGATTTTCTTCATTGGGTTTTTCACCCATCTGATGATTTATTTCATTGGGTATTTTTTTATATCACTTTTATCATTTTTGTTAACAAACTCAAAAATAAGTTAATTGGGTTTTTCACCTATCTACAATTTATTGAATTAGGGTTTTTATGGTGACAAAAATGTATTTCACTATGGTTTTAAACATGTAGATAACCTTTTGTGGTTTTGCCGCAACTACAGAAACATTTGAATGTTTTGTGCAGAGAGCATTGATCTTGTATTGTTCGTCTTAGAGGATGTCAGGGAAGCCTTTTTTCTTCCACGTCTATTCATGGTGCCTAGACTAGACTGGTTTTAACCATAAATACAAGTTTGGAAGAAATGTATATTGAACAGGGAACATGCGAGAGATATCTTCGAATATTTGTCGCAGTGCAATGTTTATCATTTTTATGCACTCCAGTGTTCCAGCTAGGGGAAAATAGAGGGGTCCCATGCCCCTCCATAAGATTAGTGCGCCCCTGTGTCCTGATTGGCGCCTCTTATCACTATTTTCCTCCAATAATTTTCTTTTAAAAAATTTAGAGTAATTATAGTGTTTTTTTTACCTAATTAACTTATAAGACTAGTGTCATTTCCTTATGATTTTGATTATATAATTAGTGGTAGAGAGTGGGAGACTGGTACACAGGTAACATTTCAAGTTTTGACACTTCAAAAATGTTTTTACCTAAAAATTTTGCGTGGTCATTGTTTTTTGGTCATTTGGCTTAATTATGATCCAGATCGACAATAGCTAAAACATTTTTTCTTGACCCTTGCGAGAGATATCTGTGAATATTTGTCGAAGGCCAAAGTGAAAGCTGGTACCGGACTGCCTTTTTCTATGTTTAAATAGCAATAAGTAAAAATACTCACGGCAACCAGTACAAACCAACTGAAAATACGGAAATCTCCGGAGCAGATATGAACTTAGTTTAGGACCTTGCAAATACAATGCTGCTTGTGTTGAAGTAACAACCACAAAGATTGAAACACAGTAACAAATAGCATTTTGGCAGTCACTTCTCAATTTATTAAATGTACAACTATATATTTGAAAAAATACTTTAAAATGAAAACAAAAGTGCAAAACAGCAAACAGAAAATTTATTCAAATAATAATAACGACAAAAGCATCAACAGCAGTCACACACAAAAATATGCAAATACATGAAAAAGTGCCCATTTCATGTGCCCCTCTATTTTCAAATCCTAGCTGGAACACTGCACTCAGTGAGTGAATTAAGCAATTTTCTAAAAATTAATTGGGTTTTAGGCCTTTGATATTGCAATTTTCAACACAAAGCTATACAAATAAAATAATTGGGTTTAATGAAAATTTAATTGCATAATAACGCAAATACGCAGCTTATCTGGAGCTCTGCACAGAAGTGTGAGAACACAGGATATTATTTTGGGTTACACGTCTGTAGTCCCACAGCCCAATAGTCTGACAACTCAACAGTCCAACAACCCACAAGAGTCTAACAAATAATCACATATTAGGTCGGACCGAAACAGACAACCCGATAGTCCGACAGCCCAAAAGTCAGACAACCCAATAGTCCGATCGCCCAACAGTCCGACAACCCACAAGAGTCTAACAATTATCACATATTAGGTCGGACCGAAATCAATAATTAAAAAAATATATATATAATTTCTACGTACCGGAATACATGTATATATAGTGTTTGGGTCTGTTTATCCGTCCTTACGTTTGTTTCATATTTAATTTACGTTAAGGTTTAGCGGGTGTGTAAGTTAGTGTTGTACGCCCTGAAAAACTTTTTAAAAAATAAAGAAGGAATTGTGTTTATTGGACATGGATGGCCCCGTTGAGTAGAAGTCAGTCAGGTCTGAAAGTCGCTTAGGCATGTTAGGACGTACAGTTCTTCATACTGAACCATCCCAAGTTTTAAGTCATTCTCATGTACGATTATTACGCGCTGAGAAAAGCTTGACGGAAATTTGTACCGAAGGGCGGACGGACAAACAGAGTCAAACTATATGTCGTCGCATGGGCATAAAAATCTGTTTAAGTCAAGAACAGCTGGATTTCGTTAAAAAAGGACTCCACGCTGATGCTGCATTCCAAATATCAAGAGGCCTTGATAGTTGTTAGTGAGAATACTGCTTCGAAAACGCAATCACCCACCTGACATTTACAATCCAGAAATTCTGCCAATGAACATGGAATAATGAGAAATATGAGGATGGAATAGAAAACAAAGGAACAGTAATTTTAAAGAGAACGAAGATCAACCTATTAGGCCAACTGGGGCCTCGGTGGCAGAGTGGTCAAGGTAGTTCGTCTACTATTGATCACGTGGTCTGTCAACACTGAGATTGAGGGTTCGATTCTCACTGCAGGCAGGGTGTACTCGACTCCAATCTTAATTGACAAGGATTGCCAGTTTTCCTACCCCAGGTCGGGGGTTCTCTCTGGGTACCGGCTTCCTCCCCCAATAAAAACTGGACGCCATGAAATAGCTGAAAAATTGCTGAAAGTGGCGTTAAAACACCATTCAAACAAACACACAATTAGGCCAACTAGGGTACACTCCTTAATTGATTTGTAGTCTGGGCACCGCCATCAGATGCTAAAGCCCCATAGTCGACCTCTTTTAATAAGCTGGACTCTGCTGCGGACCACTAGGGGCACGCACGAAGGAAAGAGTTAATGAAATCTTCACGAAACTTTATACATATATGCACCAACCTATGAACTAACATCATTTGCACATTTATACCTGTCCTACCAACTCCATGATGAAGAAAAAAAATCAGCCCTAATTACACTCATTCCCTTTAACATATACATGTAATATAACCAAATCATAGCTACTAGTAGCTATAGTATTCCTAATATTAAGAAATTCCTACCAAAACAACCAACTTAGTTAGGTTTGGATTTATAGAACGTTTATTGTTCTTTAGATTGTGTCTGAAGGTTTATAGTATTGCATGTTGGACTATTGGGTTGTCGGACTATAGGGTTGTCGGACTATTGGGTTGTCTGACCAATGGGCTGTCGGACTATTGGGCTGTCTGACTATTGGTTGTCTGACTACCGGGATGTCACCTTATTTTGTATATAAGATTTTTGAATGCCAGGTCACAAGAAACATAGGACTGACACGTTGACACAAATAAACACATGTAAAATTTTGAAACTGTGTTACGCACACGCACAATAAATGTTATACAGCAATACTGGACCGAAGCACATTTTTCCGGACCAAATTTGTCTGATGTTGCCATTGTTAACATTTAACTACATTATATACATGTAGATACAGACACAACCATCATACATAAAAGTCTTTGTAAACATCATAATATTCATAACTGTGGGCAAATGTGTGTAAAGAAAATAATTACTAGAGGGTCCCAGGAGTTTGTATCGCTCACCTGAACCTGAAACCAAACAACCCTTTTTTAGCCAGCTTTTCTTTGCTATAAGGAATTGCCCAAAAGTCTGCAAAAGTCATTAATTTTGACCTTTTAAGGGAAATAACTTCTATAAGGAGGAGCTTTTGATGCTTAGAGGGAGAAGGGAGGTTCACTTCAAATTTGCTGTACCTGTTAAACTTTTTTAACTATCAGTCGAAAACTCTCTTGATTCCCCCCCCCCCCCCCCCCCCAACCCCATTTTCTATTATAAGCCAACGTAGCTATGTAGGTAGTCATGTGTCATGATTTGCACAATTTTGGTAGAGGACGCCCTAAAGATGATGTGTGCAATGTTTCATAGCAGTCCTTTAATGGGTGAAAGAGGAGAAGATTTTTTTAAATCGAGTAAAATTGATTAAAAAAATGTTCAAGGAGAATAATTCCTAAACGGTTCATCAGACAATCTTGACCCTAAGTCATTTTTGTAGTCTTCATAGAGCAGAACAATTAAGCAATGCTAACTTTTTCTCTAGTTCTAATAATTTTCAAGATTTTGAGGCAAAAATGTCAAAAATAATCAATTTTGACAATGTAAGGGCAATAACTCCTATAAGGAGTCCTCATACAACTTCAACCCAATGGAGTGTTTCGTAGAGCTTTTGATGCAGATGAAGGCTTGTCTCTTCGGTTTGCCTGTATCTGTTACACTTTTTTAAATATAAGCCAAAAACTGTATTTTACCCTCCCCCTCCATTCTATTTTTAGCCATGGCGGCCATGTTGGTTAATCTGTAGCCATGGTTGGTGCAAACTTGGTTGAGGACATTTGACGGATGATGTGTACAAAGTTTCAAAGCAGTACTTTCAGTGGTTTCAGAGGAGAAGATTTTTAAAAAATCAATTAAAACCGATTAAAAAAAACAGTTCAAGGGGAATAACTCTTAAACGGTTCATCAGACAATCTTAACCCTAAAGTCATTTTTGTAGCCCTCATAGAGCAGAACAATTAAGCAATGCTAACTTTTTCTCTAGTCCTAATAATTTTCAAGATTTTGAGGCAAAAATGTAAAAAATAATCAATTTCAACAATTAAAGGGCAATAACTCCTATAAGGGGTCATCATACAACGTTGACCCAATGGAGTGTTTCGTAGAGCTTTTGATGCCAATGAAGGCATGTCTCTTTTCGGTTTTCGTGCATCTGTTATACTTTTTGAACTATAAGCCAAAAATTGTATTTAAACCCCCTTCTCCATTCTTTTTTTAGCCATGGCGGCCACATTGGTTAATCTGCGACCATGGTTGGTGCAAACTTGGTTGAGGACATTTGACGGATGATGTGTACAAAGTTTCAAAGCAGTAATTTCAGTGGTTTCAGAGGAGAAGATTTTAAAAAATCAATTAAAACCGATTAAAAAACAGTTCAAGGGGAATAACTCTTAAACAGTTCAGACAATCTTAACCCTAAAGTCATTTTTGTATCCCTCATAGAGCAAAACAATTAAGCAATGCTAACTTTTTCTCTAGTTCTAATAATTTCAAGATTTTGCGTCAAAAATGGCAAAAATCATCAATTTCCACAATTAAAGGGCAATAACTCCTACAAGGAGTCGTCATACAACTTTGACCCAATGGAGTGTTTTGTAGAGCTTTTGATGCTGAAGAAGGATAGTTGCTTTGGTTTTCCTGTATCTGTTATACTTTTTGAACTATAAGCCAAAAACTGTATTTTGACCCCCCTGTTCCAATTTTAGCCATGGCGGCCATGTTGGTTGGTGTGAGGCCATATGAGTTGTGCAAACTTGGCAGAGGACATTTTACTGATGATGTGTGCAAAGTTTCAAAGCAATCCCTTCAGTGGTTTTGGAGGAGAAGATTTTTAAAGAAAAGTTTACGAATCGCCTGAATATAGCTGAAATATTGCTACTCGGGCGTTAAACACCATTAATCAATCAATCAATCAATCAACGATGACGACGACGACCCATCTACAGAAATTACAATGGGTTCATTGAAAACTAATTATCTTTATACCAGTATACTAAGTATATTGTGTTTATTTATCAAAGCCAATGATTAAAATAAAACAGTTATGATTTTTCATTAAAGGCCGTTCTCATTTCTTACTGTTGGTAATTAGACGTATCCCAGAAATAAACAAAATGGCACGTAATCCATTTAAAAAACATAAAACGTTTCAAAAAGTAGTTAGGCCACACCAAATAAATTTTTTGTTCTACCGACCCGACGGCACATATTTTTTTATCGAAATCGAAAAAATAATATTAATAAAAAATTCCGCTCCCAGCTCCGGGAAAATCATCCGAAATTTTTTTTAATTTTAATCTTGAAATCGTAATCTTGTGAACGCTTAATGTAACTGCCGTTTTATTGCATCACAAACAAAAATATTGATGTATTTTGAAAAAAGGAAAAGAAACAATCATACCGTTTTAGTAGTCGTGTGGATATTGGTCATGAAGGAAGGCATGGTTGTCCAAAACACGGCGATTTATTTCAGTGGTGGTGCGTTGGCACAGCTTTTTCAAAGATGTGTCAAAGTCAATCATTTCGACCTTAGTGCCGACATAATAAACGTAAACGAGGTTACAGGAACATTTAAATATAAAAAATGTGAAATAAAAGTTCGCGAGTAATATTTATATTTATAGTAGATAGGATGTTGGAGCAGGATTGCCAGATGCAGAGCTCCAGATAAGCTGCGTATTTGCGTTATTACGCAATTAAATTTTCATAAAACCCAATTATTTTTATTGCTTTGCGTTGCAAAACGCAATATCAAAGGTCTAAAACCCAATCAGTTTTTAGAAACGTGCTTAATTCACTCAACGAGTGCATAAAATTGTTCAGTGATTGCGTTAATTCATTCAAATAAATACACAACGTTGCGTAATTATGATCCCATTATTTCAAAACGTAACAACCGAGGTATTCCGAATGTAATGTCTATTTCATGCAGCATACGGTGCTCCAGGTATGGAGATTTATTTCACAAGAAGAGATGCATGTTCCCTGTTAAATATAAATACTTTTCTTCCAAAATTTTATTTATGGTTAGAACCAGTCTAGTATTTTGTTGTTGGCACCATGAGAGGTCATTATCTTTTTGGATGGCTTGTGCAAAAGTAACAGAACGGGCGAGACATCAAAAAAAATTTTGTATTAAAAATCTTTCTTTCACGTAAAATTTCATATATGGGGCATTACACATATAATGTTAAATTACATAAAAATAGAGATAAAAGTATACGTGTCCACGGACTTTTTTCGGGAATTTTACCTTGAAGTTTAAGAATGGTTTTTCTACTTTCATTTCAATGTTGTGGTCACATTGTACCACATTACACACTTTAGGCAGTGCTTCCACTGTAAAGACATTGACTGGAAAAAAATATTCTTGTTCTACAGTAATGCCATACCTTTCAAAATATCCAACTCTTAAGCAATTATAGCAGTTATAAGCAAAAGCAGAAACAAAAGAGAAAATTGGGGCTATTTTTTTTACCCTGCCATGTTTTGACATGCACCGGAAATTCATTCCATGGCACCGGAAATTCATTCCATGAATAGGATAATGACCCCATGATGAATAGAAGTGGAAGAAAAAGGGCTTCCGTGACATCCACCAACTGACCAAGCCAAACAATACTATATCTATATACAACTAACACAATTAACGAAATGTATTGAGAACTATTAATTTGCCTAAGAAATGTGTATGATCCAATGAATTACAGGTTATAGGTTAATAAAACTTGACATTCAGCAGTGCTAGCTTTGCCCTATAATCAATAAAAATTACAAACGGACTTTGACCCAATTTTTTACTGTTAATTATTCATAACCTTGTGACAGAACTGATCTGTAATAATTTTATTGGAGTGCACATATAGATTAGAAATGCTGGCTGTCCATTAATTATGAATAGACCTGTGTGCTCTCATTTAACTATTGTCTATAAGTAATCTTGACCTCAAGATAGTTTCCATTGTCAAAGGTACAATATTTTTGTTGTGTTATTTAAGATGTATGTCTTGGTCCAATGGAAGATCTATGCTCTCTGCACAATACATTCAAATGTTTCTGTAGTTGCTGCCAAACCACAAAAGGTTATCTACATGTATAAAACCATAGTGAAATACATTTTTGTCAGCTTAAAAAAACCCAATTCAATAAATTTTAGATGGGTGAAAAACCCAATTAACTTATTTTGGAGTGGGTAAAAAAAATGATAAAAGTGATATATAAAAAAATACCCAATGAAATAAATCATATGATGGGTAAAAAACCCAATTAAGAAAATCTTATCTGGAGCTCTGCAGATGGATGACCAAAAACCTTAATTCAACTGACACTCAGAAACTTTTGGTTGCAACAGCATGGTGAACATTTAGCCTCAGTAATGAAGCACATTCGATTTATGTTTATCTCCACTAAAACTAAGATAAAACAAAATGACAACAGAAATTACAATGCTTTTTAAATTTGTTAACATTGTTGCAAGGGTTGTGATATGTCCAAAAAAAATGAAAATAAAATGACTGATAATGGTTGTTCTGTGTTATTTGTGGAAAAGCTCAAGTAATTTTTATTAAGAGTCAGCATATAACTGTTTGAACTGGTTGTTGTCTTATTGTCATTTTTCATATACTAGTATAGCTCTGTTTTCTAATGGCTTGCATGGGACTTGAAATTTTTTCTCTCAAAAATTGGACATTGGACGCCATGTATCTATTATTTTGGATTGTCTTTGGTTGTTCGATCAAAAGAGGAAAGTCTCACTAAATGGGAATATTACAGCAAACACAATGAATGGGATATAACCTATTTTATGACATTTTAAAATTCATTCCTCTAGAAAGCTTCATCAATAAATGATGTACAGTGTAGTCAGTTGTGCATTTTAAATAAGGTCTAACAAAAATATATTTTTGCAAATGAAGATGTGACATGCATTCTTTTGCTTCCATCTGACTGTCTCTAATGCTTTGAAAGTATATACATGATATATGTAGTATGTTGTATATGACCTACAATACTGAATTGTTTAAAAGGTACAATTGATTGTACATAATTAGAATGATGAACCCATAATTACAAAATATAATTCATTTATTCATTTACATGCTTTGGTAAACTTCAGGTAAGCATAGTATGCCCAATTCTGAAAGAAAATCACAATGGAACTGAATTTTGCGAATATATACATTGATGAAAGTACATTTTCTTATTTAAAAAAAAATAAAAATTAAAACTAGAGGCTCCCAGGAGCCTGTCATCGCTCACCTGGAATCCAAATGACTTAAACTATATTAAAAATTTTGAAATTTAAAATTAACAGTTTCAGTCTAGTCAGGGCTCACCACACTGGGCGAAGTGGGCGACAAAGTCGCCCTACTAGTACCTGAAGTCGCCCTAAGGCGCCTCAAAAGCGAAGTCGAAGTCGCCCTGTCATTTCCCTCAAGTCGCCCGATGCTTCACATAAGATACTTGTCAATCTGGTCCAAATACTTCACCCGGACTACCAATTTATCAGTTAATGTGTAATTCCAATAAAAAACGGCAAACAATATGGGTATTTAACATATTTTCAAACGATTTTCGTCTCTCAAATGTATTACGCGCCATTTGTTTATTTACCGGATGTGACTAATTACCGGAAGTGAACAACGAAGAAAAGTAATGTACAACGGCCCATAATGAAAAATCGTAATTTTTTTGATGAACAAACACTTTTAATTGGTGTCAAACTTCAGTTCTTTCAAAGAGTATTGTACTTTAACAATACCTTTTATGGCTACAAGTACTGAAGTAGATAGAAAAATGGTCCCTATATCTGGTTTTTTTTTCATTGATAATGATAAAGGTTATATGTACTGTTTGATAGTGCATACCATGAATAATAATGAAAAAGAAAGAAAAAAAACTGAAATGGTTTTAAAACACAAGAGAAATAATCCTGGAAATTGCTGTAAATAATGAAAAATATATGTTAACTACCGCGAAATTTATTATTTGTACGGTCCCCTGACTTCTCCCTATTGTCTCCTGAAGTCTCCCTATCAGGGCCTGACTTCTCCCTGTTTGGATGCCAGGGAGAAGTCACTTCTCCCTACTTTTTTAGAGTGTGGTGACCCCTGCTAGTTGTTATAGCTTTTAAGTTACTGTGCAAAAACTAAACATTTCTTTAAAAAATTTGTTAAATACAATAACTCCTATAAGGTGCCATCGACAATTTCTGAAAATGAAATGGTTTTTAGGCATTGTCCTTTAGGGTACTTTAGAAATTTACAGTTTTACTCTACTAATAGGTGCGTTATAGACTAATTTATAATTAAAAAACTGTTCATTTGTCCAAATTCATAATGAAAGGGCAATAACTCCTATAAAGAGTCATCTTGCAATTTTGGACTAAGCAATCATTTGTAGGGCATCTATTGCTGATCATTTGTGCAATTTACAGTTTTAATCTAGCTACTATAGTTTTCAAGTTACAAGACAAAAATGGAAAATTTCATAACAAAATTGTCATTTAAGGGCAATAACCCCTATAAGGTGTCATCTGACCATTTCAGACCAATTAAAGGAATTGTAGGGCTTTTTTTGCTGATCATTTTTGCAATTTATTATTTCACTCTAGCTGTTATGGTTTTTAAGTTACAGGAAAAAAACGGAAAATTTCATAAAAAATTGCAATTTAAGGGAAATAACTCCTATAAGGAGTCATCTGACAATTTCAGACTAAATAGTAATTTGCAGGGCTTGTGTTGCTGATCATTTTTGCTATTAACAGTTTCACTCTAGCTGTTACAGTTTTCAAGTTACAGGACAAAAACGGAAAATTTAATAAAAAATTGTCATTTATGGGCAATAACTTATTTAAGGAGTTGTATGACAATTTCAGACCAATCAAGTGAATTGTAGGGTCTTTATTGCTGATCATTTGTGCAATTTACAGTTTCAATCTAGCTGCTATAGTTTTCAAGTTATAGGACAAAAACGGAAAATTTCATAAAAAATTGCCATTTAAGGGCAATAACTTCTATAAGGAGTCATCTGACAATTTCAGACTATTACAGTGAATTGTAGGGCTTGTATTGTTGATCATTTTTGCTATTTACAGTTTTACTCTTGCTATTATGGTTTTAAAGTTACAGGACAAAAACGGAAAATTTCATAAAAAATTACCATTTAAGGGCAATAACTCATATAAGGAGTCATCTGACAATTTCAGACCAATCAAGTGAATTGTAGGGCTTTTGTTGCTGATCATTTTTGCCTTTCACAGTTTCACTCTTCCTCGTATAGTTTTCAGGTTATATTGTAAATACCAAATATTTTGTCAAAAATCGTCAAAAAAGGGCAATAACTCCTACAAGACGCCAATACACAACTTCGCACTTATAGCAACTATTGTAGACCTTAACACCAATTCTCCATAAGGATCAAAGGATTTCCATATAGGGTGAGACATGACATTTCTCAGATTTAGCTGATTTTCATTTTATAAGTTGAAATTGACCATTGGACCACAAAATAATTATTGTTTGTTATGATTTGACTTCGGTTGCCATGGTAACGGAGGCGGCCATTTTGGGCCGATTAAAATACAGTGAAAAGGGCAATATTCAAATCCCAATTTTTCAGGGGAAAATCGATTCATATTCAATAGAATTTCTTTATTTGCTTAATTCAATATCTCATTGACAATATTCAAAACAGTTACAACACTTTAAGTATATGTGTGATCAGACTGAGACTATTGAACATGTAAAGAAATAGTGCATTATTCTCTATAATTTTTGGTAAAAAATATTACCATTTTTGACACTTTTCTGACTCCATTTTCAGAAAATGCACCAATCACAAATAATCATCCTGAATATAATTACATAGATTGATGATTAATATTCGAAAATTTTAAAAATCTCAATGTGGTAAGAAAAAATGTCTTTAAAAAACACTTAAAGTTGGTTACCATGGTAATAAAACAAAAACGGCAATTTTTCGATATTTAAATACATGTATGACCATACTTCTAAAATGAGCCAAGATAACAATTGTTGTCATCATATGTACCTAAAAGGATCTTTTCAACATAGCATGACCTTAGAAAACTTTCAAGGTCACTTGTGTTGTTCTCAAGGTCACTTAAAATTGATTTTGCTTCGAGAGTTTCATATTTGAAAATTCAATTTTTAGTTGACCTTGACCTTGAGACACTGTACCCTGAAATGATTTCAATGTCATTTTAAGTTTATAGTATGTCTGTTAAAAATAATAATTAAGGATGATTTAATTTATTACTAAGAGAAACAGTAGTTTCATGGAAATATTGAACAATACAAAAATGGCTTTTTTTCACAAGTTACCATGGTAACCATCTTTGACAGTGTTTTCTATAGACATCTTTTGTTACCCCATTGAGATTTTTATAAGTTTTGAATATTAATCATTAATTTATGTAATTATATTCATGATGAGTATTTGTGATTGGTGCATTTTCTGAAAATGGAGTCAGTAAAGTGGCAAAAATGGTAATTTTTTAGTAGAAAAATTCCAGAAAAAATGCATGATTTCTTGACATATTGGATAGCCTCGTTCTGACTACACATTTATGTTTAGTCTTGCAACTGTTTTGAATATTGTCAATGAGGTATTGAATTAAGCAAATAAAACATAATATTGAATATGCATTGATTTTTGAATAACAAATTGGGAATTGAATATAGGCTATTTCGCAATATGAGAAATGATAAAAAATCACCGCCTCAGTTACCATGGCAACCGTGGTCAATCATAACAAACAGTCATCATTTTTATGATCCAATGGTCAATTGCAACTTATGAAATTAAAATCAGCAAAATCTGAGACATGTCAAGTCCCAGTTATTTTGGTGCTTAGAGATAATTGGTCTTAATGTGCTGATCAATTTGAAGTAACGGTTTTCTCTATAGCTATTATAGTTTTTTAGATAATGATCAAAAACCTGTGTTGACCCCATGTTCTATTTTTAGTAACAGCCGCCATATTTGTCTGTTGATCAACACCCTGGGTACAAACTTGAAACTAGGAACCCTAAGGATGATTGTGGCCAAGTTTGAAAAAAATTGGCCCAGTGGTTTCAGAGGAGAAGATTTTTGAAAAAGTTTACGACGGACGCCAAGTGATAGCAAAAGCTCACATGGACCGTCGGTCCAGGTGAGCTAAAAAGTTATCGCTTGCCTCAAATTTTTCTGTTCGCCTGTGATTTTTTGAAAATCCAAATAATAATATTAAAATTATTATTTTGCTCGCTCGCCCAGTTTTAAAATGACAAAAATCCGAAGAACAAGAAATTAAATTGGTGTGGCCTTAAATACACAGGATCTTTGCAATTTTGATTGATTTTACATATTTACTCAAGTGGAAGTTGATCATATATATGCAGGGGTCCCCACACTCTAAACTAGAGGCTCCCAGGAGCCTGTAATCGCTTACCTGGAATCCAAATGACTTCAACTATATTAAAATTTTTGCAATTAACAGTTTCAGTCTATAAATTTGTTATAGCTTTTAAGTTACTGTGCAAAAACTAAACATTTCTTCAAAAAATTTGTTAAATACAATAACTCCTATAAGGTGCCATCGACAATTTCTGAAAATTAAAGGTTTTTAGGCATTGTCCTTTAGTGTACTTTAGAAATTTACAGTTTTACTCTACTAATAGGTGTGTTATAGACTAATTTATAATTAAAAAACTGTTCATTTGTCTAAATTCATAATGAAAGGGCAATAACTCCTATAAAGAGTCATCTTGCAATTTTGGACTAAGCAATCATTTGTAGGGCTTCTATTGCTGATCATTTTTGCAATTTACAGTTTTAATCTAGCTACTATAGTTTTCAAGTTACAGGACAAAAATGGAAAATTTCATAACAAAATTGTCATTTAAGGGCAATAACCCCTATAAGGAGTCATCTGACAATTTCAGACCAATTAAATGAATTGTACGGCTTTTATTGCTGATCATTTTTGCTATTATAATTTCACTCTAGCTGTTATGGTTTTTAAGTTACAGGACAAAAACGGAAAATTTCATTAAAAAAAGCAATTTAAGGGCAATAACTCCTTTAAGGAGTCATCTGACAATTTCAGACACATAGTTCTGTGGTATCGCTGTTTTCAGGGAAAACTTTATTATCCGCATAGGACGAGAAATAATGTTGAACAAATATGTGGTTTTCACACATAATTTTATCTTATAACCCATAATTACAGGTACACATAAAATAATATATATTTTTTTTCAAAGAAAAAAGATATTTCATAGAGTTCTGTGGTGTTCTGTGGTAAAAAGACACACCTATGACAATGACCCCTCATTCTAGACAAATTTAGAGGGTTTTGGTTTATAAAATGTGCATGTACTTCAAAGCAAACAAGAAAATTATACATGTAGAGTAGAGGAACCAGTTACTGCACATCTGGTGATTCTTTAAAATTTGAATGGAAATGCGTGTTCACTTCAGAACAATTGATTGTTGTCCATTCAAAATCCTTAGTCTCACTGTTTGTCCAAATACCCTTGAATGTCATGAAAGAAGATAAACTTTTGAAAACAATGCAAAATGCAAGGTCCCTTTAGAAACAACAAGTGTGGACACAGAAAAACGTCTCGCCTGCATTCCACCTCAGTAACGAAAATAAATTTCATCATGAGCATTAGGTAAATAGCATTAAATATCAGCAGCGGCCTGTATACCAAATATTGTCACCATACCATGCATTGTTACAGAGGAACTGTCCTAATACAAAAACTTTAACCTGGTCACTGGACCGTGAAATTGAGGTCAAGGTCAGGTGACACCTACCAGACAGTCATGTACTAGTCATTACCAACCTATATACCAAATATTGTCATCCAACCATGCGTGGTAACAGAGGAACTGTCATAACCCAAAAACTTTAACGTGGTCGCTGGACCGTGAAATTGAGGTCAAGGTCAGGTGACACCTACCAGACAGTCATGTACTAGTCATCAGCAACCTATACACCAAATATTGTCATCCTACTATGCGTAGTTACAGAAAAACTGCCGTAACCCAAAAACTTGAACGTAGTCACTGGACCGTGAAATTAAGGTCAAGGTCAAGTGACAGGTGACTGACTAGCAAGTACTCATCATAAGCTACCTCTGCACCAAACTTGATGGACCGAGGGCTCGGGCTCACAAATACATGTATATGAAGCAAGATGTCAATTGTTTACGTCGCCTCCGCCGGATTCCCATACATATGTCTCGCCACCAGCGACTTTCGTCGCAGGCAAGACAAAAATGACTTATTAAGTAAAATTCCTGTAGCAAAAGTCAAGGATGATTTGCAGCAACAAAACAACAGATTCATAGTATAAAACATGGACAGGTTATCATATCTAATTTTTTTCTACTGGATTTTCGTAATAAAAAGGTAAAATATGGAGAAATAACAAAGGCAAGCAAAAAGGTCATAGTCATGGGCAGACAGTATTATTCAGGGCTCACCACACTGGGCAAATTGTCCTCTACCAAAACCTGAAGTCGCCCTAACGGCCTAAGGCGCCTCAAAAGCGAAGTAGAAGTCGCCCTGTTATTTCCCTCAAGTAAATACTTGTAAACCTGGTCCAAATACTTCACCCAGACTATCAATTTATCAGTAAATGTGTACTTCCAATAAAAAAACGGCAAACACATATTTTCAAACGATTTACGTCTTTCAAATGTTCATGTCAAATGTATTACGCGCCATTTTTTAAATTTACAGGATGTGACTAATTACCGGAAGTGAACAATAGAAGTAATGTATAACATGTATAATGGCCACTAATGAAAAATCGAAATTTTTTTATAAACAAACACTTTTATTTGGTTTCAAACTTCAGTTCTTTCAGTGTATTGTACTTTAACAATTTTCTTTGATAAATATATAAGCTGCACTTGAAAGAATAAAAATGTATAGTAATTATTGACATCATGATAAGTTCAATAGATAGGTGTCCCATGAAGCAATTTGGATCAGCACAACTTTTTCCAAGGGGTAGTGTGCTGAACAGAAGAATTATTTCTGGGTTCCATGTAATGTTATTCTATCTATCTCTTGTTAAGAAATTTTTGCTCCAGATAAACATGGCATGTTCATAACAAACTGTTAGGAATATTATATATACATGTACATGATATACAAGAACTCATGAATGAAGTTTATGTCTACACATACATGTACACAAATATTTTTATTAATCTATTTTTATTTGTGAATAGGATAGTCTCCCTATCAGGGCCTGACTTCTCCCTGTTTGGCTGCCAGGGAGAAGTCACTCATCCCTACTTTAGAGTGTGGTGACCGCTAAATTATATAAACAATACATACATGTAGTGACAATTCCCTATTTGCGATAAACAAGATTTATCTCCCATTTGCAGAGTTATCTGTTCTTTACAGCAGGTACTTTATAGTACCTACTGTGGGTAAAAAGTAGTTTTTCTACAATATTATTTTATTCACATATAGCAAAGCATCCGGTAAAATTTATTATGATATGCAAACTAATTCTGCAGTTTTTTTAGTTGTAGTGGAAGAGTCAGTCCACAGACATTATTTAAAAAAAAATGAAAACATGATTTTTCCCTATCTGTTCAATACTAGATACCTGCTGTTATGAAAGACAACACTGAGCTTTCTATCGACTTAAAACATGACATAATAGTACAGGGCTCACGCTGGGTCAAAATTATAGGGAGAAGTCACTTCTCTTTTGGGTGGCTGACAGGGAGAAGTGAGGATAGAACAGGGAGAAGTGGGTGGACAACAGGGGGAAGTTGCATTACCGGTATATGTCACGAAAGTGTCCTGTTTTAATTTTTTTTTTTTAAATAAGTGTTAGCATTTGCATTCTTAGTGTTATATATGTTTTTTAGCAGTTTAATTTATTGAGGATAATGTATCAAAGATTTGATTCACTATTCAGTATACTTATTTCACACATTTTCATAAATACATGTATTAAACATAACAATAAAAAAAGAATAAACTGTTCATTAAAATTAATGTTTATTTGTCATTGGTACACAAATTGATTTAATTATAGTGAAGTACTAGTACTAAGGACTAGAGTAGAAGTAGAAAATTACATCATTGTGACACATATTATATTATGTAAAATGGTAAAATTCACTATTAAAATTATTTTTAAATATTTCACTTAAATTTGTTTAAAGTAACTGCTAAAATACTTTTTACTACGTTTCTGTCATTGCAATACTCATTTCATTCCTATCAGCATAGTACATTTGCAATCTCCGGTACCAAATTCATATCCGCTCCCGAAAATTTAATGCTTTTGCTTTGAACTGGTTTTTTCAGTTGTATTTTAAACCTACGCTTTATATACTTAATACAAATTAAACGGGTACCAGTTGACTTTGTGGCGCGTAAACAAAATAAACATGACACGGTATCAAAAATACGACGATTCTTACCAAAATGGGAATAATATTTTAAAGGCGACATACGGCGATTCTACAAAATGATAGGGCGACTTCACTTCGCTTTGGAAGATGATCCAGGGCGAAGTGGGACCACGATAAAGCGACTTCTTCGCCCCAGTCGCCCTCCAAAGCGAGCCCTGGACATAAACAAACACATACATATATATGGCATTACATAAAAAAGCACTACATGTTAAAAGGAAGCACATGGATCAAAAGAGAAAGTAAAACATGACACAGACAATGACATACATATAATATTACATAAAAAGCACTAAGGAAGCACATGGATGATGGATCAAAAGTGAAAGTACAATTAACATTTAACATTAATAGTTAAAAAAAACACATGGCACTCACACTCTGTCAAGAACTAGCATAACACAATGATACATAAAAACAAAGCAAATAAAAACAAGCCAGGCACTAATCTAGTACAGCACATGCTAAATACAGGCATTACAGTGGCATGTGCTACCATTCCAACTATTTAGTAATTTTGAAAATTGATTTTTATTATTTTCTGATCTTATGTGGTTTGGTAGCTCATTCCAGTTTAGCTGAAAAATAACGAAAAGATCTTAAACCATACCTTGTTGTTTTTACTGATGGAACTTCAGCTGTATTTACATATCTAAAAGAGTAACGGTGTTTTTTTTAAATTTACTAGGTCATGTACTAGTAAATACACAGGACTATCTTTGTGAATAATTTTTAAAGTTTCCATGGCAATGGTTCTCATTCTTCTTAATTTAAGTGATGGTAACTTGGATTTTTCTATTAGCTGTTCATAACTTATAACATCATTGTATATAAATCTTAATGCGCCATGCCCTCTATTGTATTTTCTCCATTTTTGTGTATTTCTTTCACTACAAAAGTGCCATTTCACTAGATAGTAGTTAAAATTTGAAAGTATAAAAGAGTAGTAAATTGTAAGTCTTCCAAGTTTATTTAAAAATCTTCCAATTCTTTTTAAAACATTTAGTTGCAATTGTCTAGCTGCCTTTTTACAGATCTCAGATATATGCTTATCGAAATTTAACTGATAATCTATTGTTATTCTTAATAATTTGACATGTTCCTCACACTTTATCTTATTGCCCTTTAGAATAAAACATATATTTTCTTTAAAAGTTTTTTTACCTATTCAGTGATACTTGTAGGATTTTTTTATGGTGAGTCCTGGACTCATCACTTTTGAAAGTGGTGAGTCCCAAAAAATTTTCATGAGTCCCACATATCGCAGATGAGTCCAGCTAAGTGCTTGCATACAACCGTTTTCTTTGATGACCGACCCATTAGATGTCTTTTTATAAAAAGATATAATATCTGAATATGGCTTGCAGAATGTTTATCCAATGCTATTTTATAATAGTAGTAGCTGAGTTTGGAAGTCTTTTGGAGTATGATTGATGTGCACTCATTACTTGAAACATGCTGATGTTTGCCCATTAAAGAGAGACTTTTGTCTTACCTTGATACAGATGCTGACATTAATTGATTTAATATTTCTTCCAAACAACTCATTACCCATCCACCCTCTCCCCCCCTTTTCAGATCCTAGTCTATAGCAGATTATCTTATTGATATATACAAAAATTGAAAGTTTATAAGATAACTAATTAATGTTCATATTGAAGATATCTTTGTACCAGTCAAGAATTCTTACTTAAAAAAAAATCGTAACTGCAACTGCAATGCAAGGTTCCGAACGTGTATTAAAATTTGAAACGAGTGTATTATCAACGCTTAATTTTAACCATAAAGAGTGTCCATCAACACTGCACGTTTATTGTTTTAATAAACATCTTAATTAAAGCATATTTGCCGCCCGAGTGATTACTACCTGCTGAGAATCGGACGACAGGTAAATATCGATCGCCATTTGTAAGGATACATAATCACGCTTCGGAGACGGAATTGACATGACGGAAATTCGTACGCGTCTGACAACTGACACGGACGCGTACTGGGACGCGTTAGATGTTGAAAAGGCGCGTCCAGAACTGAAAAGACGCGTACAATACGCATCTAGACGCGTTGCGAGGATCCCTGCTATTGCCAAAGCTTGAAACTTGTCTGGATTTGCCTGCATTAAATTATTTTCAAACCAATCCAGCATTTTTAGACTATCAGTCTCTAATTTTGAAATATCATTCTTTAAATCATTGTCAGCATAAGATAACGTGTTATGATCAGTATAATTATAAATTGTACTACAGTTTACAGAATAAAATATATTATTGATAAACACATTGTTTCCTGCCAGATAAGTAACTGGAGTGTAGGACAAAATCCCCCCCGGACAAAATCCCTTCCGTGTAATTTAGCATAGGCGGACAAAATCCCCCTCGTTAAATTTACAAGGCGGATAAAATCCCCCCTGTAAAATTTTCAAGGCGGACAAAATCCCTCCCGAATATGATATTTTAAAATGCATGTTTTTTAAATGTTCACACAGTACCGTCTCATACATATATAGATAAACCTTAAAAAATGACCTTATATTTTACTCAAAAATACCCCAGATTTTTAATTACTTAATAATAATAATTGTTTGTCTCATTTGCAGTGCTTAATTGGTGGCTTGTTAATTAATATGTTTATGATCAAACGAATATCGCTTACTTGAGCAAAACATTCTCTATATCTTATAGAAAATTGAAATGGGTATGGCTTTACTAATAAGTTAAAATTTAGTAAAATAATGGTATAATTTAGTTCAATAACTTGAATTGTTTTTTCGGTAAATAATAATGAAAGGGATCAAATGGCGCGGTTCCTTTATTAACACATGTCGTACAACACAAACCATATCGACTCGATGTGTTTCAGTGAAAAAAAAAAAACATGTTTTAATCTTTGTCTCATTCAATATTTCAAGTACCAAGTAAAAAACTATAAAACACGATGCACAATACTTATCGATATTACCATAATCCGATTCGGGAGGGATTTTGTCCGCCTTGAAAAATTTTCAGGGGGGATTTTGTCCGACTTGTAAATTTAATGAGGGGGATTTTGTCCGCCTATGCTAAATTACACGGAAGGGATTTTGTCCGGGGGGATTTTGTCCGTCCCCCAAGTAACTGTTAACTAACTTGATAGATTGTTCTGATAGTCCATAGGCTTCTTATAGTTTCAAAAAAATTAAATTATGAGGAAGACAGTCAAACGCCTTGGACAAGTCCATTAAAATAGCAGATTTATACTTATTTTCATCTAGTAAAGCTTTTTTCCAATCTTCAATAATCTTTAGAAGGGCAGTTTGACATCAGAAACCTTTCCTAAAAGCTGATAATAATGGATGACAGGTAGTTCCATTAATAAAACCTCTCATTTCATGTTTATTTTCATCATTTTTTATCGGATTTTAATATATAAGACAGATGAAAATAATAAATATAAACGTGAAATGGGAGGTTGAGCTAGATGACAGGTAACAATACATGAACAATACATAGAGAAATACTTGTACAAATTTTATATACAAGTCTTGTCAACAACACATGTTTAGTGATCGCCGAGTACACGAGATCCAATAAATGTAATACCAATGTAATCTATGTTTGGAATTTTAAATGTTCACTTCACTCTTCAGTAAGGTGTTACATTATTTCTTGGTAAATGAAGCAAACCAAACGTGAGGTGAAATTTTTTAATTTATATTATGCACATGTATATGCATACTATGCATACATACAACTATTTGAAATGGTATACTTTAATTGAAAAAACGATTCTTGTAAATTGTGACAACGTTAGAGAAGAAAGAAAATATCGAGGATAAATATGAGAACATGTTTGACGATTAGAATCCTTTCTATTTTTGTACTATTGTTTATAACGATAGATAAATGATAAACTGACTTTATTCCTTGAATTCTTGTTAAAATATTCATTCTTACCTCCGTAAAACCTGCCATTTAGATAACTAAACACGTAATCCCAATCGCCATTTTTTGATTTGGTGTTGTGCCTTTAGGTCAAGGTAATAACGAAGGGAAATAATCCTTGTTGGACACACCTCTTCCTTTCCAAAATTTCGTTTTCCTGAAAACACGTTTTTTTCTGTTAAAATGAACTTTATATCTAAAACTAATGATGCATAATTTGAATAAAACGAGCGTAAAAAATTCTAAATTTAAAGAGGGGGCCTTCGTTTTACCTGCATAGAAAAAATTTTCCAAAGTCGATTTTTACGGGTGCAGGTCAACTCGTACCCTACCAACTCGTACCTTTGCATTTAATATAGTAAATTTAGAATGTTCTTAATAAAAAATATATATTGTATATTAGATAACAAAGATTTTAAAATATTCGAATTTTTTTACTTTTTACAAATATTTTGCAGTTTGCGAACATTACAGATTACGCTTTTTCAACAATTAATTACAAAGAAAGGGGTCCAATTATTATTTTTATTTGTTCTTTAATAACGACCGCTCATTTTTGTTGTGTACTTAATAATTGCAAGTTTTTACTCAAATTTTGCAGTTTGGAAACAGATAACGCTTTTTCAACAATTAATTACAAAGAAAGGGATCCAATTATTAGTTTTCATTGTCCTTTAATAACGAACGCTTAAATATAGTTTTCTTGTGCATTTTTAGTTCCAAATATATGGCTTTTATTGTCGGATCCAAAGTTATTGAATAGATTAAAATAAACACAAAGTTCTACTTTTCTAATTATATTCGCTAAACTAATTCTATATACAAAAGTGAAAACATCAAAAGTAAAAATTTTATAAAACAAAATTCAATACAAAAATAACACAGGCCTATAACTGAACTCATTCACAATTTTGACATTAAAAATATCAAGATGATTATTTGCATTTGCTCTAAAAATTATATTAACCAGTTACTGAAATGTGCAAAAAGACAATTCATTAAAAATAATAATTAAAACAAAAATAATAACATGCCCAAATACACGTGTAGCCATCAAACATTAAGGATTATTATAAAGATAATACACTGACATGCAATATATTGTCTGTGATTATACGAGTTTATGCGAGAAATGTCAAAATAAAATCAAGAAAATATCAGAATTAAAACGAAATGTCAAGTCACTGTAGCACTTCATCAATTGTTGAAAAAAAGTTAATGTTTATATAAATGAATACATCCGCGGGAACTAGGAAAGTTATCCGAACAGTAACGAAGCTATATTCTCATACGCATATAGACTTAACAATATGTGGTCAATGTACTTGTGGCGAAACTGTTTTCACACACTAAGTTACGATATTAGAGGAGCCGAAGTCATGATTCACCTCTAGGAGGTCATGCTCGTATAAAGAATACTATTGATAGAGTTCGAGAACATTATTATTTTCCGAAGTTATCAGCTATAGTCTCTGAATATGTTCGAACCTGTAATGAATGTCAAATACGAAAAACGTCAAGTATACACACGAAAGCTGGAATAGTTTCATTCCCTACGCCATCAGCACCGTTCCAAGTTTGGGAGATAGATTTATGTGGACCTTTTCCGTTGTCTTCTTCAGGGCACTCCCATATATTTACCGCAGTTGATATGTTCAGTAAACTCATTTATGCGGTTCCTCTACACAATTGTGACTCTTTGTCAGTTTGTCATGCTATTTTCCAATTATTTACAACTTATGGTGTTTGTCGTACTTTAGTCAGCTATGACCGAGTGAAATATAGACAAAATTTTATACATCAATCTTTCATTATTTTCAGTATATTGTTCGTTGCCTTGGGTTGGGAATTATAGACATGGTACCGCCCAAGCGCCACACCAAATATGGCGCCAATAGCTCAAGGCGTTACAGTACGGTAATCGTGTAAAATTCTCGTTTTTCATATTGAATGAATTTGCATATGCTCACAATCACCTTCAAACGCAATTTAAAGACTAATTATGATATAACAGTTTGTTCTCCTGGGTTGTGTATTGTAACCAGGGCACAGCCAAGCGCCCTACAAAATATGGCGCTCATAACTCAAAGCGCTAGAGGACGGTAATAGTGTAAAGTACTCGTTTTGTTCTGTAATACAATGGTAATGCAATGCAATTAGGAAGAAACGTGACAAAAACAAAACTCACCGATCCGGCAAAGATTAGGTGGATTATGTAGCCACTCATCTGTAACTAATCCACACCAAATATTTCGAATCGATCTCATCGCCCAAGGCCACACGACGGGTTTAATGGAGAAACAAAATTCGAACAAAACTCACCAATCCGGTTTCCATTGGCTGCATCTCAATCCCACTGACGCCAAACTAAGCCACGTCAAATATTACGAATCGATATCAACGCCTATAAGGCGACGCGGAGCGTTTAAAAAATGGTCCCTTAGTGTTAACATTACACATTGCAACACATTTTAAACGCCTATACTCCTCATATTGTTCGTTGCCTTGGGTAGTGAATCATAGACATGGTACCGCCCAAGCGCCACACCAAATATGGCGCCAATAGCTCAAGGCGTTACAGTACGGTAATCGTGTAAAGTTCTCGTTTTTCATATTGAATGAAATTGCATATGCTTAACATTGCACCTTCAAACGCAACTTAAAGACTAATTATGATATAACAGCTTGTTCTCCTGGGTTGTGTATTGTAACCAGGGCACAGCCAAGCGCCCTACCAAATATGGCGCCGATAGCTCAAGGCGCTAGAGGACGGTAATCGTGTAAAGTTCTCGTTTTTCATATTGAATGAAATTGCATCTGCTTAATATTGCACCTTCAAACGCAATTTAAAGACTAATTATGATATAACAGCTTGTTCTCATGGGTTGTGTATTGTAACCAGGGCACAGCCAAGCGCCCTACCAAATATGGCGCCAATAGCTCAAGGCGTTACAGTACGGTAATCGTGTGAATTTCTCGTTTTTCATATTGAATGAAATTGCATATGATTAACATTGCACCTTCACACGCAACTTAAAGACTAATTATTATATAACAGCTTGTTCTCCTGGGTTGTGTATTGTAACCAGGGCACAGCCAAGCGCCCTACCAAATATGGCGCTCATAACTCAAAGCGCTAGAGTACGGTAATAGTGTAAAGTACTCGTTTTGTTCTGTAATACAATTGTAATGCAATGCAATTAGCAAGAAACGTGACAAAAACAAAACTCACCGACCCGGCAAAGATTAGGTGGATTATGTAGCCACTCATCTGTAACTAATCCACACTAAATATTTAGAATCGATCTCATCGCCCAAGGCCACACGACGGGTTTAATGGAGAAACAAAACTCGAACAAAACTCACCAATCCGGTTTCCATTGGCTGCATCTCAATCCCACTGACGCCAAACTAAGCCACGTCAAATATTACGAATCGATATCAACGCCTAAGGCGACGCGGAGCGTTTAAAAAAAGGTCCCTTAGTGTTAACATTACACATTGCAACACATTTTAAACGCCTATAGTCCTCATATTGTTCATTGACTTGGGTTGGGAATTATAGACATGGTACCGCCCAAGCGCCACACCAAATATGGCGCCAAAAGCTCAAGGCGTTACAGTACGGTAATCGTGTAAAGTTCTCGTTTTTCATATTGAATGAAATTGCTTATGCTTAACATTGCACCTTCAAACGCAACTTAAAGACTAATTATGATATAACAGTTTGTTCTCCTGGGTTGTGTATTGTAACCAGGGCACAGCCAAGCGCCCTACCAAATATGGCGCCGATAGCTCAAGGCGTTACAGTACGGTAATCGTGTAAAGTTCTCGTTTTTCATATTGAATGAAATTGCATATGCTTAACATTGCACCTTCAAACGCAATTTAAAGACTAATTATGATATAACAGCTTGTTCTCCTAGGTTGTGTATTGTAACCAGGGCACAGCCAAGCGCCCTACCAAATATGGCGCTCATAACTCAAAGCGCTAGAGGACGGTAATATTGTAAAGTACTCGTTTTGTTCTGTAATACAATGGTAATGCAATGCAATTACCAAGAAACGTGACAAAAACAAAACTCACCGACCCGGCAAAGATTAGGTGGATTATGTAGCCACTCATCTGTAACTAATCCACACCAAATATTTCGAATCGATCTCATCGCCCAAGGCCACACGACGGGTTTAATGGAGAAACAAAACTCGAACAAAACTCACCAATCCGGTTTCCATTGGCTGCATCTCAATCCCACTGACGCCAAACTAAGCCACGTCAAATATTACGAATCGATATCAACGCCTACTTGAAGGCGACGCGGAGCGTTTAAAAAATGGTCTCTTAGTGTTAACATTACACATTGCAACACATTTTAAACGCCTATACTCCTCATATTGTTCGTTGGCTTGGGTTGGGAATTATAGACATTGTACCGCCCAAGCGCCACACCAAATATGGCGCCAATAGCTCAAGGCGTTACAGTACGGTAATCGTGTAAAGTTCTCGTTTTTCATATTGAATGAAATTGCAAATGCTTAACATTGCACCTTCAAACGAAACTTAAAGACTAATTATGATATAACAGCTTGTTCTCCTGGGTTGTGTATTGTAACCAGGGTACAGCCAAGCGCCCTACCAAATATGGCACCAATAGCTTAAGTCGTTACAGTACGGTAATCGTGTAAAATTCTCGTTTGTCAGATTGAATGAAATTGCATATGCTTAACATTGCACCTTCAAACGCAACTTAAAGACTAATTATGATATAACAGCTTGTTCTCATGGGTTGTGTATTGTAACCAGGGTACAGCGAAGCGCCCTACCAAATATGGCGCCAATAGCTCAAGGCGTTACAGTACGGTAATCGTGTAAAATTCTCGTTTTTCATATTGAATGAAATTGCATATGCTTAATAATGCACCTTAAAACGCAATTTAAAGACTAATAATGATTTAACAGCTTGTTCTCCTGGGTTTTGTATTGTAACCAGGGCACAGCCAAGCGCCCTACCAAATATGGCGCTCATAACTCAAAGCGCTAGAGGACAGTACTGGTATAAAACACGCGTTTTTTTCTGTAATACAATGGTAATGCAATGCAATTACCAAGAAACGTGACAAAAACAAAACTCACTGATCCGGCAAAGATTAGGTGGATTATGTAGCCACTCATCTGTAACTAATCCACACCAAATATTTCGAATCGACCTTATCGCCCAAGGCCACAGGACGGGTTAAATGGAGAAACAAAACTCGAACAAAACTCACCAATCCGGTTTCCATTGGCTGCATCTCAATCCCACTGACGCCAAACTAAGCCACGTCAAATATTACGAATCGATATCAACGCCTAAGGCGACGCGGAGCGTTTAAAAAAAATGGTCAGTTAGTGTTAACATTACACATTGCAACACATTTTAAACGCCTATACTCCTCATGTTGGTCGTTGCCTTGGGTTGGGAATTATAGACATGGTACCGCCCAAGCGCCACACCAAATATGGCGCCAATAGCTCAAGGCGTTACAGTACGGTAATCGTCTAAAGTTCTCGTTTTTCATATTGAATGAAATTGCTTATGCTTAACATTGCACCTTCAAACGCAACTTAAAGACTAATTATGATATAACAGCTTGTTCTCCTGGGTTGTGTATTGTAACCAGGGCACAGCCAAGCGCCCTACCAAATATGGCGCCAATAGCTTTAGTCGTTACAGTACGGTAATCGTGTAAAATTCGCGTTTGTCAGATTGAATGAAATTACATATTCTTAACATTGCAACTTCAAACGCAACTTAAAGACTAATTATGATATAACAGCTTGTTCTCATAAGTTGTGTATTGTAACCAGGGTACAGCCAAGCGCCCTACCAAATATGGCGCCAATAGCTCAAGGCGTTACAGTACGGTAATCGTGTAAAGTTCTCGTTTTTCATATTGAATGAAATTGCATATGCTTAATAATGCACATTCAAACGCAATTTAAAGACTAATTATGATATAACAGCTTGTTCTCCTAGGTTGTGTATTGTTGCCAGGACACAGCCAAGCGCCCTACCAAATATGGCGCTCATAACTCAAAGCGCTAGAGGACGGTACTAGTATAAAATACTCGTTTTGTTCTGTAATACAATGGTAATGCAATGCAATTACCACAAGAAACGTGACAAAAACAATACTCACTGATCCGGCAAAGATTAGGTGGATTATGTAGCCACTCATCTGTAACTAATCCACACCAAATATTTCTAATCGATCTTATCGCCCAAGGCCACACGACGGGTTTAATGGAGAAGCAAAACTTGAACAAAACTCACCAATCCGGTTTCCATTGGCTGCATCTCAATCCCACTGACGCCAAACTAAGCCACGTCAAATATTACGAAGCGATATCAACGCCTAAGGCGACGCGGAGCGTTTAAAAAAAATGGTCAGTTAGTGTTAACATTACACATTGCCACACATTTTAAACGCCAATACTCATCATATTGTTCGTTGCCTTGGGTTGGGAATTAAAGACATGGTACCGCCCAAGCGCCGTACTAAATATGTCGCCAATAGCTCAAGGCGTTACAGTACGGTAATCGTATAAAGTTCTCGTTTTTCATATTGAATGAAATAGCTTATTCTTAACATTGCACCTTCAAATGCAACTTAAAGACTAATTATGATATAACAGCTTGTTCTCCTGGGTTGTGTATTGTAACCAGGGCACAGCCAAGCGCCGTACTAAATATGGCGCCGATAGCTCAAGGCGTTACAGTACGGTAATCGTGTAAAGTTCTCGTTTTTCATATTGAATGAAATTGCATATGCTTAACAATGCATCTTCAAACGCAATTTAAAGACTAATTATGATATAACAGCTTATTCTCCTGGGTTGTGTATTATAAGCAGGGCACATCCAAGCGCCCTACCAAATATGGCGCCAATAGCTCAAGGCGTTACAGTACGGTTATCGTGTAAAGTTCTCGTTTCTCATATTGAATGAAATTGCATATGCTTAATATTGCACCTTCAAACGCAATTTAAAGACTAATTATGATATAACAGATTGTTCTCCTGGGTTGTGTATTGTAACCAGAGCACAGCCAAGCGCCCTACCAAATATGGCGCCAATAGCTTAAGTCGTTACAGTACGATAATCGTCTAAAACTCTCGTTTGTCAGATTGAATGAAATTGCATATACTTAACATTGCACCTTCAAACGCAACTTGAAGACTAATTATGATATAACAGCTTGTTCACATGGGTTGTGTATTGTAACCAGGGTAATGCCAAGCGCCCTACCAAATATGGTGCTGATAACTCAAAGGGCTAGAGGACGGTAATAGTGTAAAGTACTCGTTTTGTTCTGTAATACAATGGTAATGCAATGCAATACCAAGAAACGTGACAAAAACAAAACTCACCGATCCGGCAAAGATTAGGTGGATTATGTAGCCACTCATCTGTAACTAATCCACACCAAATATTTCGAATCGATCTCATCGCACAAGGCCACACGACGGGTTTAATGGAGAAACAAAACTCGAAAAAAACTCACCATTCCGGTTTCCATTGGCTGCATCTCAATCCCACTGACGCCAAACTAAGCCACGTCAAATATTACGAATCGATATCAACGCCTAAGGCGACGCGAAGCGTTTAAAAAATGGTCCCTAAGTGTTAACATTACACATTACAAAATATTTTAAACGCCTATACTCCTCATATTGTTCGTTGCCTTAGGTTGGGAATTATAGAAATTGTACCGCCCAAGCGCCACACCAAATATGGCGCCAATAGCTCAAGGCGTTACAGTACGGTAATCGTGTAAAGTTCTTGTTTTTCATATTGAATGAAATTGCATTTGCTTAACATTGCACCTTCAAACGCAATTTAAAGACTAATTATGATATAAGAACTTGTTCTCATGGGTTGTGTATTGTAACCAGGGCACAGCCAAGCGCCCTACCAAATATGGCGCTCATAACTCAAAGCGCTAGAGGACGGTAATAGTGTAAAGGACTCGTTTTGTTTTGTAATACAATGGTAATGCAACGCAATTACCAAGAAACGTGACAAAAACAAAACTCACCGATCCGGTCAAGATTAGGTGGATTATGTAGCCTCTCATCTGTAACTAATCCACACCAAATATTTTTAATCGATCTCATCGCCCAAGGCCACACGACGGGTCTAATGGAGAAACAAAACTCGAACAAAACTCACCAATCCGGTTTCCATTGGCATCATCGCAATACCACTGACGCAAAACTAAGCCACGTCAAATATTACGAATCAATATAAACGCCTAAGGCAACGCGGAGCGTTTAAAAAAAATGGTCCCTTAGTGTTAACATTACACATTACAACACATTGTAAACGCCTATAGTCATCATTTTGTTCGTTGCCTTGGGTTGGGAATTATAGACATTGTACCGCCCAAGCGCCACACCAAATATGGCGCCAATAGCTTAAGGAGTTACAGTACGGTAATCGTATAAAGTTCTCGTTTTTCATATTGAATGAAATTGCATATGCTCACAATCACCTTCAAACGCAGTTTAGACTAATTATGATATAACAGCTTGTTCTCTGGGTTGTGTATTGTAACCAGGGCACAGCCAAGCGCCCTACCAAATATGGCTCTCATAACTCAAACCGCTAGAGGACGGTAATAGTGTAAAGTACTCGTTTTGTTCTGTAATACAATGTTAATGCAATGCAATTACCAAGAAACGTGACAAAAGCAAAACTCACCGATACGGTAAAGATTGGGTCGATTATGTAGCCACTCATCTGTAACTAATCCACAACAAATATTTCGAATCGATCTCATCGCCCAAGGCCACACGACGGGTTTAATGGAGAAACAAAACTCGAACAAACGTCACCAATCCGGTTTCCATTGGCTGCATCTCAAACCCTCTGACGCCAAACTAAGCCACGTCAAATATTACGAATCGATATCAACGCCTAAGGCGACGCGGAGCGTTTAAAAAATGGTCCCTTAGTGTTAACATTACTCATTGCAACACATTTTAAAGGCCTATACTCCTCATATTGTTCGTTGCCTTGGGTTGGGAATTATAGATATGGTACCGCCTAAGCGCCACACCAAATATGGCGCCAATAGCTTAAGGAGTTACAGTACGGTAATCGTGTAAAGTTCTCGTTTTTCATATTGAATGAAATTGCATATGCTCACAATCACCTTCAAACGCAATTTAAAGACTAAATATGATATAACAGCTTGTTCTCTGGGTTGTGTATTGTAACCAGGGCACGGCCAAGCGCCCTACCAAATATGGCGCTCATAACTCAAACCGCTAGAGGACGGTAATAGTTTAAAGTACTCGTTTTGTTCTTTAATACAATGGTAATGCAATGCAATTACCAAGAAACGTGACAAAAACAAAACTCACCGATCCGGCAAAGATTAGGTGGATTATATAGCCACTCATCTGTAACTAATCCACACCAAATATTTCTAATCGATCTTATCGCCCAAGGCCACACGACGGGTTTAATGGAGAAACAAAACTTGAACAAAACTCACCAATCCGGTTTCCATTGGCTGCATCTCAATCCCACTGATGCCAAACTAAGCCACGTCAAATATTACGAATCGATATCAACGCCTAAGGCGACGCGGAGCGTTTAAAAAAATGGTCAGTTAGTGTTAACATTACACATTGCCACACATTTTAAACGCCAATACTCCTCATATTGTTTCTTGCCTTGGGTTGTGAATTAAAGACATGGTACCGCCCAAGCGCCGTACTAAATATGGCGCCAATAGCTCAAGGCGTTACAGTACGGTAATCGTATAAAGTTCTCGTTTTTCATATTGAATGAAATAGCTTATTCTTAACATTGCACCTTCAAATGCAACTTAAAGACTAATTATGATATAACAGCTTGTTCTCCTGGGTTGTGTATTGTAACCAGGGCACAGCCAAGCGCCGTACTAAATATGGCGCCGATAGCTCAAGGCGTTACAGTACGGTAATCGTGTAAAGTTCTCGTTTTTCATATTGAATGAAATTGCATATGCTTAACATTGCATCTTCAAACGCAATTTAAAGACTAATTATGATATAACAGCTTATTCTCCTGGGTTGTGTATTGTAACCAGGGTAAAGCCAAGCGCCCTACCAAATATGGTGCTGATAACTCAAACGGCTAGAGGACGGTAATAGTGTAAAGTACTCGTTTTGTTCTGTAATACAATGGTAATGCAATGCAATACCAAGAAACGTGACAAAAACAAAACTCACCGATCCGGCAAAGATTAGTTGGATTATGTAGCCACTCATCTGTAACTAATCCACACCAAATATTTCGAATCGATCTCATCGCACAAGGCCACACGACGGGTTTAATGGAGAAACAAAACTCGAAAAAACTCACCAATCCGGTTTCCATTGGCTGCATCTCAATCCCACTGACGCCAAACTAAGCCACGTCAAATATTACGAATCGATATCAACACCTAATGCGACGCGAAGCGTTTAAAAAATGGTCCCTAAGTGTTAACATTACACATTACAAAACATTTTAAACGCCTATACGCCTCATATAGTTCGTTGCCTTGGGTTGGGAATTGTAGAAATTGTACCGCCCAAGCGCCACACCAAATATGGCGCCAATAGCTCAAGGCGTTACAGTACGGTAATCGTGTAAAGTTCTTGTTTTTCATATTGAATGAAATTGCATATGCTTAACATTGCACCTTCAAACGCAATTTAAAGACTAATTATGATATAAGAACTTGTTCTCATGGGTTGTGTATTGTAACCAGGGCACAGCCAAGCGCCCTACCAAATATGGCGCTCATAACTCAAAGCGCTAGAGGACGGCAATAGTGTAAAGGACTCGTTTTGTTTTGTAATACAATGGTAATGCAACGCAATTACCAAGAAACGTGACAAAAACAAAACTCACCGATCCGGTCAAGATTAGGTGGATTATGTAGCCAGTCATCTGTAACTAATCCACACCAAATATTTTTAATCGATCTCATCGCCCAAGGCCACACGACGGGTCTAATGGAGAAACAAAACTCGAACAAAACTCACCAATCCGGTTTCCATTGGCATCATCTCAATACCACTGACGCAAATCTAAACCACGTCAAATATTACGAATCGATATATACGCCTAAGGCGACGCGGAGCGTTTAAAAAAAATGGTCCCTTAGTGTTAACATTACACATTACAACACATTTTAAACGCCTATACTCCTCATATTGTTCGTTGCCTTGGGTTAGAAATTAAAGACATCGTACAGCCCAAGCCCCACAACAAATATGGCGCCAATAGCTCAAGGCGTTACAGTACGGTAATCGTGTAAAGTTCTCGTTTTTCATATTGAATGAAATTGCATATGCTCACAATCATCTTCAAACGCAGTTTAAAGACTAATTATGATATAACAGTTTGTTCTCTGGGTTGTGTATTGTAACCAGGGCACAGCCAAGCGCCCTACCAAATATGGCTCTCATAACTCAAACCGCTAGAGGACGGTAATAGTGTAAAGTACTCGTTTTGTTCTGTAATACAATGTTAATGCATTGCAATTACCAAGAAACGTGACAAAAACAAAACTCACCGATACGGTAAAGATTGGGTGGATTATGTAGCCACTCATCTGTAACTAATCCACAACAAATATTTCGAATCGATCTCATCGCCCAAGGCCACACGACGGGTTTAATGGAGAAACAAAACTCGAACAAACCTCACCAATCCGGTTTCCATTGGCTGCATCTCAAACCCTCTGACGCCAAACTAAGCCACGTCAAATATTACGAATCGATATCAACGCCTAAGGCGACGCGGAGCGTTTAAAAAATGGTCCCTTAGTGTTAACATTACTCATTGCAACACATTTTAAACGCCTATACTCCTCATATTGTTCGTTGCCTTGGGTTGGGAATTATAGATATGGTACCGCCTAAGCGCCACACCAAATATGGCGCCAATAGCTTAAGGAGTTACAGTACGGTAATCTTGTAAAGTTCTCGTTTTTCATATTGAATGAAATTGCATATGCTCACAATCACCTTCAAACGCAATTTAAAGACTAAATATGATATAACAGCTTGTTCTCTGGGTTGTGTATTGTAACCAGTTCACAGCCAAGCGCCCTACCAAATATGGCGCTCATTACTGAAACCGCTAGAGGACGGTAATAGTGTAAAGTACTCGTTTTGTTCTGTAATACAATGGTAATGCAATGCAATTACCAAGAAACGTGACAAAAACAAAACTCACCGATCCGGCAAAGATTGGGTGGATTAGATAGCAACTCATCTGTAACTAATCCACACCAAATATTTCCATTGGCTGCATCTCAATCCCACTGACACCAAACTAAGCCACGTGAAATATTACGAATAGATATCAACGCCTAAGTCGACGCAGAGCGTTTAAAAAATGGTCCCTTAGTGGTAACATTACACATTGCAAAACATTTTAAACGCCTATACTCCTCATATTGTTCGTTGCCTTGGGTTGGGAATTATAGACATGGTACCGCCCAAGCGCCACACCAAATATGACGCTAATAGCTAAAGGCGTTACAGTACGGTAATCGTGTAAAGTTCTCGTTTTTCATATTGAATGAAATTGCATATGCTTAACATTGCACCTTCAAACGCAACTTAAAGACTAATTATGATATAACAGCTTATTCTCCTGGGTTGTGCATTGTAACCAGGCACATCCAAGCGCCCTACCAAATATGGCGCCGATAGCTCAAGGCGTTACAGTACGGTAATCGTGTAAAATTCTCGTTTTTCATATTGAATGAAATTGCATATGCTTAACATTGCACCTTCAAACGCAACTTAAAGACTAATTATGATATAACAGCTTGTTCTCCTGGGTTGTGTATTGTAACCAGGGCACAGCCAAGCGCCCTAGCAAATATGGCGCCGATAGCTCAAGGCGTTACTGTACGGTAATCGTGTAAAGTTCTCGTTTTTCATATTGAATGAAATTGCATATGCTTAATATTGCACCATCAAACGCTATTTAAAGACTAATTATGATATAACAGCTTGTTCTACTGGGTTGTGTATTGTAACCAGGGCACAGCCAAGCTCCCTACCAAATATGGCGCTCATAACTCAAAGCGCTAGAGGACGGTAATAGTGTAAAGTACTCGTTTTGTTCTGTAATACAACGTGACAAAACAGAACTCACCGATCCGGCAAAGATTAGGTGGATTATGTAGCCACTCATCTGTAACTAATCCACACCAAATATTTCGAATCGATCTCATCGCCCAAGGCCACACGACGGGTTTAATGGAGAAACAAAATTCGAACAAAACTCACCAATGCGGTTTCCATTTGCTGCATCTCAATCCCACTGACGCCAAACTAAGCCACGTCAAATATTACGAATCGATATCAACGCCTAAGGCGACGCGGAGCGTTTAAAAAATGGTCCCTTAGTGTTAACATTACACATTGCAACACATTTTAAACGCCTATACTCCTCATATTGTTCGTTGCATTGGTAGGGAATTGTAGACATGGTACCGCCCAAGCGCCACACCAAATATGGCGCCAATAGCTCAAGGCGTTACAGTACGGTAATCGTGTAAAGTTCTCGTTTTTCATATTGAATGAAATTGCATATGCTTAACATTGCACCTTCAAACGCAATTTAAAGACTACTTATGATATAACAGCTTGTTCTCCTGGGTTTTATATTGAAACATGGGCACAGCCAAGCGCCCTACCAAATATGGCGCCAATAGCTCAAGGCGTTACAGTACGGTAATCGTGTAAAGTTCTCGTTTTTCATATTGAATGAAATTGTGTATGCTTAACATTGCACCTTCAAACGCAACTTAAAGACTAATTATGATATAACAGCTTGTTCTCCTGGGTTGTGTATTGTAACCATGGCACAGCCATGCGCCCTACCAAATATGGCGCCTATAGCTCAATGCGTTACAGTACGGTAATCGTGTAAAGTACTCGTTTTGTTCTGAAATACAATGGTAATGCAATGCAATTACCAAGAAACGTGACAAAAACAAAACTCACCGATCCTGCAGAGATTAGGTGGATTATGTAGCCACTCATCTGTAACTGACCCACAGCAAATATTTCAAATCGATCTCATTGCCCAAGGCCACACGAAGGGTTTAATGGAGAAACAAAACTCGAAGAAAACTCACGAATCCGGTTTGCATTGGCTGCATCTCAATCCCACTGACGCCAAACTAAGCCACGTCAAATATTACGAATCGATATCCACAGCTAAAGCGACGCGGAGCGTTTAAAAAATGGTCCCTTAGTGTTAACATTACACATTGCACCACATTTTAAACGCCTATACTCCTCACATTGTTCGTTGCCTTGGGTTGGGAATTATAGACATGGTACCGCCCAAGCGCCACACCAAATATAGCGCCAATAGATCAAGGCGTTACAGTACGGTAATCGTGTAAAATTCTCGTTTTTCATATTGAATGAAATTGCATATGCTCACAATCACCTTCAAACGCAATTTAAAGACTAATTATGATATAACAGCTTGTTCTCCTGGGTTGTGTATTGCAACCAGGGCACAGCCAAGCGCCCTACCAAATATGGCGCTAATAACTCAAAGCGCTAGAGGACGGTAATAGTGTAAAGTACTCGTTATGTTCTGTAATACAATGGTAATGCAATGCAATTACCAAGAAACGTGACATAAACAAAACTCACCGATCCGGCAAAGATAATGTGGATTATGTAGCCACTCATCTGTAACTAATACACACCAAATATTTCGAATCGATCTCATCGCCCAAGGCCACACAACGGGTTTAATGGAGAAACAAAACTCGAACAAAACTCACCAAACCGGTTTGCATTGGCTGCATCTCAATCCCACTGACGCCAAACTAAGCCACGTCAAATATTACGAATAGATATCAACGCCTAAGGCGACGCGGAGTGTTTAAAAAATGGTCCCTTAGTGTTAACATTACACATTGTTACACATTTTAAACGCCCATACTCCTCATATTGATCGTTGCCTTGGGTTGGGATTTATAGACATGGTACCGCCCAAGCGCCACACCAAATATGGCGCCGATAGCTCAAGGCGTTACAGTACGGTAATCGTGTAAAGTTCTCGTTTTTCATATTGAATGAAATTGCATATGCTTAACATTGCACCTTCAAACGCAATTTAAAGACTAATTATGATATAACAGCTTGTTCTCCTAGGTTGTGTATTGTAACCAGGGCACAGCCAAGCGCCCTACCAAATATGGCGCTCATAACTCAAAGCGCTAGAGGACGGTAATATTGTAAAGTACTCGTTTTGTTCTGTAATACAATGGTAATGCAATGCAATTACCAAGAAACGTGACAAAAACAAAACTCACCGACCCGGCAAAGATTAGGTGGATTATGTAGCCACTCATCTGTAACTAATCCACACCAAATATTTCGAATCGATCTCATCGCCCAAGGCCACACGACGGGTTTAATGGAGAAACAAAACTCGAACAAAACTCACCAATCCGGTTTCCATTGGCTGCATCTCAATCCCACTGACGCCAAACTAAGCCACGTCAAATATTACGAATCGGTATCAACGCCTACTTGAAGGCGACGCGGAGCGTTTAAAAAATGGTCTCTTAGTGTTAACATTACACATTGCAACACATTTTAAACGCCTATACTCCTCATATTGTTCGTTGCCTTGGGTTGGGAATTATAGACATTGTACCGCCCAAGCGCCACACTAAATATGGCGCCAATAGCTCAAGGCGTTACAGTACGGTAATCGTGTAAAGTTCTCGTTTTTCATATTGAATGAAATTGCAAATGCTTAACATTGCACCTTCAAACGCAACTTAAAGACTAATTATGATATAACAGCTTGTTCTCCTAGGTTGTGTATTGTAACCAGGGTACAGCCAAGCGCCCTACCAAATATGGCGCCAATAGCTTAAGTCGTTACAGTACGGTAATCGTGTAAAATTCTCGTTTGTCAGATTGAATGAAATTGCATATGCTTAACATTGCACCTTCAAACGCAACTTAAAGACTAATTATGATATAACAGCTTGTTCTCATGGGTTGTGTATTGTAACCAGGGTACAGCGAAGCGCCCTACCAAATATGGGGCCAATAGCTCAAGGCGTTACAGTACGGTAATCGTGTAAAATTCTCGTTTTTCATATTGAATGAAATTTCATATGCTTAATAATGCACCTTAAAACGCAATTTAAAGACTAATAATGATTTAACAGCTTGTTCTCCTGGGTTTTGTATTGTAACCAGGGCACAGCCAAGCGCCCTACCAAATATGGCGCTCATAACTCAAAGCGCTAGAGGACGGTACTGGTATAAAACACGCGTTTTTTTCTGTAATACAATGGTAATGCAATGCAATTACCAAGAAACGTGACAAAAACAAAACTCACTGATCCGGCAAAGATTAGGTGGATTATGTAGCCACTCATCTGTAACTAATCCACACCAAATATTTCGAATCGATCTTATCGCCTAAGGCCACAGGACGGGTTAAATGGAGAAACAAAACTCGAACAAAACTCACCAATCCGGTTTCCATTGGCTGCATCTCAATCCCACTGACGCCAAACTAAGCCACGTCAAATATTACGAATCGATATCAACGCCTAAGGCGACGCGGAGCGTTTAAAAAAAATGGTCAGTTAGTGTTAACATTACACATTGCAACACATTTTAAACGCCTATACTCCTCATGTTGTTCGTTGCCTTGGGTTGGGAATTATAGACATGGTACCGCCCAAGCGCCACACCAAATATGGCGCCAATAGCTCAAGGCGTTACAGTACGGTAATCGTCTAAAGTTCTCGTTTTTCATATTGAATGAAATTGCTTATGCTTAACATTGCACCTTCAAACGCAACTTAAAGACTAATTATGATATAACAGCTTGTTCTCCTGGGTTGTGTATTGTAACCAGGGCACAGCCAAGCGCCCTACCAAATATGGCGCCAATAGCTTTAGTCGTTACAGTACGGTAATCGTGTAAAATTCGCGTTTGTCAGATTGAATGAAATTACATATTCTTAACATTGCACCTTCAAACGCAACTTAAAGACTAATTATGATATAACAGCTTGTTCTCATAAGTTGTGTATTGTAACCAGGGTACAGCCAAGCGCCCTACCAAATATGGCGCCAATAGCTCAAGGCGTTACAGTACGGTAATCGTGTAAAGTTCTCGTTTTTCATATTGAATGAAATTGCATATGCTTAATAATGCACCTTCAAACGCAATTTAAAGACTAATTATGATATAACAGCTTGTTCTCCTAGGTTGTGTATTGTTGCCAGGACACAGCCAAGCGCCCTACCAAATATGGCGCTCATAACTCAAAGCGCTAGAGGACGGTACTAGTATAAAGTACTCGTTTTGTTCTGTAATACAATGGTAATGCAATGCAATTACCACAAGAAACGTGACAAAAACAATACTCACTGATCCGGCAAAGATTAGGTGGATTATGTAGCCACTCATCTGTAACTAATCCACACCAAATATTTCTAATCGATCTTATCGCCCAAGGCCACACGACGGGTTTAATGGAGAAACAAAACTTGAACAAAACTCACCAATCCGGTTTCCATTGGCTGCATCTCAATCCCACTGACGCCAAACTAAGCCACGTCAAATATTACGAATCGATATCAACGCCTAAGGCGACGCGGAGCGTTTAAAAAAAATGGTCAGTTAGTATTAACATTACACATTGCCACACATTTTAAACGCCAATACTCCTCATATTGTTCGTTGCCTTGGGTTGGGAATTAAAGACATGGTACCGCCCAAGCGCCGTACTAAATATGTCGCCAATAGCTCAGGGCGTTACAGTACGGTAATCGTATAAAGTTCTCGTTTTTCATATTGAATGAAATAGCTTATTCTTAACATTGCACCTTCAAATGCAACTTAAAGACTAATTATGATATAACAGCTTGTTCTCCTGGGTTGTGTATTGTAACCAGGGCACAGCCAAGCGCCGTACTAAATATGGCGCCGATAGCTCAAGGCGTTACAGTACGGTAATCGTGTAAAGTTCTCGTTTTTCATATTGAATGAAATTGCATATGCTTAACAATGCATCTTCAAACGCAATTTAAAGACTAATTATGATATAACAGCTTATTCTCCTGGGTTGTGTATTATAAGCAGGGCACATCCAAGCGCCCTACCAAATATGGCGCCAATAGCTCAAGGCGTTACAGTACGGTTATCGTGTAAAGTTCTCGTTTCTCATATTGAATGAAATTGCATATGCTTAATATTGCACCTTCAAACGCAATTTAAAGACTAATTATGATATAACAGCTTGTTCTCCTGGGTTGTGTATTGTAACCAGAGCACAGCCAAGCGCCCTACCAAATATGGCGCCAATAGCTTAAGTCGTTACAGTACGGTAATCGTCTAAAACTCTCGTTTGTCAGATTGAATGAAATTGCATATACTTAACATTGCACCTTCAAACGCAACTTGAAGACTAATTATGATATAACAGCTTGTTCACATGGGTTGTGTATTGTAACCAGGGTAATGCCAAGCGCCCTACCAAATATGGTGCTGATAACTCAAAGGGCTAGAGGACGGTAATAGTGTAAAGTACTCGTTTTGTTCTGTAATACAATGGTAATGCAATGCAATACCAAGAAACGTGACAAAAACAAAACTCACCGATCCGGCAAAGATTAGGTGGATTATGTAGCCACTCATCTGTAACTAATCCACACCAAATATTCCTAATCGATCTTATCGCCCAAGGCCACACGACGGGTTTAATGGAGAAACAAAACTTGAACAAAACTCACCAATCCGGTTTCCATTGGCTGCATCTCAATCCCACTGATGCCAAACTAAGCCACGTCAAATATTACGAATCGATATCAACGCCTAAGGCGACGCGGAGCGTTTAAAAAAAATGGTCAGTTAGTGTTAACATTACACATTGCCACACATTTTAAACGCCAATACTCCTCATATTGTTCGTTGCCTTGGGTTGGGAATTAAAGACATGGTACCGCCCAAGCGCCGTACTAAATATGTCGCCAATAGCTCAAGGCGTTACAGTACGGTAATCGTATAAAGTTCTCGTTTTTCATATTGAATGAAATAGCTTATTCTTAACATTGCACCTTCAAATGCAACTTAAAGACTAATTATGATATAACAGCTTGTTCTCCTGGGTTGTGTATTGTAACCAGGGCACAGCCAAGCGCCGTACTAAATATGGCGCCGATAGCTCAAGGCGTTACAGTACGGTAATCGTGTAAAGTTCTCGTTTTTCATATTGAATGAAATTGCATATGCTTAACAATGCATCTTCAAACGCAATTTAAAGACTAATTATGATATAACAGCTTATTCTCCTGGGTTGTGTATTATAAGCAGGGCACATCCAAGCGCCCTACCAAATATGGCGCCAATAGCTCAAGGCGTTACAGTACGGTTATCGTGTAAAGTTCTCGTTTCTCATATTGAATGAAATTGCATATGCTTAATATTGCACCTTCAAACGCAATTTAAAGACTAATTATGATATAACAGCTTGTTCTCCTGGGTTGTGTATTGTAACCAGAGCACAGCCAAGCGCCCTACCAAATATGGCGCCAATAGCTTAAGTCGTTACAGTACGGTAATCGTCTAAAACTCTCGTTTGTCAGATTGAATGAAATTGCATATACTTAACATTGCACCTTCAAACGCAACTTGATGACTAATTATGATATAACAGCTTGTTCACATGGGTTGTGTATTGTAACCAGGGTAATGCCAAGCGCCCTACCAAATATGGTGCTGATAACTCAAAGGGCTAGAGGACGGTAATAGTGTAAAGTACTCGTTTTGTTCTGTAATACAATGGTAATGCAATGCAATACCAAGAAACGTGACAAAAACAAAACTCACCGATCCGGCAAAGATTAGGTGGATTATGTAGCCACTCATCTGTAACTAATCCACACCAAATATTTCTAATCGATCTTATCGCCCAAGGCCACACGACGGGTTTAATGGAGAAACAAAACTTGAACAAAACTCACCAATCCGGTTTCCATTGGCTGCATCTCAATCCCACTGATGCCAAACTAAGCCACGTCAAATATTACGAATCGATATCAACGCCTAAGGCGACGCGGAGCGTTTAAAAAAAATGGTCAGTTAGTGTTAACATTACACATTGCCACACATTTTAAACGCCAATACTCCTCATATTGTTCGTTGCCTTGGGTTGGGAATTAAAGACATGGTACCGCCCAAGCGCCGTACTAAATATGTCGCCAATAGCTCAAGGCGTTACAGTACGGTAATCGTATAAAGTTCTCGTTTTTCATATTGAATGAAATAGCTTATTCTTAACATTGCACCTTCAAATTGAACTTAAAGACTAATTATGATATAACAGCTTGTTCTCCTGGGTTGTGTATTGTAACCAGGGCACAGCCAAGCGCCGTACTAAATATGGCGCCGATAGCTCAAGGCGTTACAGTACGGTAATCGTGTAAATTTCTCGTTTTTCATATTGAATGAAATTGCATATGCTTAACAATGCATCTTCAAACGCAATTTAAAGACTAATTATGATATAACAGCTTATTCTCCTGGGTTGTGTATTATAAGCAGGGCACATCCAAGCGCCCTACCAAATATGGCGCCAATAGCTCAAGGCGTTACAGTACGGTTATCGTGTAAAGTTCTCGTTTCTCATATTGAATGAAATTGCATATGCTTAATATTGCACCTTCAAACGCAATTTAAAGACTAATTATGATATAACAGCTTGTTCTCCTGGGTTGTGTATTGTAACCAGAGCACAGCCAAGCGCCCTACCAAATATGGCGCCAATAGCTTAAGTCGTTACAGTACGGTAATCGTCTAAAACTCTCGTTTGTCAGATTGAATGAAATTGCATATACTTAACATTGTACCTTCAAACGCAACTTGAAGACTAATTATGATATAACAGCTTGTTCACATGGGTTGTGTATTGTAACCAGGGTAATGCCAAGCGCCCTACCAAATATGGTGCTGATAACTCAAAGGGCTAGAGGACGGTAATAGTGTAAAGTACTCGTTTTGTTCTGTAATACAATGGTAATGCAATGCAATACCAAGAAACGTGACAAAAACAAAACTCACCGATCCGGCAAAGATTAGGTGGATTATGTAGCCACTCATCTGTAACTAATCCACACCAAATATTTCGAATCGATCTCATCGCACAAGGCCACACGACGGGTTTAATGGAGAAACAAAACTCGAAAAAAACTCACCAATCCGGTTTCCATTGGCTGCATCTCAATCCCACTGACGCCAAACTAAGCCACGTCAAATATTACGAATCGATATCAACGCCTAAGGCGACGCGGAGCGTTTAAAAAAAATGGTCAGTTAGTGTTAACATTACACATTGCCACACATTTTAAACGCCAATACTCCTCATATTGTTTCTTGCCTTGGGTTGGGAATTAAAGACATGGTACCGCCCAAGCGCCGTACTAAATATGTCGCCAATAGCTCAAGGCGTTACAGTACGGTAATCGTATAAAATTCTCGTTTTTAATATTGAATGAAATAACTTATTCTTAACATTGCACCTTCAAATGCAACTTAAAGACTAATTATGATATAACAGCTTGTTCTCCTGGGTTGTGTATTGTAACCAGGGCACAGCCAAGCGCCGTACTAAATATGGCGCCGATAGCTCAAGGCGTTACAGTACGGTAATCGTGTAAAATTCTCGTTTTTCATATTGAATGAAATTGCATATGCTTAACATTGCATCTTCAAACGCAATTTAAAGACTAATTATGATATAACAGCTTATTCTCATTGGTTGTGTATTATAAGCAGGGCACATCCAAGCGCCCTACCAAATATGGCGCCAATAGCTCAAGGCGTTACAGTACGGTTATCGTGTAAAGTTCTCGTTTCTCATATTGAATGAAATTGCATATGCTTAAAATTGCACCTTCAAACGCAATTTAAAGACTAATTATGATATAACAGCTTATTCTCCTGGGTTGTGTATTGTAACCAGAGCACAGCCAAGCGCCCTACCAAATATGGCGCCAATAGCTTAAGTCGTTACAGTACGGTTATCGTCTAAAATTCTCGTTTGTCAGATTGAATGAAATTGCATATACTTAACATTGCACCTTTAAACGCAACTTGAAGACTAATTATGATATAACAGCTTGTTCACATGGGTTGTGTATTGTAACCAGGGTAAAGCCAAGCGCCCTACCAAATATGGTGCTGATAACTCAAACGGCTAGAGGACGGTAATAGTGTAAAGTACTCGTTTTGTTCTGTAATACAATGGTAATGCAATGCAATACCAAGAAACGTGACAAAAACAAAACTCACCGATCCGGCAAAGATTAGTTGGATTATGTAGCCACTCATCTGTAACTAATCCACACCAAATATTTCGAATCGATCTCATCGCACAAGGCCACACGACGGGTTTAATGGAGAAACAAAACTCGAAAAAACTCACCAATCCGGTTTCCATTGGCTGCATCTCAATCCCACTGACGCCAAACTAAGCCACGTCAAATATTACGAATCGATATCAACGCCTAAGGCGACGCGAAGCGTTTAAAAAATGGTCCCTAAGTGTTAACATTACACATTACAAAACATTTTAAACGCCTATACTCCTCATATTTTTCGTTGCCTTGGGTTGGGAATTATAGTAATTGTACCGCCCAAGCGCCACACCAAATATGGCGTAAATAGCTTAAGGCGTTACAGTACGGTAATCGTGTAAAGTTCTTGTTGTTCATATTGAATGAAATTGCATATGCTTAACATTGCACCTTCAAACGCAATTTAAAGACTAATTATGATATAAGAACTTGTTCTCATGGGTTGTGTATTTTAACCAGGGCACAGCCAAGCGCCCTACCAAATATGGCGCCAATAGCTTAAGTCGTTACAGTACGGTTATCGTCTAAAATTCTCGTTTGTCAGATTGAATGAAATTGCATATACTTAACATTGCACCTTCAAACGCAACTTGAAGACTAATTATGATATAACAACTTGTTCACATGGGTTGTGTATTGTAACCAGGGTAAAGCCAAGCGCCCTACCAAATATGGTGCTGATAACTCAAACGGCTAGAGGACGGTAATAGTGTAAAGTACTCGTTTTGTTTTGTAATACAATGGTAATGCAACGCAATTACCAAGAAACGTGACAAAAACAAAACTCACCGATCCGGTCAAGATTAGGTGGATTATGTAGCCAGTCATCTGTAACTAATCCACACAAAATATTTTTAATCGATCTCATCGCCCAAGGCCACACGACGGGTCTAATGGAGAAACAAAACTCGAACAAAACTCACCAATCCGGTTTCCATTGGCATCATCTCAATACCACTGACGCAAATCTAAGCCACGTCAAATATTACGAATCGATATAAACGCCTAAGGCGACGCGGAGCGTTTAAAAAAAAAGGTCCCTTAGTGTTAACATTACACATTACAACACATTTTAAACGCCTATACTCCTCATATTGTTCGTTGCCTTGGGTTGGAAATTAAAGACATCGTACCCCCAAGCCCCACAACAAATATGGCGCCAATAGCTCAAGGCGTTACAGTACGGTAATCGTGTAAAGTTCTCGTTTTTCATATTGAATGAAATTGCATATGCTCACAATCATCTTCAAACGCAGTTTAAAGACTAATTATGATATAACAGTTTGTTCTCTGGGTTGTGTATTGTAACCAGGGCACAGCCAAGCGCCCTACCAAATATGGCTCTCATAACTCAAACCGCTAGAGGACGGTAATAGTGTAAAGTACTCGTTTTGTTCTGTAATACAATGTTAATGCAATGCAATTACCAAGAAACGTGACAAAAACAAAACTCACCGATACGGTAAAGATTGGGTGGATTATGTAGCCACTCATCTGTAACTAATCCACAACAAATATTTCGAATCGATCTCATCGCCCAAGGCCACACGACGGGTTTAATGGAGAAACAAAACTCGAACAAACCTCACCAATCCGGTTTCCATTGGCTGCATCTCAAACCCTCTGACGCCAAACTAAGCCACGTCAAATATTACGAATCGATATCAACGCCTAAGGCGACGCGGAGCGTTTAAAAAATGGTCCCTTAGTGTTAACATTACTCATTGCAACACATTTTAAACGCCTATACTCCTCATATTGTTCGTTGCCTTGGGTTGGGAATTATAGATATGGTACCGCCTAAGCGCCACACCAAATATGGCGCCAATAGCTTAAGGAGTTACAGTACGGTAATCTTGTAAAGTTCTCGTTTTTCATATTGAATGAAATTGCATATGCTCACAATCACCTTCAAACGCAATTTAAAGACTAAATATGATATAACAGCTTGTTCTCTGGGTTGTGTATTGTAACCAGGGCACAGCCAAGCGCCCTACCAAATATGGCGCTCATAACTGAAACCGCTAGAGGACGGTAATAGTGTAAAGTACTCGTTTTGTTCTGTAATACAATGGTAATGCAATGCAATTACCAAGAAACGTGACAAAAACAAAACTCACGGATCCGGCAAAGATTGGGTGGATTAGATAGCAACTCATCTGTAACTAATCCACACCAAATATTTCGAATCGATCTCATCGTCCAAGGCCACACAACGGGTTTAATGGAGAAACAAAACTCGAACAAAACTCACCAATCCGGTTTCCATTGGCTGCATCTCAATCCCACTGACACCAAACTAAGCCACGTGAAATATTACGAATAGATATCAACGCCTAAGTCGACGCAGAGCGCTTAAAAAATGGTCCCTTAGTGTTAACATTACACATTGCAAAACATTTTAAACGCCTATACTCCTCATATTGTTCGTTGCCTTGGGTTGGGAATTATAGACATGGTACCGCCCAAGCGCCACACCAAATATGACGCTAATAGCTAAAGGCGTTACAGTACGGTAATCGTGTAAAGTTCTCGTTTTTCATATTGAATGAAATTGCATATGCTTAACATTTCACCTTCAAACGCAACTTAAAGACTAATTATGATATAACAGCTTATTCTCCTGGGTTGTGCATTGTAACCAGGGCACATCCAAGCGCCCTACCAAATATGGCACCGATATCTCAAGGCGTTACAGTACGGTAATCGTGTAAAATTCTCGTTTTTCATATTGAATGAAATTGCATATGCTTAACATTGCACCTTCAAACGCAACTTAAAGACTAATTATGATATAACAGCTTGTTCTCCTGGGTTGTGTATTGTAACCAGGGCACAGCCAAGCGCCCTAGCAAATATGGCGCCGATAGCTCAAGGCGTTACTGTACGGTAATCGTGTAAAGTTCTCGTTTTTCATATTGAATGAAATTGCATATGCTTAATATTGCACCATCAAACGCTATTTAAAGACTAATTATGATATAACAGCTTGTTCTACTGGGTTGTGTATTGTAACCAGGGCACAGCCAAGCTCCCTACCAAATATGGCGCTCATAACTCAAAGCGCTAGAGGACGGTAATAGTGTAAAGTACTCGTTTTGTTCTGTAATACAACGTGACAAAACAGAACTCACCGATCCGGCAAAGATTAGGTGGATTATGTAGCCACTCATCTGTAACTAATCCACACCAAATATTTCGAATCGATCTCATCGCCCAAGGCCACACGACGGGTTTAATGGAGAAACAAAATTCGAACAAAACTCACCAATGCGGTTTCCATTTGCTGCATCTCAATCCCACTGACGCCAAACTAAGCCACGTCAAATATTACGAATCGATATCAACGCCTAAGGCGACGCGGAGCGTTTAAAAAATGGTCCCTTAGTGTGAACATTACACATTGCAACACATTATAAACGCCTATACTCCTCATATTGTTCGTTGCATTGGTAGGGAATTGTAGACATGGTACCGCCCAAGCGCCACACCAAATATGGCGCCAATAGCTCAAGGCGTTACAGTACGGTAATCGTGTAAAGTTCTCGTTTTTCATATTGAATGAAATTGCATATGCTTAACATTGCACCTTCAAACGCAATTTAAAGACTACTTATGATATAACAGCTTGTTCTCCTGGGTTTTATATTGAAACATGGGCACAGCCAAGCGCCCTACCAAATATGGCGCCAATAGCTCAAGGCGTTACAGTACGGTAATCGTGTAAAGTTCTCGTTTTTCATATTGAATGAAATTGTGTATGCTTAACATTGCACCTTCAAACGCAACTTAAAGACTAATTATGATATAACAGCTTGTTCTCCTGGGTTGTGTATTGTAACCATGGCACAGCCATGCGCCTTACCAAATATGGCGCCTATAGCTCAAGGCGTTACAGTACGGTAATCGTGTAAAGTACTCGTTTTGTTCTGTAATACAATGGTAATGCAATGCAATTACCAAGAAACGTGACAAAAACAAAACTCACCGATCCTGCAGAGATTAGGTGGATTATGTAGCCACTCATCTGTAACTGACCCACAGCAAATATTTCAAATCGATCTCATTGCCCAAGGCCACACGAAGGGTTTAATGGAGAAACAAAACTCGAAGAAAACTCACGAATCCGGTTTGCATTGGCTGCATCTCAATCCCACTGACGCCAAACTAAGCCACGTCAAATATTACGAATCGATATCCACAGCTAAAGCGACGCGGAGCGTTTAAAAAATGGTCCCTTAGTGTTAACATTACACATTGCACCACATTTTAAACGCCTATACTCCTCACATTGTTCGTTGCCTTGGGTTGGGAATTATAGACATGGTACCGCCCAAGCGCCACACCAAATATAGCGCCAATAGATCAAGGCGTTACAGTACGGTAATCGTGTAAAATTCTCGTTTTTCATATTGAATGAAATTGCATATGCTCACAATCACCTTCAAACGCAATTTAAAGACTAATTATGATATAACAGCTTGTTCTCCTGGGTTGTGTATTGCAACCAGGGCACAGCCAAGCGCCCTACCAAATATGGCGCTCATAACTCAAAGCGCTAGAGGACGGTAATAGTGTAAAGTACTCGTTATGTTCTGTAATACAATGGTAATGCAATGCAATTACCAAGAAACGTGACATAAACAAAACTCACCGATCCGGCAAAGATAATGTGGATTATGTAGCCACTCATCTGTAACTAATACACACCAAATATTTCGAATCGATCTCATCGCCCAAGGCCACACAACGGGTTTAATGGAGAAACAAAACTCGAACAAAACTCACTAAACCGGTTTGCATTGGCTGCATCTCAATCCCACTGACGCCAAACTAAGCCACGTCAAATATTACGAATAGATATCAACGCCTAAGGCGACGCGGAGTGTTTAAAAAATGGTCCTTTAGTGTTAACATTACACATTGTTACACATTTTAAACGCCCATACTCCTCATATTGATCGTTGCCTTGGGTTGGGATTTATAGACATGGTACCGCCCAAGCGCCACACCAAATATGGCGCCAATAGCTCAAGGCGTTACAGTACAGTTATCGTGTAAAGTTCTCGTTTTTCATATTGAATGAAATTGCATATGCTTAACATTGCACCTTCAAACGCAATTTCAAGACTAATTATGATATAACAGCTTGTTCTCCTGGGTTGTGTATTGTAACCAGTGCAAATCCAAGCGCCCTACCAAATATGGCGCCGATAGCTCAAGGCGTTACAGTACGGTAATCGTGTAAAGTTCTCGTTTTTCATATTGAATGAAATTGCATATGCTTAACATTGCACCTTCAAACGCAATTTAAAGACTAATTAAGATATAACATCTTGTTTTCCTTGGTTGTGTATTGTAACCAGGGCACATCCAAGCGCCCTACCAAATATAGCGCCGATAGCTCAAGGCGTTACAGTACGGTTATCGTGTAAAGTTCTCGTTTTTCACATTGAATGAAATTGCATATGCTTAACATTGCACCTTCAAACGCAACTTAAAGACTAATTATGTTCTCCTGGGTTGTGTATTGTAACCAGGGCCCAGCCAAGCGCCCTACCAAATATGGCGCCGATAGCTAAAGGCGTTACAGTACGGTAATCGTGTAAAGTACTCGTTTTGTTCTGTAATACAATGGTAATGCAATGCAATTACCAAGAAACGTGACAAAAACAAAACTCACAGATCCGGCAAAGATTAGGTGGATTATGTTGCCACTCATCTGTAACTGATCCACACCAAATATTTCGAATCGATCTCATCGCCCAAGGCCACAGGACGGGTTTAATAGAGAAACACAACACGGAAAACACTCACCAATCCGGTTTCCATTGGCTGCATCTCAATCCTACTGACGCCAAACTAAGCCACGTCAAATATTACGAATCGATATCAACGACTAAGGCGACGCGGAGCGTTTAAAAAATGGTCCCTTAGTGTTAACATTACACATTGCAACACATTTTAAACGGCTACACTCCTCATATTGTTCGTTGCCTTGGGTTGAGAATTATAGACATGGTACCGCCCAAGCGCCACACCAAATATGGCGCCAATAGCTCAAGGCGTTACAGTACGGTAATCGTGTAAAATTCTCGTTTTTCATATTGAATGAAATTGCATAAGCTTAACATTGCACATTCAAACGCAATTTAAAGACTAATTATGATATAACAGCTTGTTCTCCTGGGTTGTGTTTTGTAACCAATGCACAGCCAAGCGCCCTACCAAATATGGCGCCAATAGGTCAAGGCGTTACAGTACGGTAATCGTGTAAAGTTCTCGTTTTTCATATTGAATGAAATTGCATATGCTAAACACTGCACCTTCAAACGCAACTTAAAGACTAATTATGATATAACAGCTTGTTCTCCTGGGTTGTGTATTTTAACCAGGGCACAGCCAAGCGCCCTATCAAATATGGCGCTCATAACTCAAAGCGCTATAGGACGGTAATAGTGTAAAGTACTCGTTTTGTTCTGTAATACAATGGTAATGCAATGCAATTACCAAGAAACGTGACAAAAAGAAAACTCACCGATCCGTCAAAGATTAGGTGGATTATGTAGCCACTCATCTGTAAATGATCCGAATCGATCTCATCGCCCAAGGCCACACGACGGGTTTAATAGAGAATCAAAACTCGAAAAACACTCACCAATCCGGTTTCCATTAGCTGCATCTCAATCCTACTGACGCCAAACTAAGCCACGTCAAATATTACGAATCGATATCAACGCCTAAATCGACGCGGAGCGTTTAAAAAATGGTCCCTAAGTGTTAACATTACACATTACAACACATTTTAGACGCCTACACGCCTCATATTGTTCGTTGCCTTGGGTTGGGAATTATAGACATGGTTCCGCCCAAGCGCCACACCAAATATGGCGCAAATAGCTCAAGGCGTTACAGTACGGTAATCGTGTAAAATGCTCGTTTTTCATATTGAATGAAATTGCATATGCTTAACATTGCACCTTCAAACGCAATTTTAAGACTAATTATGATATAACAGCTTGTTATCCTGGGTTGTGTATTGTAACCAGGGCACAGCCAAGCGCCCTACCAAATATGGCGCCGGTAGCTCAAGGCGTTACAGTACGGTAATCGTGTAAAGTTCAAGTTTTTCATATTAAATGAAATTGCATAATTATGCTTAACATTGCACCTTCAAACACAACTTAAAGACTAATTATGATATAACAGCTTGTTCTCCTGGGTTGTGTATTGTAACCAGGGCACAGGCAAGCGCCCTACCAAATATGGCGCTCATAACTCAAAGCGCTAGAGGACGGTGATAGTGTAAAGTACTCGTTTTGTTCTGTTATACAATGGTAATGCAATGCAATTACCAAGAAACGTGACAAAAATAAAACTCACCGATCCGGCAAAGATTAAGTGGATTATGTAGCCACTCATCTGTAACTGATCCACACCAAATATTTCGAATCGATCTCATCGCCCAAGGCCACACGAAGGGTTTAATAGAGAAACAAAACTCGAACAAAACTCACCAAACCGGTTTCCATTTGCGGCATCTCAATTCCACTGACGCCAAACTAAGCCACGTCAAATATTACGAATAGATATCAACGCCTAAGGCGACGCGGAGCGTTTAAAAATGGTCCTTTAGTGTTAACATTACACATTACAACACATTTTAAACGACTATACTCCTCATATTGTTCGTTGCCTTGGGTTGGGAATTATAGACATGGTACCGCCCAAGCGCCACACCAAATATGGCGCCAAAAGCTCATGGCGTTACAGTGCGGTAATGGTGTCAAGTTCTCGGTTTTCATATTGAATGAAATTCCATATGCTTAACATTGCACCTTCAAACGGAATTTTAAGACTAATTATGATATAACAGCTTGTTCTCCTGGGTTGTGTATTGTAACCAGGGCACAGCCAAGCGCTCTACCAAATATGACGCCGATAGCTCAAGGCGTTACAGTACGGTACTCGTGTAAAGTTCTCGTTTTTCATATTGAATGAAATTGCATATGCTTAACATTGCATCTTCAAACACAACTTAAAGACCAATTATGATATAACAGCTTGTTCTCCTGGGTTGTGCATTGTAACCAGGGCACAGCCAAGCGCCCTACCAAATATGGCGCTCATAACTCAAAGCGCTAAAGGACGGTAATGGTGTAAAGTACTCGTTTTGTTCTATAATACTATGGTAATGCAATGCAATTACCAAGAAACGTGACAAAAACAAAACTCACAGACCCGATAAAGATTAGGTGGATTATGTAGCCACTCATCTGTAACTGATCCACACCAAATATTTCGAATCGATCTCATCGCCCAAGGCCACACGACGGGTTTAATGGAGAAACAAAACTCGAACAAAACTCACCAAACCGGTTTCCATTGGCGGCATCTCAATCCCACTGACGCCAAACTAAGCCACGTCAAATATTACGAATAGATATCAACGCCTAAGGCGACGCATAGCGTTTAAAAAATGGTCCTTTAAGGTTAACATTACACATTACAACCACTTTAAACGCCTATACTCCTCATATCATATTGTTCGTTGCCTTGGGTTGGGAATTATAGATATGGTACCGCCCAAGCGCCACACCAAATATGGCGCCAAAAGCTCAAGGCGTTACAGTACGGTAATCGTGTTAAATTCTCGTATTTCATATTGAATTAAATTGCATATGCTTAACATTGCAGCTTCAAACGCAATTTTAAGACTAATTATGATATAACTGCTTGTTCTTCTGGGTTGTGTATTGTAACCAGGGCACAGCCAAGCGCCCTACCAAATATGGCGCCGATAGCTCAAGGTGTTACAGTACGGTAATCGTGTAAAGTTCACGTTTTTCATATTGAATGAAATTGCATATGCTTAACATTGCACCTTCAAACACAACTTAAAGACTAATTATGATATAACAGCTTGTTCTCCTAGGTTGTGTATTGTAACCAGGGCACAGCCAAGCGCCCTACCAAATATGGCGCTCATAACTCAAAGCTCTAAAGGACGGTAATAGTGTTAAGTACTCATTTTGTTCTATAATACTATGGTAATGCAATGCAATTACCAAGAAACGTGACAAAAACAAAACTCACCGATCCGGCAAAGATTAGGTGGATTATGTAGCCACTCATCTGTAACTGATCCACACCAAATATTTCGAATCGATCTCATCGCCCAATGCCACACGACGGGTTTAATAGAGAAACAAAACTCGAAAAACACTCACCAATTCGGTTTCCATTGGCTGCATCTCAATCCCACTGACGCCAAACTAAGCCACGTCAAACATTACGAATCGATATCAACGCCCAAATCGACGAGGAGCGTTTAAAAAATGGTCCTTTAGTGTTAACATTACAAATTACAACACATTTTAAACGCCTACACTCCTCATATTGTTCGTTGCCTTGGGTTGGGAATTATAGACATGGTACCGCCCAAGCGCCACACCAAATATGGCGCCAATAGCTCAAGGCGTTACAGTACGGTAATCGTGTAAAGTTCTCGTTTTTCATATTGAATGAAATTGCATATGTTAATATTGCATCTTCAAACGCAATTTAAAGACTAATTATGATATAACAGCTTGTTCTCCTGGGTTGTGTATTGTAACCAGTGCAAATCCAAGCGCCCTACCAAATATGGCGCCGATAGCTCAAGGCGTTACAGTAATTATGATATAACAGCTTGTTCTCCTGGGTTGTGTATTGTAACCAATGCACAGCCAAGCGCCCTACGAAATATGGCGCCAATAGCTCAAGGCGTTACAGTACGGTAATCGTGTAAATTTCTCGTTTTACATATTGAATGAAATTGCATATGCTAAACATTTCACCTTCAAACGCAATTTAAAGACTAATTATGATATAACAGCTTGTTCTCCTGGGTTGTGTATTGTAACCAGGGCACAGCCAAGCGCCCTACCAAATATGGCGCCGATAGCTCAAGGCGTTACAGTACGGTAATCGTGTAAAGTTCTCGTTTTTCATATTGAATGAAATTGCATATGCTAAAACTCCATCTTCAAACGCAATTTAAAGACTAATTATGATATAACAGCTTGTTCTCCTGGGTTGTGTATTGTAACCAATGCACAGCCAAGCGCCCTACGAAATATGGCGCCAATAGCTCAAGGCGTTACAGTACGGTAATCGTGTAAATTTCTCGTTTTACATATTGAATGAAATTGCATATGCTAAACATTTCACCTTCAAACGCAATTTAAAGACTAATTATGATATAACAGCTTGTTCTCCTGGGTTGTTTATTGTAAGCAGGGCACAGCCAAGCGCCCTACCAAATATGGCGCCGATAGCTCAAGGCGTTACAGTACGGTAAAGTACTCGTTTTGTTCTATAATACTATGGTAATGCAATGCAAATACCAAGAGACGTGACAAAAACAAAACTCACCGATCCGGCAAAGATTAGGTGGATTATGTAGCCACTCATCTGTAACTGATCCACACCAAATATTTCGAATCGATCTCATCGCTCAAGGCCACACGACGGGTTTAATAGAGAAACAAAACTCGAAAAACACTCACCAATCTGGTTTCCATTGGCTGCATCTCAATCCCACTGACGCCAAACTAAGCCACGTCAAATATTACGAATAGATATCAACGCCTAAATCGACACGGAGCGTTTAAAAAATGGTCCCTTAGTGTTAACATTACTCATTGCAACACATTTTAAACGCCTACACTCCTCATATTGTTCGTTGCCTTGGGTTGGGAATTATAGACATGGTACCGCCCAAGCGCCACACTAAATATGGCGCCAATAGCTCAAACCGTTACAGTACTGTAATCGTGTAAAGTTCTCGTTTTTCATATTGAATGAAATTGCATATGCTTAACATAGCATCTTCAAACGCAATTTAAAGACTAATTATGATATAACAGCTTTTTCTCCTGGGTTGTGTATTGTAACCAGGGCACATCCAAGTGCCCTACTAAATATGGCGCCGATAGCTTAAGGCGTTACAGTACGGTAATCGTGTAAAGTTCTCGTTTTTCATATTGAATGAAATTGCATATGCTCACAATCACCTTCAAACGCAATTTAAAGACTAATTATGATATAACAGCTTGTTCTCCTGGGTTGTGTATTGTAACCAGGGCGCAGCCAAGCGCCCTACCAAATATGGCGCTCATAACTCAAAGCGCTAGAGAACGGTAATAGTGTAAAGTACTCGTTTTGTTCTGTAATACAATGGTAATGCAATGCAATTAACAAGAAACGTGACAAAAAGAAAGCTCACCGATCCGGCAAAGATTAGGTGGATTATGTAGCAACTGATCTGTAACTAATCCACAACAAATATTTCGAATCGATCTCATCGCCCAAGGCCACACGACGGGTTTAATGGAGAAACAAAACTCGAACAAAACTCACCAATCCGGTTTCCATTGGCTGCATCTCGATCCCACTTACGCCAAACTAAGCCACGTCAAATATTACGAATGATATCAACGCCTAAGGCGACGCGGAGCATTTAAAAAATGGTCCCTTAGTGTTAACATTACACATTGAAACACATTTTAAATGCCTATACTCCTCATATTGTTCGTTGCCTTTGGTAGGGAATAGTTGTGTTTCGGGTTACATTACCTCTCGTACGTGGAGGTTATTTTAGAGCATTGGCCACCAGAAATTTTCCTCAAGCGTACTTCCGGTTTTCGTTACGTTACTTAACAACGAAGTAAACAATGGCTGAAGTACGACGCCCGGGTGAATTTGACTTCATGAAAGTTCCCGATTTGAAAAGATATTTAATGGAAAGAGGGATAACATGCTCTCTGTATAGCAAAATGGCGCTAATACGGCTTTGTGAGTTGGAGCTGGAGGTAATTACTACTGCAGACGACTACAAAGATATTGTTGTACAGAGGCGAACGGTGATGTGCAACGACAAGGAAGTGATTATTTCACCAGTAAATTGGAGGAAAGATTTGAGACCTTTGCCATTAATAGAATCATATGATGTACTCATTTATTTCCTTAACAAATGCTCCTGGACGGAAAACCACCTTGCAAATATGAAGAAAGACAGTGGGTAAGTAGAAACATTCTAGTACATCTACAAACCTTCATCTTATTAGACATAATCATGGGCGGACATCAAAATTAACCCTGTTTATACCTAAAGCCAGTAAAGGTGTTGAGTGGGGGTTGGGGGGGACTCGAAGGGGTCCATTAACAGGTTAAGAAAATTTCCCCAAAACAGATAACAGTAAATTTAAAATAATGATAACAGATAACAGCAATATACATGAGAAAACAGCGAGTTCTAAAATCCAAAAAAACCAGCAGAATCTCATTAATTCCTCCCTTTATAGGAGGACTAAATTACATTAAAAAGCATTAACAGATAACATAGGAAAAAAAGATAACAGACATATAAACATGCCAGTAACATGTTAACAAAAGATTGCCCATGCCCCCCCCCCCCCTGGTAAATGGAAGAATATATATAAATATTAGTTTTTTAAGTGTGCTTCCTGCCATAATCTGGTTGATTTTTCCACCTTGGCATAAATTTATATTCCCCATACAAATTTCTTCTCCTTTTAATTCATGTTTAATTTTAACAAATTTCTGATATTTATTTTTCAGACATAGACTTTATTTAGCCAACCACATAATAGATATAAAACTACATGCAATTCCAGACACCAACTATTTTTACCTTTTGTCAAGTTGCATACCAGAGACTAGACAGACTGAGTCACCCTATCCGACATGGCTACTTGTTTGCTCTGATGGCAGCATCAAAAGTGGTGGATGCACTTATGTTGTGTAAGTATTTTCAAGAGATTATTTAATAAGTAAGCTCCTCAACTATTATTGATATCAAAAATTAATTATAAAATATTTTGGTAAGACTGTTTTACTCAAATCAAATCATCTTAATTCTCATAAATAATTAAGATTTGTGACCAAAACAAACCTTACAATTAAAAAAAAGCAATTTTAAACATCAATTAAAAAAAATAAATAAATCCACCATTCCCCTGTTATCTTTACAATGACCTTAAAATAAAGTTACAAGTATTTTTAACATGCCTTAGTGTTGTTGGAGTCAATATGTATACAATTTTTTCTGACATGTTTAAGTTATCAACAAAATTAATGTTCATAATCTGTTTTATCTTGGTATTTTCAAATACCTGCCTTTTTCAATATTTAAGTTAAGCTTGTTAATTCTAAATTTGGTGATGGCCATCAACCCTTAAAATTATTCATATATGATAGACTATTAATTTTTCTTATAAGAATGGTGCTCATAATATTTGGTTTATACTAGTTCAAATATTTTATCAATTGTTTACAAGTCTGAATTTCCATGTCTTTCAGTGATAATGGTACTTGTAAACACTACAGAGCTTTGCTCTTCACTCTCCAAGACTTTTCAAACAGACATAAAGACTGTCACACTGAAGTAGGAACAGACATTCCTTGTACCTGGAACAAGTCAAGAAAAGCATCACAATCAGAAACTGTCCACAACATAGACACTAGAAGCTATCCGTCATCTATATTACCAATTCAACCAAGTCCTCATCATTACAATCCAGCTTCACAGTTAAGTCTTTCCTCAAATGAAATTGAACAAGTCTGTGCAGGAATAACAATTCTGTTCTACTACATGTTTGAGACACTTATGATGACGATGTTAAAGAATCACCAAAACCCTTTACCTTGAACAGCTTTCTAAAATTCCAACTGAAGGTGTAAAATTTGAAGAATTGTTACAGTCATGCCATACTGCAACTGTTATCAATGACATTGAAAGGCTTACACGTGGACAAACTGATAATGAAGACTGGTACTTATATAGAAAGGGAAGAATAACAGCTTCACTTTTCCATTTAGTTTTACATTTTAAATTTGGAGATGACCATCAAAACTATATAAGTAAACAAATCTTTGCAACAGATTAGCCAATACACAGCAAAGCTTTGGATTTCGGAAAACAGCATGAACCAATTGCAAGACAGTTGTATACTACCAGATAATCGACTCACAAAAAAGCAAATGTGTCAACATGTGGGTTGTATCTTTATTCAGAGAAGCCATATTTAAGGGCATCGCCAGATGGACTAGTTTCGTGCAAGTGTTGTGGTACTGGTATCATGGATATTAAATGCTCCTATTCTTACAAAGATTACACACCTTACGAGGCATGCACTGCAAGTAAAGGCCAATACAATTTGTATATACTAGATGAAAACAATTCAGTAAGATTACGCCAAGACTGTGTTTGGTATACTCAGATTCAAGGACAAATGGGTATATGTGGATTGAATTGGTGCGATTTTATTTTTTATACATTGAAAGGTTTTATTCATGAAAAAATTCAATTTGATAAAGAGTACTTTAATGATATTGTAAACAAATGTGACATGTTTTTCAAAAAGTATTTAAAAAATACATATTCCCGATAAATGTTAATTGTGTGTGCCTTATTAATTTAAAATATAATGTAGTTAGTGATCAGCTCACATGGTAGTAAATCAACACATGAGGATGCAGGCAGTGTGTGCTCGAAAATGAAAGTGATTGTCTGTTTTCCTACTTAAAGTCAAGGGTTTTCACTGGTACACCTTTTTATACCCAATAAAAGTTAGAAGGTAAAATATAACTGACAAATTGCTTAAAGTGACATTAAATCCCACTCAAATCAGACATGTTGGGTTTGTCTTTGTCAGGTATCTAACTTTTCTGAACTTGACTTGCCCTAAATAAGACTGCTAGTGACTTGATGTATGTGTTGCAACAGGCTGATATTGTATACTCTTCTGCAGCACCCGAGTTTGCTCTTATTAAGTTCAGTTGGTATTGATGGCTTTTTTTTATTGTTGTTTTGTCATATATGTTCACTGTTGCGTTTAATGGTCTTTGGTTAATTTGTTCCAGAAAAGATTGACACGAGTATTTTTTTTTCTTTTCAATAAATAAATTGAGAATAATATTTCATTTCTTTACTAGTGGTTCATCCAAATTGCACAAAAAACCTGATACTTTTACAATCTGACTGGCTAAAGGTTTGTATTTAAGGTTTATCACACCCGACAATATGCGAAATTTTTTCAGTCGTCTAATTGCCCTTTCAACATGAATTCTATCAGATGCAATGTTTCTAGTTTTCAAAAATTCTGCAGAGGTAAGTCGACGTCCTTTGTCCCAATTACATTTGCGCGTAAACGGTGGAATTACTAGAGTTGTCCTTCTTTCTGTAAGTAAATCTCGGATGGTGAAGCCTCTATCTGCCTTTACTTCATCTCCAGGACAAATATTATCCAAGTATCCAGAATTTTCAGTTATGTAACGATCAGAAGTGTTTCCACACCAGAGGTCAGAAATAAATGAAAAAGCTCCTGAAGGTGTTATGGAAACCAAGACTTTCAACATATTATGAGATTTGAATGAACTGTAGGTTATGCTTTGTGCTGTGAGTGATTAAGGCTTTGATAAAAATTTCTGTGCAGTCTATAATGCTGGTTGTCATTGGAAAATTTTTCTTGAATGATAAAGGCATATGTTTTGGGATCTTTTCTCTTGCAGGCCATTTCATTAATTGAATGTAGACTGTATACATCATATTTATTCAGGTGGTGAAAATCCGTGATACCCGAGACTCTGACACAGAAAACAAATCCGATAAAAAAAAGAAAAAAAGATTTAATCTAAGCTTCAGTAGTGTAATTATGTATTCCTGAAATCGGTTTAATTTTCTCCCTGGTCCTGATTTTTTTCTCTGCATTTCCACATGGTAATTAACATCATCTGCACTTTGTTTTCCGGACCAGTATTTAATCTTCGGTGCAGCTTCATCAAGTATATCTGAAAAAATAAATACATATAATGTTTGGAGTATTACTTAACAAACAAGAATATTGAAACTGTTCATCAGAAAAGCAAATATTATAATTATAAACAGAACTAGATGAAATATGGCCATAGGAAACATGTGTTCCTATATAACAGGAACTTTTTGTTTGTCTGTTTGATGTTTTAAGACCACTTTCAGCTATATCATGGCGTCCAGTTTTTATTGGGGGAGGAAGTCGGAGTTCCCGGAGAAAACCCCGACCTGCAGTAGGAAAACTGGCAATCCTTGTCAATTAAGATTGGAGTCGAGTACACCCTGCCGGCAGTGAGTATCGAACTCTATGTTTCTGATAAGAATGAAATTCTGACATGTATATAATTTATTACATAGAGAAGTATAAAAAATGAATAACTAAGTACTTATAGCATTATGAATTTGCCACGCACTGGTCGCAAAAATACCACAAAACTGAAAATTACATGCATTATTTCAAAATCGAGATGGTTAACTTATAGAATTTTAAGTTAAATTATGGAATTTTAAATTTAATAGTTAACTATCAAGACTTGAAAAATCCAATAACCTCCGAATACGAGATCCTATTTTTCTTATGTTAAAACTTAATAAATTTTCTCCCAACTCCAATTTTATGGTCTAACTGTAAAGGAAAGTTGTTTTGTTTATGACCTGTTTATATTTTCTTTTATTTTACTGCATACAAACCTAAAGTTGGCAATTTACCACTAAATGATCCTAAACATGGAGGCGACGGTCTCTATACTATAGGGCAATCCTGGATCTTTCTCCAACTTTCTCAGTGTTTCCGACGATCTCTGCACCCGTGGTTTGGTCCCATACTTGGTGGAAATTTGTCTAAAATTGTTGTAGTCAAATAACTCTGGGTATGGATGCTCAGGCGTAGTTTTTCCATCAACAAAGTGGAGAGAACACACTAACTGTTTAAAATTGGGTTCAAAATATCTATCATCACGCCTAAGCAACTTTAACCATTTCTGACGCAAATTTAGATTCTTTTTGGCAGTTGGGAATGGATAAAAAGTTACATTTTGCATGTAGGGATGGATATTTTAATCTCTTCCTGTCATCTGAAGTTCACCCAACAGCTGCACAATGGTACCACTTGGTTTCTTTAATTTCTTTCTCGGAGTTCATGTTGTTTACCGGAAGTACGTATGTGGAAAAAAATACCAAAATCACGTGACCACGGAGTATGTAATTTACAAAAAAAATCCGAATACGCACGACTCAAAAGACATCTATTATAGACATGGTACCGCCCAAGCGCCACACCAAATATGGCGCCAATAGCTCAAGGCGTTACAGTACGGTAATCGTGTAAAGTTCTCGTTTTTCATATTGAATGAAATTGCATATGCTTAACATTGCACCTTCAAACGCAATTTAAAGACTAATTATGATATAACAGCTTGTTCTCCTGGGTTGTGTATTGTAACCAAGGCACATCCAAGCGCCCTAGCAAATATGGCGCCGATAGCTCAAGGCGTTACAGTACTGTAATCGTGTAAAGTTCTCGTTTTTTATATTGAATGAAATTGCATATGCTTAACATTGCACCTTCAAACGCAATTTAAAGACTAATTATGATATAACAGCTTGTTCTCCTGGGTTGTGTATTGTAACCAGGGCACAGGCAAGCGCCCTACCAAATATGGCGCTCATAACTCAAAGCGCTAGAGGACGGTAATATTGTAAAGTACTCGTTTTGTTCTGTAATACAAAGGTAATGCAATGCAATTACCAAGAAACGTGACAAAAACAAAACTCGCCGATCCGGCAAAGATTAGGTGGATTATGTAGCCACTCAACTGTAACTAATCCACACCAAATATTTCGAATCGATCTCATCGCCCAAAGCCACACGACGGGTTTAATGGAGAAACAAAACTCGAACAAAACTCACCAATCCCTTTTCCATTGGCTGCATCTCAATCCCACTGACGCCAAACTAAGCCACGTCAAATATTACGAATCGATATCAACGCCTAAGGCGACGCGGAGCGTTTAAAAAATGGTCCGTTAGTGTTAACATTACACATTGCAAGACGTTTTAAACGCCTATACTCCTCATATTGTTCGTTGCCTTGGGTTGGGAATTATAGACATGGTACCGCCCAAGCGCCACACTAAACATGGCGCCAATAGCTCAAGGCGTTACAGTACGGTAATCGTGTAAAGTTCTCGTTTTTCATATTGAATGAAATTGCATATGCTTAACATTGCACCTTCAAACGCAATTTTAAGACTAATTATGATATAACAGCTTGTTCTCCTGGGTTGTGTTTTGTAACCAGGGCACAGCCAAGCGCCCTACCAAATATGGCGCCGATAGCTCAAGGCATTACAGTACGGTAATCGTGTAAAGTTCTCGTTTTTCATATTGAATGAAATTGAATATGCTTAACATTGCACCTTCAAACGCAATTTAAAGACTAATTCTGAGATAACAGCTTGTTCTCCTGAGTTGCGTATTGTAACCAGGGCACAGCCAAGCGCCCTATCAAATATGGTGCTCATAACTCAAAGCCCTAGAGGACGGTAATATTGTAAAGTACTCGTTTTGTTCAGTAATACAATGGTAATGCAATGCAATTACCAAGAAACGTGACAAAAACAAAACTCGCCGATCCGGCAAAGATTAGGTGGATTATGTAGCCACTCATCTGTATCTAATCCACACCAAATATTTCGAATCGATCTCATCGCCCAAGGCCACACGACGGGTTTAATGGAGAAACAAAACTCGAACAAAACCCACCAATCCGGTTTCCATTGGCTGCATCTCAATCCCACTGACGCCAAACTAAGCCAGGTCAAATATTACGAATCGATATCAACGCCTAAGGCGACGCGGAGAGTTTAAAAATGGTCCCTTAGTGTTAACATTACACATTGCAAGACATTTTAAACGGCTATACTCCTCATATTGTTCGTTGCCTTGGGTTGGGAATTATAGACATGGTACCGCCCAAGCGCCACACTAAATATGGCGCCAATAGCTCAAGGCGTTACAGTACGGTAATCGTGTAAAGTTCTCGTTTTTCATATAGAATGAAATTGCATATGATTAACATTGCACCTTCAAACGCAATTTAAAGACTAATTATGATATAACAGCTTGTTCTCCTGGGTTGTGTATTGTAACCAGGTCACAGCCAAGCGCCCTACCAAATATTGCGCCGATAGCTCAAGGCGTTACTGTACGGTAATCGTGTAAAGTTGTCGTTTTTCATATTGAGTGAAATTGCATATGCTTAATATTGCACCTTCAAACGCAATTTAAAGACTAATTATCAGATAACAGCTTGTTCTCCTGGGTTGTGTATTGTAACCAGGGCACAGCCATGCGCCCTACCAAATATGGCGCTCATAACTCAAAGCGCTAGAGGACGGTAATAGTGTAAAGTACTCGTTTTGTTCTGTAATACAATGGTAATGCAATGCAATTAGCAAGACACGTGACGAAAACAAAACTCACCGATCTGGCAAAGATTAGGTGGATTATGTAGCCACTCATCTGTAACTAATCCACACCAAATATTTCGAATCGATCTCATCGAGCAAGGCTACACGACGGGTTTAATGGAGAAACAAAACTCGAACAAAACTCACCAATTCGGTTTCCATTGGCTGCATCTCAATCCCACTGACGCCAAACTAAGCCACGTCAAATATTACGAATCGATATCAACGCCAAAGGCGACGCGGAGAGTTTAAAAATGGTCCCTTAGTGTTAACATTACACATTGCAAGACATTTTAAACGCCTATACTCCTCATATTTTTCGTGGCCTTGGGTTTGGAATTATAGACATGGTACCGCCCAAGCGCCACACTAAATATGGCGCCAATAGCTCAAGGCGTTACAGTACGGTAATCGTGTAAAGTTCTCGTTTTTCATATTGAATGAAATTGCATATGCTTAACATTGCACCTTCAAACGCAATTTAAAGACTAATTATGATATAACAGCTTGTTCTCCTGGGTTGTGTTTTGTAACCAGGGCACAGCCAAGCGCCCTGCCAAATATGGCGCCGATAGCTCAAGGCGTTACAGTACGGTAATCGTGTAAAGTTCTCGTTTTTCATATTGAATGAAATTGCATATGCTTAACATTGCACCTTCAAACGCAATTTAAAGACTAATTATGATATAACAGCTTGTTCTCCTGGGTTGTGTATTGTAACCAGGTCACAGCCAGGCGCCCTACCAAATATGGGGCTCATAACTCAAAGCGCTAGAGGACGGTAATAGTGTAAAGTACTCGTTCTGTTCTGTAATACAATGGTAATGCAATGCAAATAGCAAAAAATGTGACGAAAACAAAACTCACCGATCCGGCAAAGATTAGGTGGATTATGTAGCAACTTATCTGTAACTAATCCACACCAAGAATTTCGAATCGATCTCACCGAGCAAGGCTACACGACGGGTTTAATGGAGAAACAAAACTCGAACAATACTCACCAATCCGGTTTCCATTGGCTGCTTCTCAATCCCACTGACGACAAACTAAGCCACATCAAATATTACGAATCGGTATCAACGCCAAAGGCGACTCGGAGCATTTAAAAATGGTCCCTTAGTGTTAACATTACACATTGCAACACATTTTAAACGCCCATCCTCTTCATATTGTTCGTTGCCTTGGGTTGGGAATTATAGACATGGTAACGCAAAAGCGCCACACAAAATATGGCACAAATAGCTCAAGGCGTTACAGTACTGTAATCGTGTAAAGTTCTCGTTTTTCATATTGAATGAAATTGCATATGCTTAACATTGCACCTTCAAACGCAACTTAAAGACTAATTATGATATAACAGCTTGGTCTCCTGGGTTGTGTATTGTAACCAGGGCACATCCAAGCGCCCTACCAAATATGGCGCCGATAGCTCAAGGCGTTACAGTACGGTTATCGTGTAAAGTGCTCGTTTTTCATATTGAATGAAATTGCATATGCTTAATATTGCACCTTCAAACACAATTTAAAGACTATTTATGATATAACATCGTGTAATCCTGGGTTGTGTATTGTAACCAGGGCACAGCCAAGCCCCCTACCAAATATGGCGCAAAAAGCTCAAGGCGTTACAGTACGGTAATCGTGTAAAATTCTCGTTTTTCATATTGAATGAAATTGCATATGCTTAACATTGCACCTTCAAACGCAACTTAAAGACTAATTATGATATAACAGCTTGTTCTCCTGGGTTGTGTATTGTAACCAGGGCACAGCCAAGCGCCCTACGAAATATGGCGCTAATAACTCAAAGCGCAAGAGGACGGTAAGAGTGTAAAATACTCGTTTTGTTCTGTAATACAATGGTAATGCAATGCAATTACATGTACCAAGAAACGTCACAAAAACAAAACTCACCGATCCGGCAAAAATTAGGTGGATTATGTAGCCACTCATCTGTAACTGATCCTACCAAATATTTCGAATCGATGTCATCGCCCAAGGCCTCACGACGGGTTTAATGGAGAAAGAAAACTCGAAAAACACTGACCAATCCGGTTTACATTCCCTGCATCTTAATCCCACTGACGCCAAACTAAGCCACGTCAAATATTACGAATCGATATCAACGCCTAAGGCGACGCGGAGCGTTTAAAAAATGGTCTCTTAGTGTTAACATTACACAGTGCAACACATTTTAAACGCCTACACTCCTCATATTGTTCGTTGCCTTGGGTTGGGAGTTATAGACATGGTACCGCCCAGGCGCCACACAAAATATGGCACAAATAGCTCAAGGGGTTACAGTACTGTAATCGTGTAAAATTCTCCTTTTTTCATATTGAATGCAATTGCATATGCTTAACATTTCACCTTCAAACGCAATTTAAAGACTAATTATGATATAACAGCTTGTTCTCCTGGGTTGTGTATTGTAACCAGGGCACATCCGAGCACCCTACCACAATATGACGCCGATAGCTCAAGTCGTTACAGTACGGTAATCGTGTAAAGTTCTCGTGTTTCATATTGAATGAAATTGCATATGCTTAACATTGCACCTTCAAACGCAATTTAAAGACTAATTATGATATAACATCTTGTTCTCCTGAGATGTGTATTGCAACCAGGGCACAGCCAGGCGCCCTACCAAATATGGCGCTCATAACTCAAAGCGCTAGAGGACGGTACTAGTATAAAATTCTCGTTTTGTTCTGTAATGCAATGGTAATGCAATGCAATTACCAAGAAACGTGACAAAAACAATACTCACTGATCCGGCAAAGAATAGGTGGATTATGTAGCCACTCATCTGTAACTAATCCACACCAAATATTTCGAATCGATCTTATCGCCCAAGGCCACACGACGGGTTTAATGGAGAAACAAAACTCGAACAAAACTCACCAATCCGGTTTCCATCGGCTGCATCTCGATCCCACTGACGCCAAACTAAGCCACGTCAAATATTACGAATCGATATCAACGCCTAAGGCGACGCGGAGCATTTAAAAAAATAGTCCCTTATTGTTAACATTACACATTGCAACACATTTGAAACGCCTATACTCCTCATGTTGTTAGTTGCATAGGGTTGGGAATTATAGACATGGTACCACCCAAGCGCCACACAAAATATGGCGCCAATAGCTCAAGGCGTTACAGTACGGTAATCGTGTAAAACTCCCGTTTTTCATATAGAATGAAATTGCATATGCTTAACATTGCACCTTCAAACGCAATTTCAAGACTAATTATGATATAACATCTTGTTCTCCTGAGATGTGTATTGCAACCAGGGCACAGCCAAGCGCCCTACCAAATATGGCGCTCATAACTCAAAGCGCTAGAGGACGGTACTAGTATAAAGTACTCGTTTTGTTCTGTAATGCAATGGTAATGCAATGCAATTACCAAGAAACGTGACAAAAACAAAACTCACTGATCCGGCAAAGAATAGGTGGATTATGTAGCCACTCATCTGTAACTAATCCACACCAAATATTTCGAATCGATCTTATCGCCCAAGGCCACACGACGGGTTTAATGGAGAAACAAAACTCGAACAAAACTCACCAATCCGGTTTCCATTGGCTGCATCTCGATCCCACTGACGCCAAACTAAGCCACGTCAAATATTACGAATCGATATCAACGCCTAAGGCGACGCGGAGCATTTAAAAAAATGGTCCCTTAGTGTTAACATTACACATTGCAACACATTTTAAACGCCTATACTCCTCATGTTGTTAGTTGCATAGGGTTGGGAATTATAGACATGGTACCACCCAAGCGCCACACCAAATATGGCGCCAATAGCTCAAGGCGTTACAGTACGGTAATCGTGTAAAATTCTCGTTTTTCACATAGAATGAAATTGCATTTGCTTAACATTGCACCTTCAAACGCAACTTAAAGACTAATTATGATATAACAGCTTGTTCTCCTGGGTTGTGTATTGTAACAAGGGCACAGCCAAGCGCCCTACCAAATATGGCGCTCATAACTCAAAGCGCTAGAGGACGGTAATAGTGTAAAGTACTCGTTTTGTTCTGTAATACAATGGTAATGCAATGCAAATAGCAAGAAACGTGACGAAAACAAAACTCACCGATCCGGCAAAGATTAGGTGGATTATGTAGCGATCGATCTCACCGAGCAAGGCTTCACGACGGGTTTAATGGAGAAACAAAACTCGAACAAAACTCACCAATCCGGTTTCCATCGGCTGCATCTCGATCCCACTGACGCCAAACTAAGCCACGTCAAATATTACGAATCGATATCAACGCCTAAGGCGACGCGGAGCATTTAAAAAAATAGTCCCTTATTGTTAACATTACACATTGCAACACATTTGAAACGCCTATACTCCTCATGTTGTTAGTTGCATAGGGTTGGGAATTATAGACATGGTACCACCCAAGCGCCACACAAAATATGGCGCCAATAGCTCAAGGCGTTACAGTACGGTAATCGTGTAAAACTCCCGTTTTTCATATAGAATGAAATTGCATATGCTTAACATTGCACCTTCAAACGCAATTTCAAGACTAATTATGATATAACATCTTGTTCTCCTGAGATGTGTATTGCAACCAGGGCACAGCCAAGCGCCCTACCAAATATGGCGCTCATAACTCAAAGCGCTAGAGGACGGTACTAGTATAAAGTACTCGTTTTGTTCTGTAATGCAATGGTAATGCAATGCAATTACCAAGAAACGTGACAAAAACAAAACTCACTGATCCGGCAAAGAATAGGTGGATTATGTAGCCACTCATCTGTAACTAATCCACACCAAATATTTCGAATCGATCTTATCGCCCAAGGCCACACGACGGGTTTAATGGAGAAACAAAACTCGAACAAAACTCACCAATCCGGTTTCCATTGGCTGCATCTCGATCCCACTGACGCCAAACTAAGCCACGTCAAATATTACGAATCGATATCAACGCCTAAGGCGACGCGGAGCATTTAAAAAAATGGTCCCTTAGTGTTAACATTACACATTGCAACACATTTTAAACGCCTATACTCCTCATGTTGTTAGTTGCATAGGGTTGGGAATTATAGACATGGTACCACCCAAGCGCCACACCAAATATGGCGCCAATAGCTCAAGGCGTTACAGTACGGTAATCGTGTAAAATTCTCGTTTTTCACATAGAATGAAATTGCATTTGCTTAACATTGCACCTTCAAACGCAACTTAAAGACTAATTATGATATAACAGCTTGTTCTCCTGGGTTGTGTATTGTAACAAGGGCACAGCCAAGCGCCCTACCAAATATGGCGCTCATAACTCAAAGCGCTAGAGGACGGTAATAGTGTAAAGTACTCGTTTTGTTCTGTAATACAATGGTAATGCAATGCAAATAGCAAGAAACGTGACGAAAACAAAACTCACCGATCCGGCAAAGATTAGGTGGATTATGTAGCGATCGATCTCACCGAGCAAGGCTTCACGACGGGTTTAATGGAGAAACAAAACTCGAACAAAACTCACCAATCCGGTTTCCATTGGCTGCATCTCGATCCCACTGACGCCAAACTAAGACACGTCAAATATTACGAATCGATATCAACGCCTAAGACGACGTAGAGCATTTAAAAAAATTGTCCCTTAGTGTTAACATTACACATTGCAACACATTTTAAACGCCTATACTCTTCATGTTGTTAGTTGCATAGGGTTGGGAATTATAGACATGGTACCACCCAAGCGCCACACCAAATATGGCGCCAATAGCTCAAGGCGTTACAGTACGGTAATCGTGTAAAATTCTCGTTTTTCATATAGAATGAAATTGCATATGCTTAACATTGCACCTTTAAACGCAACTTAAAGACTAATTATGATATAACAGCTTGTTCTCCTGGGTTGTGTATTGTAACAAGGGCACAGCCAAGCGCCCTACCAAATATCGCGCTCATAACTCAATGCGCTAGAGGACGGTAATAGTGTAAAGTACTCGTTTTGTTCTGTAATACAATGGTAATGCAATGCAAAGAGCTAGAAACGTGAAGAAAAGAAAAGTCACCGATCCGGCAAAGATTAGGTGGATTATGTAGCCACTCATCTGTAACTAATCCACACCAAGTATTTCGAATCGATCTCACCGAGCAAGGCTACACGACGGGTTTAATGGAGAAACAAAACTCAATGAAAACTCACCAATCCGGTTTCCATTGGCTGCATCTCGATCCCACTGACGCCAAACTAAGCCACGTCAAATATTACGAATCGATATCAACGCCTAAGGCGACGCGGAGCATTTAAAAAAATAGTCCCTTAGTGTTAACATTACACATTGCAACACATTTTAAACGCCTATACTCATCATGTTGTTAGTTGCATAGGGTTGGGAATTATAGACATGGTACCACCCAAGCGCCACACCAAATATGGCACCAATAGCTCAATGCGTTACAGTACGGTAATCGTATAAAGTTCTCGTTTTTCATATTGAATGAAATCTCTTATGCTTAACATTGCACTTTCAAACGCAATTTAAAGACTAATTATGATATAACAGCTTGTTCTCCTGGCTTGTGTATTGTGACCAGGGCACAGCCAAGCGCCGTACCAAATATGGCGCCGATAGCTCAAGGCGTTACAGTACGGTAATCGTGTAAAGTTCTCGTTTTACATATTGAATGAAATTGCATATGCTTAACATTGAACCTTCAAACGCAATTTTAAATCTTATTATGATATAACAGCTTGTTCTCCTGGGTTGTGTATTGTAACCAGGGCACAGCCAAGCGCCCTACCAAATATGGCGCCAATAGCTCAAGGCGTTAGAGTACGGTAATCTTGTAAAGTTCTTGTTTTTCATATTGAATGACATTGCAGATGCCTGACATTGCACCTTCAAACGCAACTTAAAGACTAATTATGATATAACAGCTTGTTCTCCTGGGTTGTGTATTGTAAGCAGGGCACAGCAAAGCGCCCTACGAAATATGGCGCAAATAACTCAAAGCGCAAGAGGACGGTAATAGTGTAAAGCACTCGTTTTGTTCTGTAATACAATGGTAATGAAATTCAATTATCAAGAAACGTGACAAAAACAAAACTCACCGATCCGGCAAAGATAAGGTGGATTATGTAGCCACTCATCTGTAACTAATCCACACCAAATATTTCGAATCAATCTCATCGCCCAAGGCCACACGACGGGTTTAATGGAGAAACAAAACTCGAACAAAACTCACCAATCCGGTTTCCATTGGCTGAATCTCAATCCCACTGACGTCAAACTAAGCCACGTCAAATATTACGAATCGATATCAACGCATAAGGCGACGCGGAGCGTTTAAAAAATGGTCCCTTAGTGTTAACATTACACATTGCAACACATTTTAAACGCCTATACTCCTCATATTGTTCGTTGCCTTGGGTTGGGAATTATAGACATGGTAACGCCTAGCGCCACACCAAATATGGCGCCAATAGCTCAAGGCGTTACAATACGGTAATCGTGTAAAGTTCTCGTTTTTCATATTGAATGAAATTGCATTTGCTTAACATTGCACCTTCAAACGCAATTTAAAGACTAATTATGATATAACATCATGTTCTCCTGGGTTGTGTATTGTAACCATTGCACAACCAAGCGCCCTACAAAATATGGCGCCAATAGCTCAAGGCGTTACAGTACGTTAATCGTGTAAAATTCTCGTTTTTCATATTGAATGAAAATGCATATGCTTAACATTGCACCTTCAAACGCAACTTAAAGACTAATTATGATATAACAGCTTGTTCTCCTGGGTTGTGTATTGTAATCAGGGCACAGCCAAGCGGACTACAAAATATGGCGCTCATAACTCAAAGCGCTAGAGGACGGTAATAGTGTAAAGTATTCGTTTTGTTCTGTAATACAATGGCAATGCAATGCAATTACCAAGAAACGTGACAAAAACAAAACTCAATAATCCGGCAAAGATTAGGTGGATTATGTATCCACTCATCTGTAAATAATCCACACCAAATATTTCGAATCGGTCTCATCGCCCAAGGCCACACGACGGATTTAATGGAGAAACAAAACTCGAACAAAACTCATCAATCCGGTTTCCATTGACTGCATCTCAATCCCACTGACGTCAAACTAAGCCAGGTCAAATATTACGAATCGATATCAGCGCATAAGGCGACGCGGAGCGTTTAAAAAATGGTCCCATAGTGTTAACATTACACATTGCAACACATTTTAAACGCCTATACTCCTCATATTGTTCGTTGCCTTGGGTTGGGAATTATAGACATGGTACCGCCCAAGCGCCACACCAAATATGGCACCAATACCTCAAGGCGTTACAGTACGGTAATCGTGTAAAGTTCTCGTTTTTCATATTGAATGAAATCTCTTATGCTAAACATTGCACTTTCAAACGCAATTTAAAGACTAATTATGATATAACAGCTTGTTCTCCTGGCTTGGGTATTGTGACCAGGGCACAGCAAAGCGCCCTACCAAATATGGCGCTCATAACTCAAATCGCTAGAGGACGGTAATAGTATAAAGTACTCGTTTTGTTCTGTAATACAATGGTAATGCAATGCAATTACCAAGAAAGGTGACAAAAACAAAACTCACCGATCCGGCAAAGATTTTGTGGATTATGTAGCCACTCATCTGTAACTAATCCACACCTAATATTTCGAATCGATCTCATCGCCCAAGGCCACACGACGGGTTTAATGGAGAAAGAAAACTCGAAGAAAACTCACCAATCCGGATTCATTGGCTGCATCTCAATCCCACTGACGCCAAACTAAGCCACGTCAAATATTACGAATCGATATCAACTCCTAAGGCGACGCAGAGCGTTTAAAAATGGTCCCTTAGTGTTAAAATTACACATTGCAACACATTTTAAACGCCTATACTCCTCATATTGTTCGTTGCCTTGGGTTGGGAATTATAGACATGGTAACGCCAAGCGCCACACCAAATATGGCGCCAATAGCTCAAGGCGTTACAGTACTTTAATCGTGTAAAATTCTCGTTTTTCATATTGAATGAAAATGCATATGCTTAACATTGCACCTTCAAACGCAACTTAAAGACTAATTATGATATAACAGCTTGTTCTCCTAGGTTATGTATTGTAACCAAGGCACAGCCAAGCGCCCTAACACATATGGCGCTCATAACTCAAAGCGCTAGAGGACGGTAATTGTGTAAAGTACTCTTTTTGTTCTGTAATACAATGGTAATGCAATGCAATTAGCAAGAAACGTGACAAAAACAAAACTCACTGATCCGGCAAAGATTAGGTGGATTATGTAGCCAATCATCTGTAACTAATCCACACCAAATATTTCGAATCGATCTAATCGCCCAAGACCACACGACGGATTTAATGCAGAAACAAAACTCGAACAAAACTCACCAATCCTGTTTCCATTGGCTGCATCTCAATCCCACTGACGTCAAACTAAGCCACGTCAAATATTACGAATCGATATCAACGCCTAAGGCGACGCGGAGCGTTTAAAAAATGGTCCCTTATGGTGAACATTACACCTTGCAACACATTTTAAACGCCTATACTCCCAATATTGTTCGTTGTCTTGGGTTGGGAATTATAGACATGGTACCGCCCAAGCCCCACACCAAATATGGCGCCAATAGCTCAAGGCGTTACAGTACGGTAATCGTGTAAATTTCTCGTTTTTCATGTTGAATGAACTTGCATGTGATTAACATTGCACCTTCAAACGCAATTTAAAGACTAATTATGAGATAACAGTTTGTTCTCCTGGGTTGTGTATTGTAACCAGGGCACAGCCAAGCGCCCTACCAAATATGGCGCCGATAGCTCAAGGCGTTACAGTGCGGTAATCGTGTAAATTTCTCGTTTTTCATATTGAATGAAATTGCATATGCTCACAATGACCTTCAAACGCAATTTAAAGACTAATTATGATATAACAGCTTGTTCTCCTGGGTTGTGTATTGTAACCAGGGCACAGCCAAGCGACCTACTAAATATGGCACTCATAACTCAAAGCGCTAGAGGACGGTAATAGTGTAAAGTACTCGTTTTGTTCTATAATACAATGGTAATGCAATGAAATTACCAAGAAACGTGGCAAAAACAAAACTCACCGATCCGGCAAAGATTAGGTGGATTATGTAGCCACTCATCTGTAACTAATCCACACCAAGAATTTCGAATCGATCTCACCGAGCAAGGCTACACGACGGGTTTAATGGAGAAACAAAACTCGAAAAATACTCACCAATCCGGTTTCCATTGGCTGCTTCTCAATCCCACTGACGACAAACTAAGGCACATCAAATATTACGAATCGGTATCAACGCCAAAGGCGACGCGGAGCATTTAAAAATGGTCCCTTAGTGTTAACATTACACATTGCAACACATTTTAAACGCCTAACCTCTTCATATTGTTCGTTGCCTTGGGTTGGGAATTATAGACATGGTAACGCCAAAGCGCCACACAAAATATGGCACAAATAGCTCAAGGCGTTACAGTACTGTAATCGTGTAAAGTTCTCGTTTTTCATATTGAATGAAATTGCATATGCTTAACATTGTACCTTCAAACGCAACTTAAAGACTAATTATGATATAACAGCTTGGTCTCCTGGGTTGTGTATTGTAACCAGGGCACATCCAAGCGCCCTACCAAATATGGCGCCGATAGCTCAAGGCGTTACAGTACGGTTCTCGTGTAAAGTGCTCGTTTTTCATATTGAATGAAATTGCATATGCTTAATATTGCACCTTTAAACACAATTAAAAGACTATTTATGATATAACATCGTGTAATCCTGGGTTGTGTATTGTAACCAGGGCACAGCCAAGCGCCCTAAGAAATATGGCGCTAATAACTCAAAGCGCAAGAGGGCGGTAATAGTGTAAAGTACTCGTTTTGCTCTGTAATACAATGGTAATGCAATGCAATTACATGTACCAAGAAACGTCACAAAAACAAAACTCACCGATCCGGCAAAAATTAGGTGGATTATGTAGCCACTCATCTGTAACTGATCCTACCAAATATTTCGAATCGATGTCATCGCCCAAGGCCTGACGACGGGTTTAATGGTGTAACAAAACTCGAACAAAACTCACCAATCCGGTTTCCATTGGCTGCATCTCGATCCCACTGACGCCAAACTAAGCCACGTCAAATATTACGAATCGATATCAACCCCTAAGGCGACGCGGAGCATTTAAAAAAATGGTCCCTTAGTGTTAACATTACACATTGCAACACATTTTAAACGCCTATACTCATCATGTTGTTAGTTGCATAGGGTTGGGAATTATAGACATGGTACCACCCAAGCGCCACACCAAATATGGCACCAATAGCTCAAGGCGTTACAGTACGGTAATCGTGTAAATTTCTCGTTTTTCATATTGAATGAAATTGCATATGCTTTACATTGCACCTTCAAACGCAATTTAAAGACTAATTATGATATAACAGCTTGTTCTCCTGGGTTGTGTATTGTAACCAGGGCACATCCGAGCGCCCTACCAAATATGGCGCCGATAGCTCAAGGCGTTACAGTACGGTAATCGTGTAAAGTTCTCATTTTTCATATTGAATGAAATCTCTTATGCTTAACATTGCAAATTCAAACGCAATTTAAAGACTAATTATGATATAACAGCTTGTTCTCCTGGGTTGTGTATTGTGACCAGGGCACATCCAAGCGCCGTACCAAATATGGCGCCAATAACTCAAGGCGTTACAGTACGGTAATCGTGTAAAGTTCTCGTTTTACATATTGAATGAAATTGCATATGCTTAACATTGAACCTTCAAACGCAATTTAAAATCTAATTATGATATAACAGCTTGTTCTCCTGGGTTGTGTATTGTAACCAGGGCACAGCCATGCGCCCTACCAAATATGGCGCCAATAGCTCAAGGCGTTAGAGTACGGTAATCGTGTAAAGTTCTCGTTTTTCATATTGAATGAAATTGCATATGCTTGACATTGCACCTTCAAACGCAACTTAAAGACTAATTATGATATAACAGCTTGTTCTCCTGGGTTGTGTATTGTAACCAGGGCACAGCAGAGAGCCCTACGAAATATGGCGCTAATAACTCAAAGCGCAAGAGGACGGTAATAGTGTAAAGCACTCGTTTTGTTCTGTAATACAATGGTAATGCAATGCAATTACATGTACCAAGAAACGTCACAAAAACAAAACTCACCGATCCGGGAAAGATTAGGTGGATTATGTAGCCACTCACCTGTAACTGATCCCAACAAATATTTCGAATCGATGTCATTGCCCAAGGCCTCACGACGGGTTTAATGGAAAAACAAAACTCGAAAAACACTGACCAATCCGGTTTCCATTGGCTGCATCTCAATCCCACTGACGCCAAACTAAGCCACCTTAAATATTACGAATCGATATCAACGCCTAAGGCGACGCGGAGCGTTTAAAAAATGGTCCCTTAGTGTTAACATTACACATTGCAACACGTTTTAAACGCCTACACTCCTTATATTGTTCGTTGCCTTGGGTTGGGAATTATATACATGGTACCGCCCAAGGGCCACACCAAATATGGCGCCAATAGCTCAAGGCGTTACAGTACGGTAATCGTGTAAAGTTCTCGTTTTACATATTGAATGAAATTGCATATGCTTAACATTGCACCTTCAAACGCAATTTAAAGACTAATTATGATATAACAGCTTGTTCTCCTGGGTTGTGTATTGTAACAAGGGACAGTAAAGCGCCCTACCAAATATGGCGCCGATAGCTAAAGGCGTTACAGTACGGTAATCGTGTAAAGTTCTCGTTTTTCATATTGAAAGAAATTGCATATGCTTAACATTGCATCTTCAAACGCAATTTAAAGACTAATTATGATATAACAGATTGTTCTCCTGGGTTGTATATTGTAACCAGGGCACAGCTAAGCGCCCTACCAAATAGGGCGCTCATAACTCAAAGCGCTAGAGGACGGTAATAGTGTAAAGTACTCGTTTTGTTATGTAATACAATGGCAATGCAATGCAATTACCAAGAAACGTGACAAAAACAAAACTCACCGATCCGGCAAAGATTAGGTGGATTATGTAGCCACTCATCTGTAACTGATCCACACCAAATATTTCGAATTGATCTCATCGCCCAAGCCACACAAAGGGTTTAATGGAAAAACAAAACTCGAACAAAACTCACGAATCAGGTTTTCATTGGCTGCATCTCAATCCCACTGACGCCAAACTAAGCCACGTCAAATATTACGAATCGATATCAACAGCTAAGGCGACGCGGAGCGTTTAAAAAATGGTTCCTTAGTGTTAAAATTACACATTGCAACACATTTTAAACGCCTGCATTCCTCATAGTGTTCGTTGCCTTGGGTTGGGAATTATAGACATGGTACCCCACAAGCGCCACACCAAATATGGCGCCAATAGGTCAAGGCGTTACAGTACGGTAATCGTGTAAAGTTCTCGTTTTTCATATTGAATGAAATTGCTTATGCTTAACATTGCACCTTCAAACGCAACTTAAAGACTAATTATGATATAACAGCTTGTTCTCCTGGGTTGTGTATTGTAACCAGGGCACAGCCAAGCGCCCTACCAAATATGGCGCTCATAACTCATAGCTCTAGAGGACGGAAATGGAGTAAAGTACTCGTTTTGTTCTGTAATACAATGGTAATGCAATGCAATTACCAAGAAACGTGACAAAAATAAAACTCACCGATCCGGCAAAGATTAGGTGGATTATGTAACCACTCATCTGTAACTGATCCACACCAAATATTTCGAATCGATCTCATCGCCCAAGCCACACGAAGGGTTTAATGGAGAAACAAAACTCACGAATCCGGTTTCCATTGGCTGCATCTCAATCCCACTGACGCCAAACTAAGCCACGTCAAATATTACGAATCGATATCAACGCCTAAGGCGACGCGGAGCGTTTACAAAAATGTACCCTTAGTGTTAACATTACACATTGCAACACATTTTAAACGCCTACACTCCTCATATTGTTCGTTGCCTTGGGTTGGGAATTATAGACATGGTACCGCCCAAGCGCCACGCCAAATATGGCGCCAATAGCTCAAGGCGTTACAGTACGGTAATCGTGTAAAGTTCTCGTTTTTCTTATTGAATGAAATTGCATATGCTAAACATTGCGTCTTCAAAAGCAATTTGAAGACTAATGATGATATAACAGCTTGTTCTCCTGGGTAATGTGTTGTAACCAGGGCACAGCCAAGCGCAATACCAAATATGGCGCCAATAGCTCAAGGCGTTACAGTACGGTAATCGTGTAAAGTTCTCTTTTTACATATTGAATTAAATTGCATATGCTTTACATTGCACCTTCAAACGCAATTTAAAGACTAATTATAATACAACAGCTTGTTCTTCTGGGTTGTCTATTGTAACCAGGGCACAGCCAAGTGCCCTATCAAATATGGCGCCAATAACTCAAGGGGTTACAGTACGGTAATCGTGTAAATTTCTCGTTTTTCATATTGAATGAAATTGCATATGCTTAACATTGCACCTTCAAACGCAACTTAAAGACTAATTATGATATAACAGCTTGTTCTCCTGGGTTGTGTATTGTAACCAGGGCACAGCCAAGCGCCCTTCCAAATATGGCGCTCATAACTCAAAGCGCTAGATGACGGTAATATTGTTAAGTACTCGTTTTGTTCTGTAATGCAATGGTAATGCAATGCAATTACCAAGAAACGTGACAAAAACAAAACTCACCGATCCGGCAAAGATTAGGTGGATTATGTAGTCACTCATCTGTAACTGATCCTACCAAATATTTCGAATCGATCTCATCGCCCAAGGCCACACGACGGGTTTAATGGAGAAACAAAACTCGAAAAACACTCACCAATCCGGTTTCCATTGGCTGCATCTCAATCCCACTGACGCCAAACTAAGCCACGTCAAATATTACGAATCGATATCAACGCCTAAGGCGACGCGGAGCATTTAAAAAATGGTTCCTTAGTGTTAACATTACACATTGCAACACATTTTAAACGCCTGCATTCCTCATAGTGTTCGTTGCCTTGGGTTGGGAATTATAGACATGATACCCCACAAGCGCCACACCAATTATGGCGCCAATAGGTCAAGGCGTTACAGTACGGTAATCGTGTAAAGTTCTCGTTTTTCATATTGAATGAAATTGCTTATGCTTAACATTGCACCTTCAAACGCAACTTAAAGACTAATTATGATATAACAGCTTGTTCTCCTGGGTTGTGTATTGTAACCAGGGCACAGCCAAGCGCCCTACCAAATATGGCGCTCATAACTCAAAGCTCTAGAGGACGGAAATGGAGTAAAGTACTCGTTTTGTTCTGTAATACAATGGTAATGCAATGCAATTACCAAGAAACGTGACAAAAACAAAACTCACCGATCCGGCAAAGATTAGGTGGATTATGTAGCCACTCATCTGTAACTGATCCACACCAAATATTTCTAATCGATCTCATCGCCCAAGCCACACGAAGGGTTTAATGGAGAAACAAAACTCACGAATCCGGTTTCCATTGGCTGCATCTCAATCCCACTGACGCCAAACTAAGCCACGTCAAATATTACGAATCGATATCAACGCCTAAGGCGACGCGGAGCGTTTACAAAAATGTACCATTAGTGTTAACATTACACATTGCAACACATTTTAAACGCCTACACTCCTCATATTGTTCGTTGCCTTGGGTTGGGAATTATAGACATGGTACCGCCCAAGCGCCACGCCAAATATGGCGCCAATAGCTCAAGGCGTTACAGTACGGTAATCGTGTAAAGTTCTCGTTTTTCTTATTGAATGAAATTGCATATGCTAAACATTGCGTCTTCAAAAGCAATTTGAAGACTAATGATGATATAACAGCTTGTTCTCCTGGGTAATGTGTTGTAACCAGGGCACAGCCAAGCGCAATACCAAATATGGCGCCAATAGCTCAAGGCGTTACAGTACGGTAATCGTGTAAAGTTCTCTTTTTACATATTGAATTAAATTGCATATGCTTTACATTGCACATTCAAACGCAATTTAAAGACTAATTATAATACAACAGCTTGTTCTTCTGGGTTGTCTATTGTAACCAGGGCACAGCCAAGCGCCCTACCAAATATGGCGCCGATAGCTCAAGGCGTTACAGTACGGTAATCGTGTAAAGTTCTCGTTTTTCATATTAAATGAAATTGCATATGCTTAACGTTACACCTTCAAACGCAATTTAAAGACTAATTATGATATAACAGCTTGTTCTCCTGGGTTGTGTATTGTAACCAGGGCACAGCCAAGAGCCCTACCAAATATGGCGCCAATAACTCAAGGCGTTACAGTACGGTAATCGTGTAAAGTTCTCGTTTTTCATATTGAATGAAATTGCATATGCTTAACATTGCACCTTCAAACGCAACTTAAAGACTAATTATGATATAACATCTTGTTCTCCTGGGTTGTGTATTGTAACCAGGGCACAGCCAAGCGCCCTTTCAAATATAGCGCTCATAACTCAAAGCGCTAGAGGACGGTAATAGTGTTAAGTACTCGTTTTGTTCTGTAATGCAATGGTAATGCAATGCAATTACCAAGAAACGTGACAAAAACAAAACTCACCGATCCGGCAAAGATTAGGTGGATTATGTAGTCACTCATCTGTAACTGATCCTACCAAATATTTCGAATCGATCTCATCGCCCAAGGCCACACGACGGGTTTAATGGAGAAACAAAACTCGAAAAACACTCACCAATCCGGTTTCCATTGGCTGCATCTCAATCCCACTGACGCCAAACTAAGCAACGTCAAATATTACGAATCTATATCAACGTCTAAGGCGACGCGGAGCGTTTAAAAAATGGTCCCTAAGTGTTAACATTACACATTGCAACACATTTTAAACGCCTACACTCCTCATATTGTTCATTGCCTTGGGTTGGGAATTATAAACATGGTACCGCCCAAGCGCCACACAAAAAATGGCGCCAATAGCTCGAGGCATTACAGTACGGTAATCGTGTAAAGTTCTCGTTTTTCATATTGAATGAAATTGCATATTCTTAACATTGCATCTTCAAACGCAATTTGAAGACTAATTATGATATAACAGCTTGTTCTCCTGGGTTATGTGTTGTAACCAGGGCACAGCCAAGCGCAATACCAAATATGGCGCCAATAGCTCAAGGCGTTACAGTACGGTAATCGTGTAAAGTTCTCGTTTTACATATTGAATTAAATTGCATATGCTTAACGTTGCACCTTCAAACGCAATTTAAAGACTAATTATAATACAACAGCTTGTTCTTCTGGGTTGTCTATTGTAACCAGGGCACAGCCAAGCGCCCTACCAAATATGGCGCCGATAGCTCAAGGCGTTACAGTACGGTAATCGTGTAAAGTTCTCGTTTTTCATATTAAATGAAATTGCATATGCTTAACGTTACACCTTCAAACGCAATTTAAAGACTAATTATGATATAACAGCTTGTTCTCCTGGGTTGTGTATTGTAACCAGGGCACAGCCAAGCGCCCTACCAAATATGGCGCTCATAACTCAAAGCTCTAGAGGACGGAAATGGAGTAAAGTACTGGTTTTGTTCTGTAATACAATGGTAATGCAATGCAATTACCAAGAAACGTGACAAAAACAAAACTCACCGATCCGGCAAAGATTATGTGGATTATGTAGCCACTCATCTGTAACTGATCCACACCAAATATTTCGAATCGATCTCATCGCCCAAGCCACACAAAGGGTTTAATGGAAAAACAAAACTCGAACAAAACTCACGAATCAGGTTTTCATTGGCTGCATCTCAATCCCACTGACGCCAAACTAAGCCACGTCAAATATTACGAATCGATATCAACAGCTAAGGCGACGCGGAGCGTTTAAAAAATGGTTCCTTAGTGTTAAAATTACACATTGCAACACATTTTAAACGCCTGCATTCCTCATAGTGTTCGTTGCCTTGGGTTGGGAATTATAGACATGGTACCCCACAAGCGCCACACCAAATATGGCGCCAATAGGTCAAGGCGTTACAGTACGGTAATCGTGTAAAGTTCTCGTTTTTCATATTGAATGAAATTGCTTATGCTTAACATTGCACCTTCAAACGCAACTTAAAGACTAATTATGATATAACAGCTTGTTCTCCTGGGTTGTGTATTGTAACCAGGGCACAGCCAAGCGCCCTACCAAATATGGCGCTCATAACTCAAAGCTCTAGAGGACGGAAATGGAGTAAAGTACTGGTTTTGTTCTGTAATACAATGGTAAAGCAATGCAATTACCAAGAAACGTGACAAAAACAAAACTCACCGATACGGCAAAGATTAGGTGGATTATTTAACCACTCATCTGTAACTGATCCACACCAAATATTTCGAATCGATCTCATCACCCAAGCCACACGAAGGGTTTAATGGAGAAACAAAACTCACGAATCCGGTTTCCATTGGCTGCATCTCAATCCCACTGACGCCAAACTAAGCCACGTCAAATATTACGAATCGATATCAACGCCTAAGGCGACGCGAGCGTTTACAAAAATGTACCCTTAGTGTTAACATTACACATTGCAACACATTTTAAACGCCTACACTCCTCATATTGTTCGTTGCCTTGGGTTGGAATTATAGACATGGTACCGCCCAAGCGCCACGCCAAATATGGCGCCGATAGCTCAAGGCGTTACAGTACGGTAATCGTGTAAAGTTCTCGTTTTTCTTATTGAATGAAATTGCATATGCTAAACATTGCGTCTTCAAAAGCAATTTGAAGACTAATGATGATATAACAGCTTGTTCTCCTGGGTAATGTGCTGTAACCAGGGCACAGCCAAGCGCAATACCAAATATGGCGCCAATAGCTCAAGGCGTTACAGTACGGTAATCGTGTAAAGTTCTCTTTTTACATATTGAATTAAATTGCATATGCTTTACATTGCACCTTCAAACGCAATTTAAAGACTAATTATAATACAACAGCTTGTTCTTCTGGGTTGTCTATTGTAACCAGGGCACAGCCAAGCGCCCTACTAAATATGGCGCCGATAGCTCTAGGCGTTTCAGTACGGTAATCGTGTAAAGTTCTCGTTTTTCATATTAAATGAAATTGAACATATGCTTAACGTTACACATTCAAACGTAATTTAAAGACTAATTATGATATAACAGCTTGTTCTCCTGGGTTGTGTATTGTAACCAGGGCACGGCCAAGTGCCCTACCAAATATGGCGCCAATAACTCAAGGGGTTACAGTACGGTAATCGTGTAAAGTTCTCGTTTTTCATATTGAATGAAATTGCATATGCTTAACATTGCACCTTCAAACGCAACTTAAAGACTAATTATGATATAACAGCTTGTTCTCCTGGGTTGTGTATTGTAACCAGGGCACAGCCAAGCGCCCTTCCAAATATGGCGCTCATAACTCAAAGCGCTAGATGACGGTAATAGTGTTAAGTACTCGTTTTGTTCTGTAATGCAATGGTAATGCAATTCAATTACCAAGAAACGTGACAAAAACAAAACTCACCGATCCGGCAAAGATTAGGTGGATTATGTAGTCACTCATCTGTAACTGATCCTACCAAATATTTCGAATCGATCTCATCGCCCAAGGCCACACGACGGGTTTAATGGAGAAACAAAACTCGAAAAACACTCACCAATCCGGTTTCCATTGGCTGCATCTCAATCCCACTGACGCCAAACTAAGCCACGTCAAATATTACGAATTGATATGAACGCCTAAGGCGACGCGGAGCGTTTAAAAAATGGTTCCTTAGTGTTAACATTACACATTGCAACACATTTTAAACGCCTGCATTCCTCATAGTGTTCGTTGCCTTGGGTTGGGAATTATAGACATGGTACTCCACAAGCGCCACACCAAATATGGCGCCAATAGGTCAAGGCGTTACAGTACGGTAATCGTGTAAAGTTCTCGTTTTTCATATTGAATGAAATTGCTTATACTTAACATTGCACCTTCAAACGCAACTTAAAGACTAATTATGATATAACAGCTTGTTCTCCTGGGTTGTGTATTGTAACCAGGGCACAGCCAAGCGCCCTACCAAATATGGCGCTCATAACTCAAAGCTCTAGAGGACGGAAATGGAGTAAAGTACTCGTTTTGTTCTGTAATACAATGGTAATGCAATGCAATTACCAAGAAACGTGACAAAAACAAAACTCACCGATCCGGCAAAGATTAGGTGGATTATGTAGCCACTCATCTGTAACTGATCCACACCAAATATTTCGAATCGATCTCATCGCCCAAGCCACACGAAGGGTTTAATGGAGAAACAAAACTCACGAATCCGGTTTCCATTGGCTGCATCTCAATCCCACTGACGCCAAACTAAGCCACGTCAAATATTACGAATCGATATCAACGCCTAAGGCGACGCGGAGCGTTTACAAAAATGTACCCTTAGTGTTAACATTACACATTGCAACACATTTTAAACGCCTACACTCCTCATATTGTTCATTGCCTTGGGTTGGGAATTATACACATGGCACCGCCCAAGCGCCACACAAAAAATGGCGCCAATAGCTCAAGGCATTACAGTACGGTAATCGTGTAAAGTTCTCGTTTTTCATATTGAATGAAATTGCATATTCTTAACATTGCATCTTCAAACGCAATTTGAAGACTAATTATGATATAACAGCTTGTTCTCCTGGGTTATGTGTTGTAACCAGGGCACAGCCAAGCGCAATACCAAATATGGCGCCAATAGCTCAAGGCGTTACAGTACGGTAATCGTGTAAAGTTCTCGTTTTACATATTGAATTAAATTGCATATGCTTAACGTTGAACCTTCAAACGCAATTTAAAGACTAATTATAATACAACAGCTTGTTCTTCTGGGTTGTCTATTGTAACCAGGGCACAGCCAAGCGCCCTACCAAATATGGCGCCGATAGCTCAAGGCGTTACAGTACGGTAATCGTGTAAAGTTCTCGTTTTTCATATTAAATGAAATTGCATATGCTTAACGTTACACCTTCAAACGCAATTTAAAGACTAATTATGATATAACAGCTTGTTCTCCTGGGTTGTGTATTGTAACCAGGGCACAGCCAAGTGCCCTACCAAATATGGCGCCAATAACTCAAGGCGTTACAGTACGGTAATCGTGTAAAGTTCTCGTTTTTCATATTGAATGAAATTGCATGTGCTTAACATTGCACCTTCAAACGCAACTTTAAGACTAATTATGATATAACAGCTTGTTCTCCTGGGTTGTGTATTGTAACAAGGGCACAGCCAAGCGCCCTACCAAATATGGCGCTCATAACTCAAAGCGCTAGAGGACGGTAATAGTGTTAAGTACTCGTTTTGTTCTGTAATGCAATGGTAATGCAATGCAATTACCAAGAAACGTGACAAAAACAAAACTCACCGATCCGGCAAAGATTAGGTGGATTATGTAGTCACTCATCTGTAACTGATCCTACCAAATATTTCGAATCGATCTCATCGCCCAAGGCCACACGACGGGTTTAATGGAGAAAGAAAACTCGAAAAACACTCACCAATCCGGTTTCCATTGGCTGCATCTCAATCCCACAGACGCCAAATTAAGCCACGTCAAATATTACGAATCGATATCAACGCCTAAGGCGACGCGGAGCGTTTAAAAAATGGTCCCTTAGTGTTAACATTACACACTGCAACACATTTTAAACGCCTACACTCCTCGTATTGTTCGTTGCCTTGGGTTGGGAATTATAGACATGGTACCGCCCAAGCGCCACGCCAAATATGGCGCCAATAGCTCAAGGCGTTACAGTACGGTAATCGTGTAAAGTTCTCGTTTTTCTTATTGAATGAAATTGCATATGCTAAACATTGCGTCTTCAAAAGCAATTTGAAGACTAATGATGATATAACAGCTTGTTCTCCTGGGTAATGTGTTGTAACCAGGGCACAGCCAAGCGCAATACCAAATATGGCGCCAATAGCTCAAGGCGTTACAGTACGGTAATCGTGTAAAGTTCTCTTTTTACATATTGAATTAAATTGCATATGCTTTACATTGCACATTCAAACGCAATTTAAAGACTAATTATAATACAACAGCTTGTTCTTCTGGGTTGTCTATTGTAACCAGGGCACAGCCAAGCGCCCTACCAAATATGGCGCCGATAGCTCAAGGCGTTACAGTACGGTAATCGTGTAAAGTTCTCGTTTTTCATATTAAATGAAATTGCATATGCTTAACGTTACACCTTCAAACGCAATTTAAAGACTAATTATGATATAACAGCTTGTTCTCCTGGGTTGTGTATTGTAACCAGGGCACAGCCAAGAGCCCTACCAAATATGGCGCCAATAACTCAAGGCGTTACAGTACGGTAATCGTGTAAAGTTCTCGTTTTTCATATTGAATGAAATTGCATATGCTTAACATTGCACCTTCAAACGCAACTTAAAGACTAATTATGATATAACATCTTGTTCTCCTGGGTTGTGTATTGTAACCAGGGCACAGCCAAGCGCCCTTTCAAATATAGCGCTCATAACTCAAAGCGCTAGAGGACGGTAATAGTGTTAAGTACTCGTTTTGTTCTGTAATGCAATGGTAATGCAATGCAATTACCAAGAAACGTGACAAAAACAAAACTCACCGATCCGGCAAAGATTAGGTGGATTATGTAGTCACTCATCTGTAACTGATCCTACCAAATATTTCGAATCGATCTCATCGCCCAAGGCCACACGACGGGTTTAATGGAGAAACAAAACTCGAAAAACACTCACCAATCCGGTTTCCATTGGCTGCATCTCAATCCCACAGACGCCAAACTAAGCAACGTCAAATATTACGAATCTATATCAACGTCTAAGGCGACGCGGAGCGTTTAAAAAATGGTCCCTAAGTGTTAACATTACACATTGCAACACATTTTAAACGCCTACACTCCTCATATTGTTCATTGCCTTGGGTTGGGAATTATAAACATGGTACCGCCCAAGCGCCACACAAAAAATGGCGCCAATAGCTCGAGGCATTACAGTACGGTAATCGTGTAAAGTTCTCGTTTTTCATATTGAATGAAATTGCATATTCTTAACATTGCATCTTCAAACGCAATTTGAAGACTAATTATGATATAACAGCTTGTTCTCCTGGGTTCTGTGTTGTAACCAGGGCACAGCCAAGCGCAATACCAAATATGGCGCCAATAGCTCAAGGCGTTACAGTACGGTAATCGTGTAAAGTTCTCGTTTTACATATTGAATTAAATTGCATATGCTTAACGTTGCACCTTCAAACGCAATTTAAAGACTAATTATAATACAACAGCTTGTTCTTCTGGGTTGTCTATTGTAACCAGGGCACAGCCAAGCGCCCTACCAAATATGGCGCCGATAGCTCAAGGCGTTACAGTACGGTAATCGTGTAAAGTTCTCGTTTTTCATATTAAATGAAATTGCATATGCTTAACGTTACACCTTCAAACGCAATTTAAAGACTAATTATGATATAACAGCTTGTTCTCCTGGGTTGTGTATTGTAACCAGGGCACAGCCAAGCGCCCTACCAAATATGGCGCTCATAACTCAAAGCTCTAGAGGACGGAAATGGAGTAAAGTACTGGTTTTGTTCTGTAATACAATGGTAATGCAATGCAATTATCAAGAAACGTGACAAAAACAAAACTCACCGATCCGGCAAAGATTATGTGGATTATGTAGCCACTCATCTGTAACTGATCCACACCAAATATTTCGAATCGATCTCATCGCCCAAGCCACACAAAGGGTTTAATGGAAAAACAAAACTCGAACAAAACTCACGAATCAGGTTTTCATTGGCTGCATCTCAATCCCACTGACGCCAAACTAAGCCACGTCAAATATTACGAATCGATATCAACAGCTAAGGCGACGCGGAGCGTTTAAAAAATGGTTCCTTAGTGTTAAAATTACACATTGCAACACATTTTAAACGCCTGCATTCCTCATAGTGTTCGTTGCCTTGGGTTGGGAATTATAGACATGGTACCCCACAAGCGCCACACCAAATATGGCGCCAATAGGTCAAGGCGTTACAGTACGGTAATCGTGTAAAGTTCTCGTTTTTCATATTGAATGAAATTGCTTATGCTTAACATTGCACCTTCAAACGCAACTTAAAGACTAATTATGATATAACAGCTTGTTCTCCTGGGTTGTGTATTGTAACCAGGGCACAGCCAAGCGCCCTACCAAATATGGCGCTCATAACTCAAAGCTCTAGAGGACGGAAATGGAGTAAAGTACTGGTTTTGTTCTGTAATACAATGGTAAAGCAATGCAATTACCAAGAAACGTGACAAAAACAAAACTCACCGATACGGCAAAGATTAGGTGGATTATGTAACCACTCATCTGTAACTGATCCACACCAAATATTTCGAATCGATCTCATCGCCCAAGCCACACGAAGGGTTTAATGGAGAAACAAAACTCACGAATCCGGTTTCCATTGGCTGCATCTCAATCCCACTGACGCCAAACTAAGCCACGTCAAATATTACGAATCGATATCAACGCCTAAGGCGACGCGAGCGTTTACAAAAATGTACCCTTAGTGTTAACATTACACATTGCAACACATTTTAAACGCCTACACTCCTCATATTGTTCGTTGCCTTGGGTTGGAATTATAGACATGGTACCGCCCAAGCGCCACGCCAAATATGGCGCCAATAGCTCAAGGCGTTACAGTACGGTAATCGTGTAAAGTTCTCGTTTTTCTTATTGAATGAAATTGCATATGCTAAACATTGCGTCTTCAAAAGCAATTTGAAGACTAATGATGATATAACAGCTTGTTCTCCTGGGTTATGTGCTGTAACCAGGGCACAGCCAAGCGCAATACCAAATATGGCGCCAATAGCTCAAGGCGTTACAGTACGGTAATCGTGTAAAGTTCTCTTTTTACATATTGAATTAAATTGCATATGCTTTACATTGCACCTTCAAACGCAATTTAAAGACTAATTATAATACAACAGCTTGTTCTTCTGGGTTGTCTATTGTAACCAGGGCACAGCCAAGCGCCCTACTAAATATGGCGCCGATAGCTCTAGGCGTTTCAGTACGGTAATCGTGTAAAGTTCTCGTTTTTCATATTAAATGAAATTGAACATATGCTTAACGTTACACTTTCAAACGCAATTTAAAGACTAATTATGATATAACAGCTTGTTCTCCTGGGTTGTGTATTGTAACCAGGGCACGGCCAAGTGCCCTACCAAAAATGGCGCCAATAACTCAAGGGGTTACAGTACGGTAATCGTGTAAAGTTCTCGTTTTTCATATTGAATGAAATTGCATATGCTTAACATTGCACCTTCAAACGCAACTTAAAGACTAATTATGATATAACAGCTTGTTCTCCTGGGTTGTGTATTGTAACCAGGGCACAGCCAAGCGCCCTTCCAAATATGGCGCTCATAACTCAAAGCGCTAGATGACGGTAATAGTGTTAAGTACTCGTTTTGTTCTGTAATGCAATGGTAATGCAATGCAATTACCAAGAAACGTGACAAAAACAAAACTCACCGATCCGGCAAAGATTAGGTGGATTATGTAGTCACTCATCTGTAACTGATCCTACCAAATATTTCGAATCGATCTCATCGCCCAAGGCCACACGACGGGTTTAATGGAGAAACAAAACTCGAAAAACACTCACCAATCCGGTTTCCATTGGCTGCATCTCAATCCCACTGACGCCAAACTAAGCCACGTCAAATATTACGAATTGATATCAACGCCTAAGGCGACGCGGAGCGTTTAAAAAATGGTTCCTTAGTGTTAACATTACACATTGCAACACATTTTAAACGCCTGCATTCCTCATAGTGTTCGTTGCCTTGGGTTGGGAATTATAGACATGGTACTCCACAAGCGCCACACCAAATATGGCGCCAATAGGTCAAGGCGTTACAGTACGGTAATCGTGTAAAGTTCTCGTTTTTCATATTGAATGAAATTGCTTATACTTAACATTGCACCTTCAAACGCAACTTAAAGACTAATTATGATATAACAGCTTGTTCTCCTGGGTTGTGTATTGTAACCAGGGCACAGCCAAGCGCCCTACCAAATATGGCGCTCATAACTCAAAGCTCTAGAGGACGGAAATGGAGTAAAGTACTCGTTTTGTTCTGTAATACAATGGTAATGCAATGCAATTACCAAGAAACGTGACAAAAACAAAACTCACCGATCCGGCAAAGATTAGGTGGATTATGTAGCCACTCATCTGTAACTGATCCACACCAAATATTTCGAATCGATCTCATCGCCCAAGCCACACGAAGGGTTTAATGGAGAAACAAAACTCACGAATCCGGTTTCCATTGGCTGCATCTCAATCCCACTGACGCCAAACTAAGCCACGTCAAATATTACGAATCGATATCAACGCCTAAGGCGACGCGGAGCGTTTACAAAAATGTACCCTTAGTGTTAACATTACACATTGCAACACATTTTAAACGCCTACACTCCTCATATTGTTCATTGCCTTGGGTTGGGAATTATACACATGGTACCGCCCAAGCGCCACACAAAAATGGCGCCAATAGCTCAAGGCATTACAGTACGGTAATCGTGTAAAGTTCTCGTTTTTCATATTGAATGAAATTGCATATTCTTAACATTGCATCTTCAAACGCAATTTGAAGACTAATTATGATATAACAGCTTGTTCTCCTGGGTTATGTGTTGTAACCAGGGCACAGCCAAGCGCAATACCAAATATGGCGCCAATAGCTCAAGGCGTTACAGTACGGTAATCGTGTAAAGTTCTCGTTTTACATATTGAATTAAATTGCATATGCTTAACGTTGAACCTTCAAACGCAATTTAAAGACTAATTATAATACAACAGCTTGTTCTTCTGGGTTGTCTATTGTAACCAGGGCACAGCCAAGCGCCCTACCAAATATGGCGCCGATAGCTCAAGGCGTTACAGTACGGTAATCGTGTAAAGTTCTCGTTTTTCATATTAAATGAAATTGCATATGCTTAACGTTACACCTTCAAACGCAATTTAAAGACTAATTATGATATAACAGCTTGTTCTCCTGGGTTGTGTATTGTAACCAGGGCACAGCCAAGTGCCCTACCAAATATGGCGCCAATAACTCAAGGCGTTACAGTACGCTAATCGTGTAAAGTTCTCGTTTTTCATATTGAATGAAATTGCATATGCTTAACATTGCACCTTCAAACGCAACTTTAAGACTAATTATGATATAACAGCTTGTTCTCCTGGGTTGTGTATTGTAACAAGGGCACAGCCAAGCGCCCTACCAAATATGGCGCTCATAACTCAAAGCGCTAGAGGACGGTAATAGTGTTAAGTACTCGTTTTGTTCTGTAATGCAATGGTAATGCAATGCAATTACCAAGAAACGTGACAAAAACAAAACTCACCGATCCGGCAAAGATTAGGTGGATTATGTAGTCACTCATCTGTAACTGATCCTACCAAATATTTCGAATCGATCTCATCGCCCAAGGCCACACGACGGGTTTAATGGAGAAAGAAAACTCGAAAAACACTCACCAATCCGGTTTCCATTGGCTGCATCTCAATCCCACAGACGCCAAATTAAGCCACGTCAAATATTACGAATCGATATCAACGCCTAAGGCGACGCGGAGCGTTTAAAAAATGGTCCCTTAGTGTTAACATTACACACTGCAACACATTTTAAACGCCTACACTCCTCGTATTGTTCGTTGCCTTGGGTTGGGAATTATAGACATGGTACCGCCCAAGCGACACACAAAATATGGCACAAATAGCTCAAGGGGTTACAGTACTGTAATCGTGTAAAGTTCTCGTTTTTCATATTGAATAAAATTGCATATGCTTAACATTGCACCTTCAAACGCAACTTAAAGACTAATTATGATATAACAGCTTGTTCTCCTGGGTTGTGTATTGTAACCAGGACACAGCGAAGCGCCCTACTAAATAATGCGCCGATAGCTCAAGGCGTTACAGTACGTACGGTAATCGTGTAAAGTTCTCGTTTTTCATATTGAATGAAATTGCATATGCTTAACATTACACCATCAAACGCAATTTGAAGACTAATTATGATATAACAGCTTGTTCTCCTGGGTTGTGTATTGTAACCAGGGCACAGCCAAGCGCCCTACCAAAAATGGCGCCAATAGCTCAAGGCGTTACAGTACGGTAATCGTGTAAATTTCTCGTTTTTCATATTGAATGAAATTGCATATGCTTAACATTGCACCTTCAAGCGCAATTTAAAGACTAATTATGATATAACAGCTTGTTCTCCTGGGTTGTGTATTGTAACCAGGGCACATCCGAGCGCCCTACCAAATATGGCGCCGATAGCTCAAGGCGTTACAGTACGGTAATCGTGTAAAGTTCTCGTGTTTTATATTGAATGAAATTGCATATGCTTAACATTGCACCTACAAACGCAATTTAAAGACTAATTATGATATAACATCTTGTTCTCCTGAGATGTGTATTGCAACCAGGGCACAGCGAAGCGCCCTACTAAATAATGCGCCGATAGCTCAAGGCGTTACAGTACGTACGGTAATCGTGTAAAGTTCTCGTTTTTCATATTGAATGAAATTGCATATGCTTAACATTACACCATCAAACGCAATTTGAAGACTAATTATGATATAACAGCTTTTTCTCCTGGGTTGTGTATTGTAACCAGGGCACAGCCAAGCGCCCTACCAAAAATGGCGCCAATAGCTCAAGGCGTTACAGTACGGTAATCGTGTAAATTTCTCGTTTTTCATATTGAATGAAATTGCATATGCTTAACATTGCACCTTCAAACGCAATTTAAAGACTAATTATGATATAACAGCTTGTTCTCCTGGGTTGTGTATTGTAACCAGGGCACATCCGAGCGCCCTACCAAATATGGCGCCGATAGCTCAAGGCGTTACAGTACGGTAATCGTGTAAAGTTCTCGTGTTTTATATTGAATGAAATTGCATATGCTTAATATTGCACCTTCAAACGCAATTTAAAGACTAATTATGATATAACATCTTGTTCTCCTGAGATGTGTATTGCAACCAGGGCACAGCGAAGCGCCCTACCAAATATGGCGCCGATAGCTCAAGGCGTTACAGTACGGTAATCGTGTAAATTTCTCGTTTTTGATATTGAATGAAATTGCATATTCCTAATATTGCATCTTAAAACGCAATTTAAAGACTAATTATGATATAACAGCTTGTTCTCCTGGGTTGTGTTTTGTAACCAGGGCGTAGCCATACGACCTACCAAATATGGCGCCAATAGCTCAAGACGTTACAGTACAGTAATCGTGTAAAATTCGCGCTTTTCATATAGAATGAAATTGCATATGGTTAACATTGCACCTTCAAACGCAACTTAAAGACTAATTATGATATAACAGCTTGTTCTCCTGGGTTGTGTATTGTAACAAGGGCACAGCCAAGCGCCCTACCAAATATGGCGCTCATAACTCAAAGCGCTAGAGGACGGTAATAGTGTAAATACTCGTTTTGTTCTGTAATACAATGGTAATGCAATGCAAATAGCAAGAAACGTGACGAAAACAAAACTCACCGATCCGGGAAAGATTAGGTGGATTATGTAGTCACTCATCTGTAACTAATCCTCACCAAGTATTTCGAATCGATCTCACCGAGCAAGGCTACACTACGGGTTTAATGGAGAAACAAAACTCGAACAAAACTCACCAATCCGGTTTCCATTGGCTGCATCTCGATCCCACTGACGCCAAACTAAGACACGTCAAATATTACGAATCGATATCAACGCCTAAGGCGACGTAGAGCATTTTAAAAAATGGTCGCTTAGTGTTAACATTACACATTGCAACACATTTTAAACGCCTATACTCCTCATGTTGTTAGTTGCATAGGGTTGGGAATTATAGACATGGTACCACCCAAGCGCCACACCAAATATGGCGCCAATAGCTCAAGGCGTTACAGTACGGTAATCGTGTAAAATTCTCGTTTTTCATATAGAATGAAATTGCATATGCTTAACATTGCACCTTCAAACGCAACTTAAAGACTAATTATGATATAACAGCTTGTTCTCCTGGGTTGTGTATTGTAACAAGGGCACAGCCAAGCGCCCTACCAAATATGGCGCTCATAACTCAATGCGCTAGAGGACGGTAATAGTGTAAAGTACTCGTTTTGTTCTGTAATACAATGGTAATGCAATGCAAATAGCTAGAAACGTGAAGAAAAGAAAACTCACCGATCCGGCAAAGATTAGGTGGATTATGTAGCCACTCATCTGTGACTAATCCACACCAAGTATTTCGAATCGATCTCACCGAGCAAGGCTACACGACGGGTTAAATGGAGAAACAAAACTCGAACAAAACTCACCAATCCGGTTTCCATTGGCTGCATCTCGATCCCACTGACGCCAAACTAAGCCACGTCAAATATTACGAATCGATATCAACGCCTAAGGCGACGCGGAGCATTTAAAAAAATGGTCCCTTAGTGTTAACATTACACATTGTAACACATTTTAAACGCCTATACTCATCATGTTTAGTTGCATAGGGTTGGGAATTATAGACATAGTACCACCCAAGCGCCACACCAAATATGGCACCAATAGCTCATTGCGTTACAGTACGGTAATCGTATGAAGTTCTCGTTTTTCATATTGAATGAAATCTCTTATGCTTAACATTGCACTTTCAAACGCAATTTAAAGACTAATTATGATATAACAGCTTGTTCTCCTGGCTTGTGTATTGTGACCAGGGCACAGCCAAGCGCCGTACCAAATATGGCGAAAATAGCTCAAGGCGTTACAGTACGGTAATCGTGTAAAATTTTTGTTTTACATATTGAATGAAATTGCATATGCTTACAGTACTTGAGATTGAAGACGCAACACTTTTATCAATCAGTCAGCGATCCGTCAGCGTTCCAAAATCCGTCACCAATCAGTTATCAATCAGTCAGATCAGTCAAATCGTTCCGAATCCGTCAGATCGTTCCCAATCCGTCCATCCGTCAATTGACGGATTTGGAACGATTTGACTGATCTGACGGATTGATTTGGACTGATCGCTCCAATCCGTCCATTCAACTTCCGGTTAGTAAAATTAATATTTCGAAATGTGAAAATTCGTTTCACTCGCAAATATTAGAAGTATAAAAATGTCAACTGTTATGTCCTCATTGATGGATCGTTTTATCTAATATTAAGGCTAAAACTGGTCTAAAAATGGAAATTCTCCCTATCTATTACTAATGCATCTGTGACGAAATATAAACATTACCTAGTGTAACAAAATAATTGAAACAAAGTAAATTTAAAAACGCACACACACAATGACTTTAAAAAAGCATCTCGCGTGCCAAGGCGTACGTCCGTATTTTGAAAGCGGAAAACGTCTAGTCTAAAGTTATAAATGATAAATGGAAATCCCCCCCCCCCCATAAAAAAATCTATGACTAATGCATCTTTGACGTCATATAAACATCACATAGTGTCATTTTATTAAAAAATAATGAAAAATAGAAATGAAAAAAAACCACACACACAATAAATTCAAAAAATATTTGACCTCGCATGCCAAGGCGTACATCTCGTATTTGTCTTCGAAAAGTTTTTAAGCGGAAAAAGCGAGAAACACGAAAAACGTGAAGGCGAAATCGTAACATTTTTCCACTTCGCCTTTTCGCGTTAGCATTATATGTATGTTTGAAGTTTGTTTAACACTATTTAAAAAAATTATATAAGTTTATATAATATGACGTCGAGTGTTTATTGGGAAGAGCTGGAGTACCCAACGAAACAGCAAAGTTTCGACAGGAAAACTGGTGCTCTTTGCAAATTTATAGGGATGTGTCGAGCACACCATCTCGCTGTAAGGATCAAACATACAACTTGGTGATCAATAATAGGTTACTGCTACCTTAACCTCCGAGGTCGTGGTTTTTTTTATTGTAAACGCTTAAAAAGATCATTTGTCGTGGTTTGATCAGTTTTAATTCTTTGCCACAGTTCCTATGAATTCCGATGTATAATACTGAATAAGATTTACGACAAAAGCGAAAACATCTATTTATATATTTTATTAACTACCCCATAGTGTCACATGAATTTACACAGAATTAAATAAAGAATAAACTTATGTGCCACAGTTCTTAAAAATTCCGCTGTATAATACTGAATAAGATTCACGACACAGGCGAAAACATCTATTTATATATTTTATTCACTATATATCTCACTGTGTCACATGAATTAACAGAGAATTAAATCTCAAATAAAGAAGAAGGGGCCTCGTTGGCCGAGTGATCAAGGTAACTCGTCTACTATTGATCACGTGGTCTGTCAACACAGAGATTGTGGGTTCGATTCTCACTGCAGTCAGGGTGTATTCGACTCCAATCTTAATTGACAAGGATTTTCCTACCGCAGGTCGGGGGTTTTTTCCGGGTACTCCGGCTTCCTCCCCCAATACAAACACCATTCAAACAAACAAACAAATAAAGAATAAACAAACTGCTGTGCCACAATTCCTAAGAATTCCGGTGTATAATACTGAATACGATTTACGACAAAAACGAAAACATCTATTTATATATTTTATTCACTATCTCATTGTGTCACATGATTTTACACAGAATTAAATCTCAAATAAAGATTAAATTACTAACAGCGTTTGTATATCGAAGCTTATGAGTTAAAAATGCGAACATGTAAGCGTGATACGAAAATCAATTCTGCTTTCGCATTTTAGCCGTCGTAATTGTTTATTTTACGATTTCTTTTAAAGTCATTCCACAATTAATGATATATAAGTATAAATGGTTTCCTTTAAATTAGGAAGTACTTGAAATTGGTTGATAGGTTTAACAGAGCTGCCCAGCGCGTCCTCAGCTGGCGGACATGGGATGTTCTCCCGTTATTTATATATATTTTTTTGGGGGGGTGGGGGTGGTTCAGGTCATATTAAAATTGCCGCGAACCATAGTGACATGTTTAGAGAGTGTCACGCTCCTTGTACGAAAACAAAGGAAATCTTACTCCCCAACCCATGCCCCATATTTTTCAAAATTGCCCTTTTGTCCATCTTTCTCTAATTGATTGAAGGAGCCGAATGGTGATGTTAGTTCCTCAACTATTGATCACGTGGTCTGTCAACACTGAGGTTTCGTGTTCGAATCTCACTGCAGGCAGGGTGCACTCGACTTAATTGGAAGGGAGCCAGTTTTCCTACTGGAGGACGGGTGTTTTATCCGGGTACTCCGGTTTCCTTCTCAAATAAAAACTTGACGCCATGATATAGCTGAAAAATTGCTGAAAATGGATTAAACAATATTTAAACAAGCAAACAAATCTAATTGATTTATATTTAACTTATTCTCGTCATGAATAGAGCTGAAATACTCTCGCTGAAAGAAAAGCAAACAATCAATCAATACAATAAGTTATTGTTTAAATTGAATGACACTCTTTTAAAGGCAAGTTTTGAAATGGTTCCGCTTCATCGATGTGACACTGTAATGGCAATCTTAAGACCTAAACAATTTATAACGTTTTGTTAAAAAAAAATACTATTTCGTACTGAAACACGTGTCTATCTGTAACACATTTTTACGCTTAACCTCAGTATTCGCAGACAATTCTCCCCGGCGTTATTGGGGCCTAGGTGGCTGATTGGTTAGTCATCTACTAGTTGTCACATGCCTGTCAACAGGTTGTGGATTTTCGAACGACTGCAGATAGGGTGCCCCAAATTCCACTTTAATTGACAAAAGACTGTCGGTTTTTTACCTGTTCTCCGGCTTCCTCCCACCCCACCCCCAATAAAAAATGGACGCCATGAAAACAAATGGAACAATCCAGCGTAATTGTATGTATACTTTTTTTAACCAAATTTTATTGCCTGTGCAATAAAAAATTGCGACAAGAATTGCTGTATATTTTACAATACAACTTTTGTTTAGTAAACAATGCGTTTTGATTGACAATGATTGTTTAACAGTTGAACAATTGTTATACACAACAGTTTTATAATTGTATTTAAAATGTTGTAGACAAAATAAAAACACGCAGGCATACATTTAAGTAACTAATAATGATGTCAAAAAGAGGCTACGTTCTTTGCTAAATGTGAAATAAATCTGTTACTAATTGGGGGAGTCGGGTCGGCTTAATATATGACAAAAAATATACATGTAACAGGTCGCAAAAAATCACGAGTCGCGGGAATAAAAAAAGAGAATCAATAATGGATTACGAAAAAAAAACCATTTACCTCTTCGTTACTGATATGCCTTAAATAGAAGTTTTTTGAAGGTTTACAGGACTCGGTTCCCAGATATGTCCTGCTTTAAAGAAATGTGCTTAATTATATAATATAAAGAAAAAAAATTCTTTAAAATATGTTTATTTATTCAGTTAGAACGAGACATTGTATTAACAATTCTTTTAATCGCATGTTTTTATTTTATTATAAAAAAGGTATAATAACTGCATATATTATATACAAATGACGCAGAATCCGTTTTATCTTCAAATTATTAATTTATACGAATCCGTCAATAAACTAACCGATTTATGCATATAATTAAATGACGGATTCTGGATCGCACTGATTGGACTGATCGCACTGATCGCTGACGGTTACCAAGGTAATGACGGATTCATAATTTTTGACGGATCAATCAGTCAGCGATCCGTCAGCGTTCCAAAATCCGTCAGCAATCAGTTATCAATCAGTCAAAGTGTTGCGTTTACGGGTGCAAGTACTGTAACATTGAACCTTCAAACGCAATTTAAAATCTTATTATGATATAACATCATGTTCTCCTGGGTTGTGTATTGTAACCAGGGCACAACCAAGCGCCGTAAAAAATATGGCGCCAATAGCTCAAGGCGTTACAGTACGTTAATCGTGTAAAATTCTCGTTTTTCATATTGAATGAAAATGCATATGCTTAACATTGCACCTTCAAACGCAACTTTAAGACTAATTATGATATAACAGCTTGTTCTCCTGGGTTGTTTATTGTAATCAGGGCACAGCCAAGCGGCCTACCAAATATGGCGCTCATAACTCAAAGCGCAAGAGGACGGTAATTGTGTAAAGTACTCTTTTTGTTCTGTAATACAATGGTAATGCAATGCAATTCGCAAGAAACGTGACAAAAACAAAACTCACTGATCCGGCAAAGATTAGGTGGATTATGCAGCCAATCATCTGTAACTAATCCACACCAAATATTTCGAATCGATCTAATCGCCCAAGACCACACGACGGATTTAATGGAGAAACAAAACTCGAACAAAACTCACCAATCCTGTTTCCATTGGCTGCATCTCAATCCCACTGACGTCAAACTAAGCCACGTCAAATATTACGAATCGATATCAACGCCTAAGGCGACGCGGAGCGTTTAAAAAATGGTCCCTTACGGTGAACATTACACCTTGCAACACATTTTAAACGCCTATACTCCCAATATTGTTCGTTGTCTTGGGTTGGAATTATAGACATGGTACCGCCCAATCCCCACACCAAATATGGCGCCAATAGCGCAAGGCGTTACAGTACGGTAATCGTGTACATTTCTCGTTTTTCATGTTGAATGAACTTGCATGTGATTAACATTGCACCTTCAAACGCAATTTAAAGACTGATTATGAGATAACAGTTTGTTCTCCTGGGTTGTGTATTGTAACCAGGGCACATTCAAGCGCCCTACCAAATATGGCGCCGATAGCTCAAGGCGTTACAGTACGGTAATCGTGTAAATTTCTCGTTTTTCATATTGAATGAAATTGCATATGCTCACAATCACCTTCAAACGCAATTTAAAGACTAATTATGATATAACAGCTTGTTCTCCTGGGTTGTGTATTGTAACCAGGGCACAGCCAAGCGACCTACTAAATATGGCACTCATAACTCAAAGCGCTAGAGGACGGTAATAGTGTAAAGTACTCGTTTTGTTCTGTAATACAATGGTAATGCAATGAAATTACCAAGAAACGTGGCAAAAACACAACTCACCGATCCGGCAAAGATTTTGTGGATTATGTAGCCACTCATCTGTAACTAATTTACACCTAATATTTCGAATCGATCTCATCGCCCAAGGCCACACGACGGGTTTAATTGAGAAACAAAACTCGAAGAAAACTCACCAATCCGGATTCATTGGCTGCATCTCAATCCCACTGACGCCAAACTAAGCCACGTCAAATATTACGAATCGATATCAACGCCTAAGGCGACGCAGAGCGTTTAAAAAATGGTCCCTTAGTGTTAACATTACACATTGCAACACATTTTAAACGCCTATACTCCTCATATTGTTCGTTGCCTTGGGTTGGGAATTATAGACATGGTAACGCCAAGCGCCACACCAAATATGGCGCCAATAGCTCAAGGCGTTACAGTACGGTAATCGTGTAAAGTTCTCGTTTTTCATATTGTATGAAATTGCATGTGCTTAACATTGCACCTTCAAACGCAATTTAAAGACTAATTATGATATAACATCATGTTCTCCTGGGCGCCAATAGCTCAAGGCGTTACAGTACGTTAATCGTGTAAAATTCTCGTTTTTCATATTGAATGAAATTGCATATGCTTAATATTGCACCTTCAAACGCAATTTAAAGACTAATTATGAAATAACATCTTGTTCTCCTGGGTTGTGTATTGTAACCAGGGCACAGCCAAGCGCCCTACCAAATATGGCGCCAATAGCTCAAGGCGTTACAGTACGTTAATCGCGTAAAATTCTATTTTTTCATATTGAATGAAATTGCATATGCTTAACATTGCACCTTCAAACGCAACTTAAATACTAATTATGATATAACAGCTTGTTCTCCTGGGTTGTGTATTGTAACCAGGGCACAGCCAAGCGCCCTACCAAATATGGCGCTTATAACTCAAAGCGCTAGAGGACGGTAATAGTGTAAAGTACTCTTTTTGTTCTGTAATACAATGGTAATGCAATGCAATTAGCAAGAAACGTGACAAAAACAAAACTCACCGATCCGCCAAAGATTACGTGGATTATGTAGCCACTCATCTGTAATTAATCCACACCAAATATTTCCAATCGATCTCATCACCCAAGGGCACAAGAAGGATTTAATGGAGAAACAAAACTCGAACAAAACTCACCAATCCGGTTTCCATTGGCTGCATCTCAATCCCACTGACGTCAAACTAAGCCACGTCAAATATTACGAATCGATATCAACGCCTGAGGCGACGCGGAACGTTTTAAAAATGGTCCCTTATGGTTGACATTACACATTGAAACACATTTTAAACGTCTACACTCCTCATATTGTTCGTTGCGTTGGGTTGGGAATTATAGACATGGTACCGCCCAAGCGCCACACCAAATATGGCGCCAATAGCTCAAGGCGTTACAGTACGGTAATCGTGTAAAGTTCTCTTTTTTTCATATTGAACGAAATTGCATGTGCTTAATATTGCACCTTCAAACGCAATTTAAAGACTAATTATGATATAACAGCTTGTTCTCCTGGGTTGTGTATTGTAACCAGGGCACGTCCAAGCGACCTACCAAATATGGCGCTCATAACTAAAGGCGCTAGTGGACGGTAATAGTGTAAAGTACTCGTTTTGTTCTGTAATACAATGGTAATGCAATGCAATTACCAAGAAACGTGACAAAAACAAAACTCACCGATCCGGCAAAGATTAGGTGGATTATGTAGCCACTCATCAGTAACTAATCCACCCCAAATATTTCGAATCGATCTCATCGCCCAAGGCCACACGACGGGTTTAATGGAGAAACAAAACTCGAACAAAACTCACCAATCCGGTTTCCATTGGCTGCATCTCAATCCCACTGACGCCAAACTAAGCCAGGTCAAATATTACGAATCGATATCACCGCTTAAGGCGACGCGTTCCGTTTAAAAAAATGGTCCCTTAGTGTTAACATTACACATTGCAACACATCTTAAACGTCCATACTCCTCATATTGTTCGTCGCCTTGGGTTGGGAATTATAGACATGGTACCGCCCAAGCGCCACACCAAATATGGCGCCAATAGCTCAAGGCTTTACAGTACGGTAATCGTGTAAAATTCTCGTTTTTCATATTAAATGAAATTGCATATTCTTAACATTGCTCCTTCAAACGCAATTAAAAGACTAATTATGATATAACAGATTGTTCTCCTGGGTTGTGTATTGTAACCAGGACACATCCAAGCGCCCTATCAAATATGGCGCCGATAGCTCAAGGGGTTACAGTACGGTAATCGTGTAAATTTCTCGTTTTTCATGTTGAATAAAATTGCATATGCTTAATATTGCACCTTCAAACGCAATTTAAAGACTAATTATGATATAACAGCTTGTTCTCCTGGGTTGTCTATTGTAACCAGGGCACATCCAAGCGCCCTACCAAATATGGCGCCGATAGCTCAAGGCGTTACAGTACGGTAATCGTGTAAATTTCCCGTTTTTCATATTGAATGAAATTGCATATGCTTAACATTGCACCTTCAAACGCAACTAAAAAACTAATTATGATACAACAGCTTGTTCTCTTGGGTTGTGTATTGTAACCAGGACACATCAAAGCGCCCTACCAAATATGGTGCCGATAGCTCAAGGCGTTACAGTGCGGTAATCGTGTAAATTTCTCGTTTTTCATATTGAATGAAATTGCATATGCTTATTATTTCACCTTCAAACGCAATTTAAAGACTAATTATGATATAACAGCTTGTTCTCCTGGGTTGTGTATTGTAACCAGGGCACAACCAAGCGCCCTACCAAATATGGCGCCGATAGCTCAAGACGTTACAGTACGGTAATCGTGTAAATTTCTCGTTTTTCATATTGAATGAAATTGCATATGCTTAATATTGCACCTTCAAACGCAATTTAAAGACTAATTATGATATAACAGCTTGTTCTCCTGGGTTGTGTATTGTAACCAGGGCACAACCAAGCGCCCTACCAAATATGGCGCCAATAGCTCAAGGCGTTACAGTACGTTAATCGTGTAAAATTCTCGTTTTTCATATTGAATGAAATTGCATATGCTTAACATTGCACTTTCAAACGCAACTTAAAGACTAATTATGATATAAAAGCTTGCTCTCCTGGATTGTGTATTGTAACCAGGGCACAGCCAAGCGCCCTACCAAAATATGGCGCTCATAACTCAAAGCGCTAGAGGACGGTAATAGTGTAAAGTACTCGTTTTGTTCTGTAATACAATGGTAATGCAATGCAATTACCAAGAAACGAGACAAAAACAAAACTCACCGATCCGGCAAAGATTAGGTGGATTATGTAGCCACTCATCTGTAACTAATACACACCAAATATTTCGAATCGATCTCATCGCCCAATGCCACACGACGGGTTTAATGGAGAAATAAAACTCGAACAAAACTCACCAATCCGGTTTCCATTGGCTGCATCTGAATCCCACTGACGCCAAACTAAGCCACGTCAAATATTACGAATCGATATCAACGCCTAAGGCGACGCGGAGCGTTTAAAAAAATGGTCCCTTAGTGTTAACATTACACATTGCAACACATTTTCAACGTCTATACTCTTCATATTGTTCGTTGCCTTGGGTTGGGAATTATAGACATGGTACCGCCAAGCGCCACACCAAATATGGCGCCAATAGCTCAAGGCGTTACAGTACGGTAATCGTGTAAATTTCTCGTTTTTCATATTGAATGAAATTGCATATGCTCACAATCACCTTCAAACGCAATTTAAAGACTAATTATGATATAGCAACTTGTTCTCCTGGGTTGTGTATTGTAACCAGGGCACAGCCAAGCGACCTACTAAATATGGCACTCATAACTCAAAGCGCTAGAGGACGGTAATAGTGTAAAGTACTCGTTTTGTTCTGTAATACAATGGTAATGCAATGAAATTACCAAGAAACGTGGCAAAAACAAAACTCACCGATCCGGCAAAGATTAGGTGGATTATGTAGCCACTTATCTGTAACTAATCCACACCAAATATTTTGAATCGATCTCATCGCCCAAGGCCACAGGACGGGTTTAATGGAGAAACAAAACTCGAACAAAACTCACCAATCCGGTTTCCATTGGCTGCATCGCAATCCCACGAACGCAAAACTAAGCCACGTCAAATATTACGAATCGATATCAACGCCTAAGGCGACGCGGAGCGTTTAAAAAAATGGTCCCTTAGTGTTAACATTACTCATTGCAACACATTTTAAACGTCCATACTCCTCATATTGTTCGTTGCCTTGGGTTGGGAATTATAGACATGGTACCGCCCAAGCGCCACACCAAATATGGCGCCAATAGCTCAAGGCTTTAGAGTACGGTAATCGTGTAAAGTTCTCTGTTTTCATATTGAATGAAATTGCATATGCTTAACATTGCACCTTCAAACGCAATTTAAAGACTAATTATGATATAACAGCTTGTTCTCCTGGGTTGTGTATTGTAACCAGGAAAATCCAAGCGCCCTACCAAATATAGCGCCGATAGCTCAAGGCGTTACAGTACGGTAATCGTGTAAATTTCTCGTTTTTCATATTGAATGAAATTGCAAATGCTTAATATTGCACCTTCAAACGCAATTTAAAGACTAATTATGATATAACAGCTTGTTCTCCTGTGTTGTGTATTGTAACCAGGGCACAACCAAGCGCCCTACCAAATATGGCGCCGATAGCTCAAGGCGTTACAGTACGTTAATCGCGTAAAATTCTCTTTTTTCATATTGAATGAAATTGCATATGGTTAACATTGCACCTTCAAACGCAACTTAAAGACTAATTATGATATAACAGCTTGTTCTCCTGGGTTGTGTATTGTAACCAGGGCACAGCCAAGCGCCCTACCAAATATGGCGCTTATAGCTCAAAGCGCTAGAGGACGGTAATAGTGTAAAGTACTCTTTTTGTTCTGTAATACAATGGCAATGCAATGCAATTAGCAAGAAATGTGACAAAAACAAAACTCACTGATCCGGTAAAGATTAGGTGAATTATGTAGCCACTCATCAGTAACTAATCCACCCCAAATATTTGGAATCGATCTCATCGCCCAATGCCACACGACGGGTTTAATGGAGAAATAAAACTCGAACAAAACTCACCAATCCGGTTTCCATTAGCTGCATCTCAATCCCACTGACGTCAAACTAAGCCACGTCAAATATTACGAATCGATATCAACGCCTAAGGCGACGCGGAGCGTTTAAAAAAATGGTCCCTTAGTGTTAACATTACACATTGCAACACATTTTCAACGTCTATACTCTTCATATTGTTCGTTGCCTTGGGTTGGGAATTATAGACATGGTACCGCCAAGCGCCACACCAAATATGGCGCCAATAGCTCAAGGCGTTACAGTACGGTAATCGTGTAAAGTTCTTGTTTTTCATATTGAATGAAATTGCATATGCTTGACATTGCACCTTCAAACGCAATTTAAAGACTAATTATGATATAACATCTTGTTCTCCTGGGTTGTGTATTGTAACCATGGCACAACCAAGCGCCCTACCAAATATGGCGCCAATAGCTCAAGGCGTTACAGTACGTTAATCGTGTAAAATTCTCGTTTTTCATATTGAATGAAATTGCATATGATTAACATTGCACCTTCAAACGCAATTTAAAGACTAATCATGATATAACAGCTTGTTCTCCTGGGTTGTGTATTGTAACCAGTGCACAGCCAAGCGCCCTACAAAATATGGCGCTCATAACTCAAAGTGCTAGAGGACGGTAATAGTGTAAAGTACTCTTTTTGTTCTGTATTACAATGGTAATGCAATGCAATTAGCAAGAAACGTGAGAAAAACAAAACTAACCGATCCGCCAAAGATTAGGTGGATTATTTAGCCACTCATCTGTAACTAATCCACACCAAATATTTCGAATCGATCTCATCGCCCAAGGCCACAAGACGGATTTAATGGAGAAACAAAACTCGAACAAAACTCACCAATCCGGTTTCTATTGGCTGCATCTCAATCCCACTGACGTTAAACTAAGCCACGTCAAATATTACGAATCGATATCAACGCCTAAGGCGACGCGGAGCGTTTAAAAAATGGTCCCTTATTGTTAACATTACACATTGCAACACATTTTAAACGTCTATACTCTTCATATTGTTCGTTGCTTTGGGTTAGGAATTATAGACATGGTACTGCCCAAGCGCCACACCAAATATGGCACCAATAGCTCAAGGCGTTACAGTACGGTAATCGTGTAAAGTTCTCGTTTTTCATATTGAATGAACTTGCATGTGCTTAACATTGCACCTTCAAACGCAATTTAAAGACTAATTATGATATAACAGCTTGTTCTCCTGGGTTGTGTATTGTAACCAGGGCACAGCCAAGCGACCTACCAAATATGGCGCTCATAACTCAAGGCGCTAGAGGACGGTAATCGTGTAAATTTCTCGTTTTCATATTGAAAGAAATTGCATATGCTTAATATTGCACCTTCAAACGCAATTTAAAGACTAATTATGATATAACAGCTTGTTCTCCTGGGATGTGTATTGTAACCAGGGCACAGCCAAGCGCCCTACCAAATATGGCGCTCAGAACTCAAAGCGCTAGAGGACGGTAATAGTGTAAAGTACTCGTTTTGTTCTGTAATACAATGGTAATGCAATGCAATTAGCAAGAAACGTGACAAAAACAAAACTCACCGATCCGGCAAAGATTAGGTGGATTATGTAGCCACTCATCTGTAACTAATCCACACCAAATATTTCGAATCGATCTCATCGCCCAATGCCACACGACGGGTTTAATGGAGAAACAAAACTCGAACAAAACTCACCAATCCGGTTTCTATTGGCTGCATCTCAATCCCACTGACGCCAAACTAAGCCACGTCAAATATTACGAATCGATATCAACGCCTAAGGAGACGCGGAGCGTTTAAAAAATGGTCCCTTAGTGCTAACATTACACATTGCAACACATTTTAAACGTCTATACTCCTCATATTGTTCGTTGCCTTGTGTTGGGAATTATAGACATGGTACCGCCCAAGCGCCACACCAAATATGGCGCCAATAGCTCAAGGCGTTACAGTACGGTAATCGTGTAAAGTTCTTGTTTTTCATATTGAATGAAATTGCATGTGCTTAACATTGCACCTTCAAACGCAATTTAAAGACTAATTATGATGTAACAGCTTGTTCTCCTGGGTTGTGTGTTGTAACCAGGGCACAGCCAAGCGACCTACCAAATATGGCACACATAACTCAAAGCGCGAGAGGACGGTAATAGTGTAAAGTACTCTTGTTGTTCTGTAATACAATGGTAATGCAATGCAATTACCAAAAACGTGACAAAAACAAAACTCACCAATTTGGCAAAGATTTGATGGATTATGTAGCCACTCATCTGTAACTAATCCACACCAAATATTTTGAATCGATCTCATCGCCCAAGGCCACACGACGGGTTTAATTGAGAAACAAAACTCGAACATAACTCACCAATTCGGTTTCCATTGGCTGCATCTCAATCCCACTGACGCCAATCTAAGCCACGTCAAATATTACGAATCGATATCAACGCCTAAGGCGACGCGGAGCGTTTAAAAAATGGTCCCTTAGTGTTAACATTACACATTGCAACACATTTTAAACGTCTATACTCCTCATATTGTTCGTTGCCTTGTGTTGGGAATTATAGACATGGTACCGCCCAAGCGCCACACCAAATATGGCGCCAATAGCTCAAGGCGTTACAGTACGGTAATCGTGTAAAGTTCTTGTTTTTCATATTGAATGAAATTGCATGTGCTTAACATTGCACCTTTAAACGCAATTTAAAGACTAATTATGATGTAACAGCTTGTTCTCCTGGGTTGTGTGTTGTAACCAGGGCACAGCCAAGCGACCTACCAAATATGGCACACATAACTCAAAGCGCGAGAGGACGGTAATAGTGTAAAGTACTCTTGTTGTTCTGTAATACAATGGTAATGCAATGCAATTACCAAAAACGTGACAAAAACAAAACTCACCAATTTGGCAAAGATTTGATGGATTATGTAGCCACTCATCTGTAACTAATCCACACCAAATATTTTGAATCGATCTCATCGCCCAAGGCCACACGACGGGTTTAATTGAGAAACAAAACTCGAACATAACTCACCAAACCGGTTTCCATTGGCTGCATCTCAATCCCACTGACGCCAATCTAAGCCACGTCAAATATTACGAATCGATATCAACGCCTAAGGCGACGCGGAGCGTTTAAAAAATGGTCCCTTAGTGTTAACATTACACATTGCAACACATTTTAAACGTCTATACTCCTCATATTGTTCGTTGCCTTGGGATGGGAATTATAGACATGGTACCGCCCAAGCGTCACACCAAATATGGCGCCAATAGCTCAAGGCTTTACAGTACGGTAATCGTGTAAAGTTCTCGGTTTTGATATTGAATGCAATTGCATGTGCTTAACATTGCACATTCAAACGCAATTTAAAGACTAATTATGATATAACAGCTTGTTCTCCTGGGTTGTGTATTGTAACCAGGGCACATCCAAGCGCCCTACCAAATATGGCGCCGATAGCTCAAGGCGTTACAGTACGGTAATCGTGTAAATTTCTCGTTTTTCATATTGAGAGAAATTGCATATGCTTAATATGGCACCTTCAAACGCAATTTAAAGACTAATTATGATATAACAGCTTGTTCTCCTGGGTTGTGTATTGTAACCAGGGCACAGCCAAGCGCCCTACCAAATATGGCGCTCATAACTCAAAGCGCTAGAGGACGGTAATAGTGTAAAGTACTCGTTTTGTTCTGTAATACAATGGTAATGCAATGCAATTAGCAAGAAACGTGACAAAAACAAAACTCACCGATCCGGCAAAGATTAGGTGGATTATGTAGCCACTCATCTGTAACTAATCCACACCAAATATTTCGAATCGATCTCATCGCCCAATGCCACACGACGGGTTTAATGGAGAAACAAAACTCGAACAAAACTTCAATCCGGTTTCCATTGACTGCATCTCAATCCTACTGACGTCAAACTAAGCCACGTCAAATATTACGAATCGATATCAGCGCATAAGGCGACGCGGAGCGTTTAAAAAATGGTCCCATAGTGTTAACATTACACATTGCAACACATTTTAAACGCCTATACTCCTCATATTATTCGTTGCCTTGCGTTGGGAATTATAGACATGGTACCGCCCAAGCGCCAAACCAAATATGGCGCCAATAGCTCAAGGCGTTACAGTACGGTAATCGTGTAAAGTTCTCGTTTTTCATATGGAATGAAATTGCATATGCTCACAATCACCTTCAAACACAATTTAAAGACTAATTATGATATAACAGCTTGTTCTCCTGCATTGTGTATTGCAACCAGGGCACATCCAAGCGCCCTACTAAATATGGCGCCGATAGCTCAAGGCGTTACAGTACGGTAATCGTGTAAAGTTCTCGTTTTTCATATTGAATGAAATTGCATATGCTTAATATTGCACCTTCAAACGCAATTTAAAGACTAATTATGAAAAACAGCTTGTTCTCCTGGGTTGTGTATTGTAACCAGCGCACAGCCAAGCGCCGTACCAAATATTGCGCTCATAACTCAAAGCGCTAGAGGACGGTAATAGTGTGAAATAATCGTTTTATTCTGTAATACAATGGTAATGTAATGTAATTACCAAGAAACGTTACAAAAACAAAACTCACCGATCCGGCAAAGATTAGGTGTATTATGTAGCCACTCATATGTTACTAATCCACACCAAATATTTCGAATCGATCTCATCGCCCAAGGCCACACGACGGGTTAAATGGAGAAACAAAACTCGAACAAAACTCACCAATCCGGTTTCCATTGGCTGCATCTCAATCCCACTAACGCAAAACTAAGCCACGTCAAATATTACGAATCGATATCAACAGCTAAGGCGACGCAGAGCGTTTAAAAAATGGTTCCTTAGTGTAAACATTACACATTGCAACACATTTTAAACGTCTATACACCTCATATTGTTCGTTGCATTGGATTGGGAATTATAGACATGGTACCGCCCAAGCGCCACACCAAATATGGCGCCGATAGCTCAAGGCGTTACAGTACGGTAATCGTGAAAATTTCTCGTTTTTCATATTGAATGAAATTGCATATGCACACAATCACCTTCAAACGCAATTTAAAGACTAATTATGATATAACAGCTTGTTCTCCTGGGTTGTGTATTGTAACCAGGGCACATCCAAATGCCCTACTAAATATGGCGCCGATATCTCAAGGCGTTACAGTACGGGAATCGTGTAAAGTTCTCGTTTTTCATATTCAATGAAATTGCATATGCTTAATATTGCACCTTCAAACGCAATTTAAAGACTAATTATGATATAACATCTTGTTCTCCTGGGTTGTGCATTGTAACCAGGGCACAGACAAGCGCCCTACCAAACATGGCGCCAATAGCTCAAGGCGTTACAGTAAGGTAATCGTGTAAAATTCTCGTTTTTCATATTGAATGAAATTGCATATGCTCAACATTGCACCTTCAAACGCAACTTAAAGACTAATTATGATATAACAGCTTGTTCTCCTGGGTTTTGTATTGTAACCAGGGCACAGCAAACCGCCCTACCAAATATGGCGCTCATAACTTAAAGCGCTAGATGAAGGTAATTGTATAAAGTACTGGTTTTGTTCTGTAATACAATGGTAATGCAATGCAATTACCAAGAAACGTGACAAAAACAAAACTCACCGATCCGGCAAAGATTTGGTGGATTATGTAGCCACTCATCTGTAACTAATCCACACCAAATATTTCGAATCGATCTCATCGCCCAAAGCCACACGACGGGTTTAATGCAGAAACAAAACTCGAACAAAACTCACCAATCCGGTGTCATTGGCTGCATCTCAATCCCACTGACGCCAAACTAAGCCACGTCAAATATTACGAATCGATATCAACGCATAAGGCGACGCAGAGCGTTTAAAAAATGGTCCCTTAGTGTTAACATTACACATTGCAACACATTTTAAACACCTATACTCCTCATATTATTCGTTGCCTTGTGTTGGGAATTATAGAAATGGTATCGCCCAAGCGCCACACCAAATATGGCGCCAATAGCTCAAGGCGTTACAGTACGGTAATCGTGTAAAGTTCTCGTTTTTCATATTGAATGAAATTGCATATGCTTAACATTGCACCTTCAAACTCAATTTAAAGACTAATTATGATATAATAGCTTGTTCTCCTGGGTTGTGTATTGTAACCAGGGCACATCCAAGCGCCCTACTAAATATGGCGCCGAAAGCTCAAGGCGTTACGGTACGGTAATCGTGTAAAGTTCTCGTTTTTCATATTGAATGAAATTGAATATGCTTACTATTGCATCTTCAAACGCAATTTAAAGACTAATTATGATATACAGTACTTGCACCCGTAAACGCAACACTTTGACTGATTGATAACTGATTGCTGACGGATTTTGGAACGCTGACGGATCGCTGACTGATTGATGACTACATCAGTCCAAATTTATGAATCCGTCATTACCTTGGTAACCGTCAGCGATCAGTGTGATCAGTCCAATCAGTGCGATCCAGAATCCGTGACGGTCATTTAATTATATGCATAAATCGGTCAGTTTGTTGACGGATTCGTATAAATTAATAATTTAAAGATAAAAAGAATTCTGCGTCAATTGGTATATATAATATATGCATTTATTATACCATTTTTATAATAAAATAAAAACATGCGTTTAAAACAATTATTAATACAATGTCTCGTTCTGAATGAATAAATAAACATATTTAAAGAAATGTTTTTTTCTTTATATTATATAATTAAGCACATTTCTTTAAAGCAGGACATATCTGCTAACCGAGTCCTGTAAACCTTAAAAAAACTTCTATTTAAGCCACATCAGTAGCGACGAGGTAAATGGTTTTTTTCGTAATGTATTATTGATTCTCATTTTTTATTCCCGCGACTCGTGATTTCGGCCTATTTTATTTTTTGCGACCTGTTACATGTATATTTTTTTGTCATATATTAAGCCGACCCGACTGCCCCAATCAGTAACAGATTTATTTCACATTTAGGAATTTAGGAATTTTTTTGACATCATTATTAGTTACTTAAATGTATGCCTGCGTGTGTTTTATTAGTCTACAACATTTTAAATACAATTATAAAACTGTTGTGTATAACAATTGTTGAACTGTTAATTAAACAATCATTGTCAATCAAAACGCATTGTTTACTAAACAAAAAGTTGTATTCTAAAATATACAGCGATTTTTGCAGGCAATAAAAGTTGTTTAAAAAGTATACATGCAATTACAGTACTTGAGATTGAAAACGCAACACTTTTATCAATCCGTCAGCGTTCCAAAATCCGTCACCAATCAGTTATCAATCAGTCAGATCAGTAAAATCGTTCCAAATCCGTCAGATCGTTCCCAATCCGTCCATCCGTCAATTGACGGATTTTGAACGATTTGACTGATCTGACGGATTGATTTGGACTGATCGCTCCAATCCGTCCATTCAACTTCCGGTTAGTAAAATTAATATTTCGAAATGTGAAAATTCGTTTCAATCGCAAATATTAGAAGTATAAAAATGTCAACTGTTATGTCCTCATTGATGGATCGTGTGACCTAATAATAAGGCTAAAACTGGTCTAAAGTTATTAATAAAAAATGGAAATTACCCCAATCTATTACTAATGCATCTGTGACGCAATATAAACATAGTGTAATTTTATTAACAAAATAATTAAAACAAAGTAAATTTAAGAAAGTACACACACAATGACTTTAAAAAAGCATCTCGCGTGCCAAGGCGCACGTCCGTATTTTGAAAGCGGAAAACGTCTAAAGTTATAAATGGAAATTCCCCCTATCCCCTGAAAAAAATCTATTACTAATGCATCTTTGACGGAATATAAACAATACAGAGTGTCATTTTATTAAAAGAATAATTAAAAAAGAAATGAAAAAAAACCACACACACAATTAATTAAAAAAATATTTGACCTCGCATGCCAAGGCGTACATCTCGTATTTGTCTTCGAAATGTTTTAAAGCGGAAAAAGCGAGAAACACGAAAAACGTGAAGGCGAAATCGTAACATTTTTTCACTTCGCCTTTTCGCGTTAGCATTGTATGTATGTTTGAAGTTTGTTTAACACAATTTTCAAAAATTATATTAGTTTATATAATATGACGTCGAGTGTATTGGGATGAGCTGGAGAACCCAACGAAACAGCAAACCTTCGATAGGAATACTGGTGCTCTTTGCAAATTTATAGGGATGAGTCGAGCACATCATATCGCTGTAAGGATCAAACAGACAACTTGGTGATCAATAATAGGTTACTGCTACCTCAACCTCCGAGGTCGAGGTTTTTTTATTATAAACGCTTAAAAAGATCATTTGTCGTGGTTTTATCAGTTTTTTTTCTTTGCCACAGTTCCTATGAATTCCGGTGTATAATACTGAATAAGATTTACGACAAAAGCGAAAACGTCCATTTATATATTTTATTAACTACCCCATAGTGTCACATGATTAAATAAAGAATAAACTTATGTGCCACAATTACTAAGAATTCCGCTGTTTAATACTGAATAAGATTCACAACAAAAGCGAAAACATCTATTTATATATTTTAATCACTATATATCTCATTGTGTCACATGAATTTACAGAGAATTAAATCTCAAATAAAGAATAAACTGCTGTGCCACAATTCCTAAGAATTCCGGTGTATAATACTGAATAAGATTTACGACAAAAGCGAAAACATCTATTTATATATTTTATTCACTAACTCATTGTGTCACATGAATTTAAACAGAATTAAATCTTAATTTAAGAATAAACTACTGTGCCACAATTCCTAAGAATTCCGGTGTATAATACTGAATAAGATTTACGACAAAAGCGAAAACATCTATTTATATATTTTATTCACTATCTCATTGCGTCACATGAATTTACACAAAATTAAATCTCAAATATAGATTAAACTACTAACCGCGTTTGTATATCGAAGCTACTGAGTTAAATATGCGAAAATGTAAGCGAAATACGAAAATCAATTCTGCTTTCGCATTTTAGCCGTCGCAATAGGTTTATTTTACGATGTCTGTTAAAGTCATTCCACAGTTAATGATATATAAGGTATAAATGGTTTCCTTTAAATTCGGAAGTACTTGAAATAAGTTATTAGGTGTAACAGAGCTGCCCAGCGCGTCCTCAGCTGGCCGACATGGGATGTCCTCTTGTTCTTGTTAAGGGGGGTGGGGGGGGGGGGGTGGTTCAGGTCATATTAAAATTGCCGCGAACCATAGTGACATGTTTAGAGAGTGTCACACTCCTTGCACGAAAAAAAAGTAAATCTTACGCCCCAACCCATACCCCATATTTTTTTACGTGGAATTCAAAATTGCCCTTTTGCCCATCTTTCTCTAATTGATTGAAGGCGCCGAGTGGTGATGTTAGTTCATCAACTACTGATCACGTGGTCTGTCAACACTGAGGTTGCGGGTTCGAATCTCACTGCAGGCAGGGTGCACTCGACTTAATTGAAAGGGAGCCAGTTTTCCTACTGGAGTTCGGGGGTTTTATCCGGCTACTCCGGCTTCCTACTCAAATAAAAACTGGACGCCATAATATAGCTGACAAATTGATGAAAGTGGATTAAACAATATTTAAACAAGCAACAAAATCTAATTGATTTATATTAAACTTATTCTCGTCATGAATAAAGCTGAAATACTCTCGCGGAACGAAAAGCAAACAATCAATCAATACAATAAGTTATTGTTTAAATTGAATGACACTCTTTTAAAGGGCAAGTTTTGAAAAGGTTCTGTTTCATCGATATGACACTGTAATGACAATGTTAAGACCTAAAGAATTAATAACGTTTTGTTAAAAAAGTTACTATTTCGTACTGAAACACGGGTTTATCTGTAACAACTTTTTACGCTAAACTTCAGTATTCGCAGACAATTCTCCCCGGCGTTATTGGGGCCTAGGTGGCTGATTGGTTAGTCATCTACAAGTTATCACATGCCTGTCAACAGGTTGAGGATTTTCGAACGACTGCAGATAGGTTGCGCCCGACTCCACTTTAATTGACAAAAGAATGTCGATTTTAACCTGTACTCCGGCTTCCTCCCACCCCACCCCAATAAAATATTGACGCCATGAAACAAATGGAAAAATCCAGCGTAATTGTATGTATACTTTTTTAAACAACTTTTCGTGCCTGTCCAATAAAACTTGCGACAAGAATCGCTGTATACAACTTTTTGTTTAGTAAACAATGCGTTTTGATTGACAATGATTGTTTAACAGTTCAACAATTGTTATACACAACAGTTTTATAATTGTATTTACAATTTTGTAGACTAAATAAAAACACGCAGGCATACATTTAAGTAACTAATAATGATGTCAAAAAAACCACGTTCTTTCCTAAATGTGAAATAACTCTGTTACTGATTGGGGGAGTCGGGTCGGCTTAATATATGACAAAAAATATAAATGTAACAGGTCGCAAAAAGTAAAACAGGCCGAAATCACGAGTCGCGGGAATAAAAAAAGAGAATCAATAATGGATTACAAAAAAAACCCATTTAACTCTTCGCTACTGATGTGCCTTAAATAGAAGTTTTTTTAATGTTTACAGGACTCGGTTTGCAGATATGTCCTGCTTTAAAGAAATGTGCTTAATTATATAATATAAAGAAATTTTTTTTCTTTAAATATGTTAATTTATTCATTTAGAACGAGACATTGTATCAAATATTCTTTTAAACGCAGGTTTTAATTTTATTATAAAAATGGTATAATAAATGCATATATTATATACAAATGACGGAGAATCCGTTTTATCTTTAAATTATTAATTTATACGAATCCGTCAATAAACTAACCGATTGATGCATATAATTAAATGACGGATTCTGGATCGCACTGATTGGACTGATCGCACTGATCGCTGACGGTTACCAAGGTAATGACGGATTCATAATTTTGGACGGATGTAGTCATCATCAATCAGTCAGCGATCCGTCAGCGTTCCGCCCCGTGCGGGATCCGGGTGGCTAAAAGAATAGACCGCATTCGCGTTAGCTTGTCGTAAAATGCGACTAAATAGCTCCCAGTACCCTGACCGGCGTGTCAGGTCGGTTTGCCTAAAGACCGACTGGGTTGTGTGCCCCAGGTGGTTGAATGGGGTACCCCTGGCAAGCTGGGGTTGTCAGGCCATAATACGGAAAACCTGACCGCAAACCATATTAGTGCACCGTGTTGGGAAAAATGCCACGTTCCTCGCACGTTAAAGAACGCTGCTGTTGTATTCGCTATGAGTAGGGATTTCGATCCCGCTACAGGAGGCTGAATTGCCCGACCCGACCCTATCCATCCTCCCATTTGACAGTGGCAATCTTAAATCCGTTACCCCTATTTTTCCTTGCGTCCCATCCCATTTTCATTCATCATCATTTCATGTTCATTTTATCTTCCATTTCATGTTAATCGCCTGAATATAGCTGAAATATTGCTGCTCGGGCGTTAAACACCATTTATCAACCAATCAATCAATCCGTCAGCGTTCCAAAATCCGTCAGCAATCAGTTATCAATCAGTCAAAGTGTTGCGTTTACGGGTGCAAGTACTGTACGCTGGATTGTTCCATTTGTTTCATGGCGTCCATTTTTTATTGGGGGTGGGGTGGGAGGAAGCCGGAGTACAGGTTAAAACCGAAAGTCTTTTGTCAATTTAAGTGGAGTCGGGCACACCCTATCTGCAGTCGTTCAAAATTCGCAACCTGTTGACAGGCATGTGATAACTAGTAGATGACTAACCAATCAGCCACCTAGGCCCCAATAACGCCGGGGAGAGTTGTCTGCGAATACTGAAGTTAAGCGTAAAAATGTGTTACAGATAGAAACTTGTTTCAGTACAAAATAGTAATTTTTTTTAACAAAACGTCTTTAATTCTTCAGGTCTTAACATTGTCATTACAGAGCCTTTAAAAGAGTGTCATTCAATTTAAACAATAAGTTATTGTATTGATTGATTGTTTGCCTGTCTTTCTGCGAGAGTATTTCAGCTTTATTCATGACGAGAATAAGTTAAATATAAATCAATTAGATTTGCTTGCTTGTTTAAATATTGTTCAATCCACTTTCAGGAATTTTTCATCTATATCATGGCGTCCAGTTTTTATTCGAGGAGGAAGCCGAGTACCCGGATAAAACCCCCGACCTCCAGTAGGAAAACTGACTCCTTTTCAATTAAGCCGAGTGCACCCTGCCCGCAGTGAGATTCGAACCCGCAACCTCGGTGTTGACAGACCACGTGATCAATAGTTAATGAACTAGCAATTTTGAATTCCACTTAAAAAATATGGGGTATGGGTTGGGGCGTAAGATTTACTTTTTTTCGTGCAAGGAGCGTGACACTCTCTAAACAGGTCACTATGGTTTGCGGCAATTTTAATATGATCTGAACAACCCCCCCCAAAAAAAAGGGGGACATCCCCATGTACGCCAGCTGAGGACGCGCTGGGCAGCTCTGTTAAACCTAGTAACCAATTTCAAGTGCTTTCGAATTTAAAGGAAACCATTTATACTTATATATCATTAACTGTGGAATGACTTTAACAGACATCGTAAAATAAAGAAATTGCGACGGCTAAAATGCAAAGCAAAATTGATTTTCGTAATACGCTTACATGTTCGCATATTTAACTCATAAGCTTCGATATACAAACGCGGTTAGTAGTTTAATCTTTATTTGAGAATTCTGTGTAAATTCATGTGACACAATGAGATAGTGAATACAATATATAAATAGATGTTTTCGCTTTTGTCGTAAATCTTATTCAGTATTATACACCGGAATTCTTAGGAATTGTGGCACAGTATTTTATTCTATTTGAGATTAAATTCTGTGTAAATTCATGTGACACAATGAGATAGGGAATAAAATATATAAATAGATGTTTTCGCTTTTGTCGTAAATTTTATTCAGTATTATACAGCGGAATTCTTAGGAACTGTGGCACATAAGTTTATTTTTTATTTAATTCTGTGTGAATTCATGTGACACTATTGGGTGGTTACCGTAATAAAATATATAAATAGATGTTTTCGCTTTTTTTCGTAAATCTTATTCAGTATTATACAGCGGAATTCATAGGAACTGTGGCAAAGAAACAAACTGATCAAACCACGACAAATGATCTTTTTAAGCGTTTACAATAAAAAAAACCTCGACCTCGGAGGTTAAGGTAGCAGTAACCTATTATTGATCACAAAGTTGTCTCTTCGATCCTTACAGCGAGATGATGTGCTCGACTCATCCCTATAAGTTTGCGAAAAGCACCAGTTTTCTTGTCGAAGGTTTGCTGTTTCGTTGGGTACTCCAGCTCTTCCCAATAAACACTCGACGTCATATTATATATTAACTAATATAATTTTGAAAATAGTGTTAAACAAACTTCAAACATACATACAATGCTAACGCGAAAAGGCGAAGTGAAAAAATGTTACGATTTCGCTTTTTCCGCTTTAAACTTTTTTCGAAGACAAATACGAGATGTACGCCTTGGCATACGAGGTCAAATATTTTTGGAATTTATTGTGTGTGTGGTTTTTTTTTCATTTCTTTTTAAAAAATTTGTTTAATAAAATGACACTATGAGATGTTTATATTCCGTCATAGATGCATAATTGATAGATTTTTTTCGGTGGGGGGGGAGGATTTCCATTTATCATTTATAACTTTAGACTAGACGTTTTTCGCGTTCAAAATACGGACGTGCGCCTTGGCACACGAGATGCTTGTTTAAAGTCATTGTGTGTATGCGTTTTTAAATTTACTTTGTTTTAATTATTTTGTTAATAAAATTACACAATGTAATGTTTATATTTCGTCACAGATGCATTAGTAATAGATTGGGGGAATGATTCCATTTTTATTATTAATAACTTTAGACCAGTTTTAGCCTTATTATTAGGTAAAACGATCCATCAATGATGACATAACAGTTGACATTTTTATACTTCTAATATTTGCGAGTGAAACGAATTTTCACATTTCGAAATATTAATTTTACTAACCGGAAGTTGAATGGACGGATAGGAGCGATCAGTCCAAATCAATCCGTCAGATCAGTCAAATCGTTCCAAATCCGTCAATTGAAGGATGGACAGATTGGGAACAATCTGACGGATTGGGAACGATTTGACTGATCTGACTGATTGATAACTGATCAGTGACGGATTTTGGAACGCTGACGGATCGCTGACGGATTGATAAAAGTGTTACGTTTTCAATCTCAAGTACTGTAACAGCTTGTTCTCCTGGATTGTGTATTGTAACCAGGTCACAGCCAAGCGCCCTACCAAATATGGCGCCGATAGCTCAAGGCGTTACAGTACGGTAATCGTGTAAATTTCTCGTTTTTCATATTGAATGAAATTGCATATGCTTAATATTGCACCTTCAAACGCAATTTAAAGACTAATTATGACATAACAGTTTGTTCTCCTGGGTTGTGTATTGTAACCAGGTCACAGCCAAGCGCCCTACCAAATATCGCGCCGATAGGTCAAGGCGTTACAGTACGGTAATCGTGTAAATTTCTCGTTTTTCATATTGAATGAAATTGCATATGCTTAATAATGCACCTTCAAACGCAATTTAAAGACTAATGATATAACAGCTTGTTCTCCTGGGTTGTGTATTGTAACCAGGTCACAGCCAAGCGCCCTACCAAATATGGCGCCAATAGCTCAAGGCGTTACAGTACGGTAATCGTGAAAAATTCTCGTTTTTTATATTGAATGAAATTGCATATTCGTAACATTGCACCTTCAAACGCAATTTAAAGACTAATTATGATATAACAGCTTGTTCTCCTGGGTTGTGTATTGTAACCAGGGCACAGCCAAGCGCGCTACCAAATATGGCGGACATAACTCAAAGCGCTAGAGGACGGTAATAGTGTAAAGTACTCGTTTTGTTCTGTAATACAATGGTAATGCAATGTACCAAGAAACGTGACAAAAACAAAACTCACCGATCCGGAAAAGATTATGTGGATTATGTAGCCACTCATCTGTAACTAATCCACACCAAATATTTCGAATCGATCTCATCGCCCAAGGCCACACGACGGGTTTAATGCAGAAACAAAACTCGAACAAAACTCACCAATCCTGTTTCCATTGGCTGTATCTCAATCCCACTGACGCCAAACTAAGCCACGTCAAATATTACGAATCGATATCAACGCCTGAGGTGTTTAAAAAATTGTCCCTCAGTGTTAACATAACACATTGCAACACATTTTAAACGTCTATACTCCTCATATTGTTCGTTGCCTTGGGTTGGTAATTATAGACACGGTACCGCCCAAGCGCCCCACCAAATATGGCGCCAATAGCTCAAGGCGTTACAGTACGGTAATCGTGTAAAGTTCTCGTTTTTCATTTTGAATGAAATTGCATAATCTTAACATTGCACATTCAAACGCAAATTAAAGACTAATTATGATATAACAGCTTGTTCTCCTGGGTTGTGTATTGTAACCAGGGCACATCCAAGCGCCCTAACAAATATAGCGCCGATAGCTCAAGGCGTTACAGTACGGTAATCGTGTAAATTTCTCGTTTTTCATATTGAATGAAATTGCATATGCTTAATAATGCACCTTCAAACGCAATTTAAAGACTAATTATGATATAACAGCTTGTTCTCCTTGGTTGTGTATTGTAACCAGGTCACAGCCAAGCGCCCTACCAAATATGGCGCTCATAACTCAAAGCGCTAGAGGACGGTAATAGTGTAAAGTACTCGTTTTGTTCTGTAATACAATGGTAATGCAATGCAATTACCAAGAAACGTGACAAAAACAAAACTCACCTATTCGGCAAAGATTAGGTGGATTATGTAGCCACTCATCTGTAACTGATCTACACCAAATATTTCGAATCGATCTCATCGCCCAAGGCCACACGAAGGGTTTAATGGAGAAACAAAACTCGAACAAAACTCACCAATCCAGTTTCCATTGGCTGCATCTCAATCCCACTGACGCCAAACTAAGCCACGTCAAATATTACGAATCGATATCAACAGCTAAGTCGACGCGGAGCGTTTAAAAAATGGTCCCTTAGTGTTAACATTACTCATTGGAACACATTTTAAACGCCTATACTCCTCATACTGTTCGTTGCCTTGGGTTGGAAATTACAGACATTGTACAGTACTTGAGATTGAAGACGCAACACTTTTATCAATCCGTCAGCGATCCGTCAGCGTTCCAAAATCCGTCACCAATCAGTTATCAATCAGTCAGATCAGTCAAATCGTTCCCAATCCGTCAGATCGTTCCCAATCCGTCCATCCGTCAATTGACGGATTTGGAACGATTTGACTGATCTGACGGATTGATTTGGACTGATCGCTCCAATCCGTCAATTCAACTTCCGGTTAGTAAAATTAATATTTCGAAATGTGAAAATTCGTTTCACTCACAAATATTAGAAGTATAAAAATGTCAACTGTTATGTCTTCATTGATGGATCGTTTTATCTAATATTAAGGCTAAAACTTGTCTAAAGTTATTAATAAAAAAAAATGAAATTCCCCCAATCTATTACTAATGCATCTGTGACGAAATATAAACATTACATAGTGTAACAAAATAATTTAAACAAAGTAAATTTAAAAAAGCACACACACAATGACTTTAAAAAAGCATCTCGCGTGCCAAGGCGCACGTCCGTATTTTGAAAGCGGAAAACGTCTAGTCTAAAGTTATAAATGATAAATGGAAATCCCTCCCCCCCATAAAAAAATCTATCACTGATGCATCTTTGACGGCATATAAACATCACATAGTGTCATTTTATTAAAAAATAATTAAAAAAAGAAATGAAAAAAAACCACACACAATAAATTCAAAAAATATTTGTCTTCGAATGCCAAAGCGTACATCTCGTATTTGTCTTGGAAAAGTTGTAAAGCGGAAAAAGCGGGAAACACGAAAAACGTGAAGGCGAAATCGTAACATTTTTCCACTTCGCCTTTTCGCGTTAGCATTATATGTATGTTTAAAGTTTGTTTAACACTATTTTTAAAAAATTATATTAGTTTATATAATATGACGTCGAGTGTTTATTGGGAAGAGCTGGAGTACCCAACGAAACAGCAAAGTTTCGACAGGAAAACTGGTGCTCTTTGCAAATTTATAGGGATGTGTCGAGCACACCATCTCGCTGTAAGGATCAAACATACAACTTGGTAATCAATAATAGGTTATTGCTACCTTAACCTCCGAGGTCGTGTTTTTTTTATTGTAAACGCTTAAAAAGATCATTTGTCGTGGTTTGATCAGTTTTTTTTTCTTTGCTACAGTTCCTAAAAATTCCGCTGTATAATAATGAATAAGATTCACGACAAAAGCGAAAACATCTATTTATATATTTTATTCACTATATATCTCACTGTGTCACATGAATTTACAGAGAATTAAATCTCAAATAAAGAAGAAGGGACCTCGTTGGCCGAGTGATCAAGGTAGTTCGTCTACTATTGATCACGTGGTCTGTCAACACAGAGATTGTGGGTTCGATTCTCACTGCAGGCAGGGTGTATTCGACTCCAATCTTAATTGACAAGGATTTTCCTACCGCAGATCGGGGGTTTTCTCCGGGTACTCCGGCTTCCTCCCCAATAAAAACATCATTCAAACAAACAAACAAATAAAGAATAAACTACTGTGCCACAATTCCTAAGAATTCCGGTGTATAATACTGAATACGATTTACGACAAAAGCGAAAGCATCTATTTATATATTTTATTCGCTATCTCATTGTGTCACATGATTTTACACAGAATTAAATCTCAAATAATGATTAAACTACTAACAGCGTTTGTATATCGAAGCTTATGAGTTTAAAATGCGAACATGTGATCGTGATACGAAAATCAATTCTGCTTTCGCATTTTAGCCGTCGTAATTGTTTATTTTACGATTTCTTTTAAAGTCATTCCACAATTAATGATATATAAGTATAAATGGTTTCCTTTAAATTAGGAAGTACTTGAAATTGGTTGATAGGTTTAACAGAGCTGCCCAGCGCGTCCTCAGCTGGAGGACATGGGGTGTTCTCTCGTTATTTATATATATATATATTTTTTTTTTTGGGGGGGGGGTGGGGGTGGTTCAGGTCATATTAAAATTGCCGCGAACCATAGTGACATGTTTAGAGGGTGTCACGCTCCTTGTACGAAAAAAAAGGAAGTCTTACTCCCCAACCCATGCCTAATATTTTTCAAAATTGCCCTTTTGTCCATTTTGAAGGAGCGGTGATGTTAGTTCATCAACTATTGATCACGTGGTCTGTCAACACTGAGGTTTCGTGTTCGAATCTCACTGCAGGCAGGGTGCACTCGACTTAATTGAAAGGTTGCCAGTTTTCCTACTGGAGGACGGGTGTTTTATCCGGGTACTCCGGTTTCCTTCTCAAATAAAAACTGGACGCCATGATATAGCTGAAAAATTGCTGAAAGTGGATTAAACAATATTTAAACAAGCAAACAAATCTAATTGATTTATATTTAACTTATTCTCGTCGTGAATAGAGCTGAAATACTCTCGCTGAAAGAAAAGCAAACAATCAATCAATACAATAAGTTATTGTTTAAATTGAATGACACTCTTTTAAAGGCAAGTTTTGAAATTGTTCTGTTTCATCGATATGACACTGTAATGACAATGTTAAGACCTAAACAATTTATAACGTTTTGTTAAAAAAAATTACTATTTCGTACTGAAACATGTGTCTATCTGTAACACATTTTTACGCTTAACCTCAGTATTCGCAGACAATTCTCCCCGGCGTTATTGGGGCCTAGGTGGCTGATTGGTTAGCCATCTACTAGTTGTCAAATGCCTGTCAACAGGTTGTGGATTTTCGAACGACTGCAGATAGGGTGCCCCCAATTCCACTTTAATTGACAAAAGACTGTCGGTTTTTTTACCTGTACTCCGGCTTTCTCCTACCCCAGAATTACTGTATATTTTACAATACAACTTTTGTTTAGTAAACAATGCGTTTTGATTGACAATGATTGTTTAACAGTTGAACAAAACAGTTTTATAATTGTATTTAAAATGGTGTAGACAAAATAAAAACACGCAGGCATACATTTAAGTAACTAATAATGCTGTCAAAAAGAGGCCACGTTCTTTCCTAAATGTGAAATAAATCTGTTACTAATTGGGGCAGTCGGGTCGGCTTAATATATGACAAAAAATATACATGTAACAGGTCGCAAAAAATCACGAGTCGCGGGAATAAAAAATGAGAATCAATACTGGATTACGAAAAAAAACATTTACCCCTTCGTTACTGATATGCCTTAAATAGAAGTTTTTTAAAGGTTTACAGGACTCGGTTCCCAGATATGTCCTGCTTTAAAGAAATGTGCTTTATTATATAATATAAAGAAAAAAAATTTCTTTAAATATGTTTATTTATTCATTTAGAACGAGACATTGTGTTAACAATTCTTTTAAACGCATGTTTTTATTTTATTATAAAAAAAGGTATAATAAATGCATATATTATATTCAAATGACGCAGAATCCGTTTTATCTTTAAATTATTAATTTATACGAATCCGTCAATAAACTTACCGATTTATGCATATAATTAAATGACGGATTCTGGATCGCACTGATTGGACTGATCGCACTGATCGCTGACGGTTACCAAGGTAATGACGGATTCATAATGTTGGACGGATGTCGTCATCATCAATCAGTCAGCGATCCGTCAGCGTTCCAAAATCCGTCAGCAATCAGTTATCAATCAGTCAAAGTGTTGCGCTTACGGGTGCAAGTACTGTACCGCCCAAGCGCCACACCAAATATGGCGCCAATAGCTCAAGGCGTTACAGTACGGTAATCGGGTAAAGTTCTCGTTTTTCATATTGAATGAAATTGCATAAGCTTAACATTGCACATTCAAACGCAATTTAAAGACTAATTATGATATAACAGCTTGTTCTCCTGGGTTGTGAATTGTAACCAGGGCACATCCAAGCGCCCTTCCAAATATGGCGCCGATAGCTCAAGGCGTTACAGTACGGTAATCGTGTAAATTTCTCCTTTTTCATAATGAATGAAATTGCATATGCTTAATAATGCACCTTCAAACGCAATTTAAAGACTAATGATATAACAGCTTGTTCTCCTGGGCTGTGTATTGTAACCAGGGCACAGCCAAGCGCCCTACCAAATATGGCGTCAATAGCTCAAGGCGGTACAGTACGGTAATCGTGTAAAGTTCTCGTTTTTCATATTGAATGAAATTGCATATGCTTGACATTGCACCTTCAAACGCAACTTAAAGACTAATTATGATATAACAGCTTGTTCCCCTGGGTTGTGTATTGTAACCAGGGCACAGCCAAGCGCCCTACCAAATATGGCGCTCATAACTCAAAGCGCTAGAGGACGTTAATAGTGTAAAGTACTCGTTTTGTTCTGTAATACAATGGTAATGCAATGCAATTACCAAGAAACGTGACAAAAACAAAACTCACCGATCCTGCAAAGATTAGTTGGATTATGTAGCCACTCATCTGTAACTGATCCACACCAAATATTTCGAATCGATCTCATCGCCCAAGGCCACACGAAGGGTTTAATGGAGAAACAAAACTCGAACAAAACTCACCAATCCGGTTTCCATTGGCTGCATCTCAATCCCACTGACGCCAAACTAAGCCACGTCAAATATTACGAATCAATATCAACGCATAAGGCGACGCGGAGCGTTTAAAAATGGTCCCTTAATGTTAACATTACACATTGCAACACATTTTAAACGCCTATACTCCTCATATTGTTAATAGCCTTGGGTTGGGAATTATAGACATGGTACCGCCCAAGCGCCACACCAAATATGGCGCCAATAGTTCAAGGCGTTACAGTACGGTAATTGTGTAAAGTTCTCGCTTTTCATATTGAATGACATTGCATATGCTTAATATTGCACCTTCAAACGCAATTTAAAGACTAATTATGATATAACAGCTTGATCTCCTGGGTTGTGTATTGTAACCAGGGCACATCCAAGCACCCTACAAAATATGGCGCCAATAGTTCAAGGCGTTACAGTACGGTAATCGTGTAAAGTTCTCGTTTTTCATATTGAATGAAATTGCATCTGCTTAATATTGCACCTTCAAACGCAATTTAAAGACTAATTATGATATAACATCTTGTTCTCCTGGGTTGTGTATTGTAACCAGGGCACAGCCAAGCGCCCTACCAAATATGGCGCTCATAACTCAAAGCGCCAGTGGACGGTAATAGTGTAAAATACTCGTTTTGTTCTGTAATACAATGGTAATGCAATGCAATTACCAAGAAACGTGACAAAAACAAAACTCACAGATCCGGGAAAGATTAGGTGAATTATGTAGCCACTCATCTGTAACTAATACACACCAAATATTTCGAATCGATCTCATCGCCCAAGGCCACACGACGGGTTTAATGGAGAAACAAAACTCGAACAAAACTCACCAACCCGGTTTCCATTGGCTGCATCTCATTCCCACTGACGCCAAACTAAGCCACGTCAAATATTACGAATCGATATCAACGCCTAAGGCGACGCGGAGCGTTTAAAAAAAATGGTCCCTTAGTGTTAACATTACACATTGCAACACATTTTAAACGCCTATACTCTTCATATTGTTCGTTTCCTTGCGTTGGGAATTATAGACATGCTACCGCCCAAGACCCACACCAAATATGGCGCCAATAGCTCAAGGCGTTACAGTACGGTAATCGCGTAAAGTTCTCCTTTTTCATATTGAATGAAATTGCATATGGTTGACATTGCACCTTCAAACGCAACTTAAAGACTAATTATGATATAACAGCTTGTTCCCCTGGGTTGTGTATTGTAACCAGGGCACAGCCGAGCGCCTTACCAAATATGGCGCTCATAACTCAAAGCGCTAGAGGACGGTAATAGTGTAAAGTACTCGTTTTGTTCTGTAATACAATGGTAATGCAATGCAATTACGAAGAAACGTGACAAAAACAGAACTCACCGATCCGGCAAAGATTAGTTGGATTATGTAGCCACTCATCTGTAACTGATCCACACCAAATATTTCGAATCGATCTCATCGCCCAAGGCCACACGAAGGGTTTAATGGAGAAACAAAACTCGAACAAAACTCACCAATCCGGTTTCCATTGGCTGCATCTCAATGCCACTGACGCCAAACTTAGCCACGTCAAATATTACGAATCGATATCAACAGCTAAGTCGACGCGGAGCGTTTAAAAAATGGTCCCTTAGTGTTAACATTACTCATTGGAACACATTTTAAACGCCTATACTCCTCATATTGTTCGTTGCCTTGGGTTGGGAATTATAGACATGGTACCGCCCAAGCGCCCCACCAAATATGGCGCCAATAGCTCAAGGCGTTACAGTACGGTAATCGTGTAAAGTTCTCGTTTTTCATTTTGAATGAAATTGCATAAGCTTAACATTGCACATTCAAACGCAATTTAAAGACTAATTATGATATAACAGCTTGTTCTCCTGGGTTGTGTATTGTAACCAGGGCACATCTAAGCGCCCTACCAAATATGGCGCCGATAGCTCAAGGCGTTACAGTACGGTAATCGTGTAAATTTCTCGTTTTTCATATTGAATGAAATTGCATATGCTTAATAATGCACCTTCAAACGCAATTTAAAGACTAATTATGATATAACAGCTTGTTCTCCTGGGTTGTGTATTGTAACCAGCTCACAGCCAAGCGCCCTACCAAATATGGCGTCAATAGCTCAAGGCGGTACAGTACGGTAATCGTGTAAAATTCTCGTTTTTCATATTGAATGAAATTGCATATGCTTGACATTGCACCTTCAAACGCAACTTAAAGACTAATTATGATATAACAGCTTGTTCCCCTGGGTTGTGTATTGTAACCAGGGCACAGCCAAGCGCCCTACCAAATATGGCGCTCATAACTCAAAGCGCTAGAGGACGGTAATAGTGTAAAGTACTCGTTTTGTTCTGTAATACAATGGTAATGCAATGCAATTACCAAGAAATGTGACAAAAACAAAACTCACCGATCCGGCAAAGATTAGTTGGATTATGTAGCCACTCATCTGTAACTAATCCACACTAAATATTTCGAATCGATCTCATCGCCCAAGGCCACACGACGGGTTTGACGGAGAAACAAAACTCGATCAAAAAAAAATCCCCAATCCGGTTTCCATTGGCTGCATCTCAATCCCACTGACGCTAAACTAAGCCACGTGAAATATTACGAATCGATATCAACGCCTAAAGCGATCCGGAGCGTTTAAAAAATTGTCCCTTAGTGTTAACATTACACATTGCACCACATTTTAAACGCCTATACTCCTCATATTGTTAATAGCCTTGGGTTGGGAATTATAGACATGGTACCGCCCAAGCGCCACACCAAATATGGCGCCAATAGCTCAAGGCGTTACAGTACGGTAATTGTGTAAAGTTCTCGCTTTTCATATTGAATGACATTGGATAAGCTTAACATTGCACATTCAAACGCAATTTAAAGACTAATTATTATATAACAGCTTGTTCTCCCGGGTTTTGTATTGTAACCAGGGCACATCCAAGCGCCCTACCAAATATGGCGCCGATAGCTCAAGGCGTTACAGTACGGTAATCGTGTAAATTTCTCGTTTTTCATACTGAATGAAATTGCATATGCTTAATATTGCACTTTCAAACGCAATTTAAAGACTAATTATGATATAACTGGCTGTTCAGCTGGGTTGTGTATTGTAACTAGGTCACAGCCAAGCGCCCTACCAAATATGGCGCCAATAGCTCAAGGCGTTACAGTATGGTAATCGTGTAAAATTCTCGTTTTTCATATTGAATGAAATTGCATATGCTTAAAATTGCACCTTGAAACGCAACTTCAAGACTAATTATGATATAACAGCTTGTTCTCCTGGGTTGTGTATTGTAACCAGGGCACATCTAAGCGCCCTACCAAATATGGCGCCGATAGCTCAAGGCGTTACAGTACGGTAATCGTGTAAATTTCTCGTTTTTCATATTGAATGAAATTGCATATGCTTACTAATGCACCTTCAAACGCAATTTAAAGACTAATTATGATATAACAGCTTGTTCTCCTGGGTTGTGTATTGTAACCAGGTCACAGCCAAGCGCCCTACCAAATATGGCGTCAATAGCTCAAGGCGGTACAGTACGGTAATCGTGTAAAGTTCTCGTTTTTCATATTGAATGAAATTGCATATGCTTGGGATTGCACCTTCAAACGCAACTTAAAGACTAATTATGATATAACAGCTTGTTCCCCTGGGTTGTGTATTGTAACCAGGGCACAGCCGAGCGCCTTACCAAATATGGCGCTCATAACTCAAAGCGCTAGAGGACGGTAATAGTGCAAAGTACTCGTTTTGTTCTGTAATACAATGGTAATGCAATGCAATTACCAAGAAACGTGACAAAAACAGAACTCACCGATCCGGCAAAGATTAGGTGGATTATGTAGCCACTCATCTGTAACTGATCCACACCAAATATTTCGAATCGATCTCATCGCCCAAGGCCACACGAAGGGTTTAATGGAGAAACAAAACTAGAACAAAACTCACCAATCCGGTTTCCATTGGCTGCATCTCAATCCCACTGACGCCAAACTTAGCCACGTCAAATATTACGAATCGATATCAACAGCTAAGTCGACGCGGAGCGTTTAAAAAAATGGTCTCTTAGTGTTAACATTACTCATTGGAACACATTTTAAACGCCTATACTCCTCATATTGTTCGTTGCCTTGGGTTGGGAATTATAGACATGGTACCGCCCAAGCGCCCCACCAAATATGGCGCCAATAGCTCAAGGCGTTACAGTACGGTAATTGTGTAAAGTTCTCGCTTTTCATATTGAATGACATTGGATAAGCTTAACATTGCACATTCAAACGGAATTTAAAGACTGATTATGATATAACAGCTTGTTCTCCTGCGTTGTGTATTGTAACCAGGGCACATCCAAGCGCCCTACCAAATATGGCGCCAATAGCTCAAGGCGTTACAGTACGGTAATCGCATAAAGTTCTCGTTTTTCATATTGAATGAAATTGCATATGGTTGACATAGCACCTTCAAACGCAACTTAAAGACTAATTATGATATAACAGCTTGTTCCCCTGGGTTGTGTATTGTAACCAGGGCACAGCCGAGCGCCTTACCAAATATGGCGCTCATAACTCAAAGCGCTAGAGGACGGTAATAGTGTAAAGTACTCGTTTTGTTCTGTAATACAATGGTAATGCAATGCAATTACCAAGAAACGTGACAAAAACAGAACTCACCGATCCGGCAAATATTAGGTGGATTATGTAGCTACTCATCTGTAACTGATCCACACCAAATATTTCGAATCGATCTCATCGCCCAAGGCCACACGAAGGGTTTAATGGAGAAACAAAACTCGAACAAAACTCACCAATCCGGTTTCCATTGGCTGCATCTCAATCCCACTGACGCCAAACTTAGCCACGTCAAATATTACGAATCGATATCAACAGCTAAGTCGACGCGGAGCGTTTAAAAAATGGTCCCTTAGTGTTAACATTACTCATTGGAACACATTTTAAACGCCTATACTCCTCATATTGTTCGTTGCCTTGGGTTGGGAATTATAGACATGGTACCGCCCAAGCGCCCCACCAAATATGGCGCCAATAGCTCAAGGCGTTACAGTACGGTAATCGTGTAAAGTTCTCGTTTTTCATTTTGAATGAAATTGCATAAGCTTAACATTGCACATTCAAACGCAATTTAAAGACTAATTATGATATAACAGCTTGTTCTCCTGGGTTGTGTATTGTAACCAGGGCACATCTAAGCGCCCTACCAAATATGGCGCCGATAGCTCAAGGCGTTACAGTACGGTAATCGTGTAAATTTCTCGTTTTTCATATTGAATGAAATTGCATATGCTTAATAATGCACCTTCAAACGCAATTTAAAGACTAATTATGATATAACAGCTTGTTCTCCTGGGTTGTGTATTGTAACCAGCTCACAGCCAAGCGCCCTACCAAATATGGCGTCAATAGCTCAAGGCGGTACAGTACGGTAATCGTGTAAAATTCTCGTTTTTCATATTGAATGAAATTGCATATGCTTGACATTGCACCTTCAAACGCAACTTAAAGACTAATTATGATATAACAGCTTGTTCCCCTGGGTTGTGTATTGTAACCAGGGCACAGCCAAGCGCCCTACCAAATATGGCGCTCATAACTCAAAGCGCTAGAGGACGGTAATAGTGTAAAGTACTCGTTTTGTTCTGTAATACAATGGTAATGCAATGCAATTACCAAGAAATGTGACAAAAACAAAACTCACCGATCCGGCAAAGATTAGTTGGATTATGTAGCCACTCATCTGTAACTAATCCACACTAAATATTTCGAATCGATCTCATCGCCCAAGGCCACACGACGGGTTTGACGGAGAAACAAAACTCGATCAAAAAAAAATCCCCAATCCGGTTTCCATTGGCTGCATCTCAATCCCACTGACGCTAAACTAAGCCACGTGAAATATTACGAATCGATATCAACGCCTAAAGCGATCCGGAGCGTTTAAAAAATTGTCCCTTAGTGTTAACATTACACATTGCACCACATTTTAAACGCCTATACTCCTCATATTGTTAATAGCCTTGGGTTGGGAATTATAGACATGGTACCGCCCAAGCGCCACACCAAATATGGCGCCAATAGCTCAAGGCGTTACAGTACGGTAATTGTGTAAAGTTCTCGCTTTTCATATTGAATGACATTGGATAAGCTTAACATTGCACATTCAAACGCAATTTAAAGACTAATTATTATATAACAGCTTGTTCTCCCGGGTTTTGTATTGTAACCAGGGCACATCCAAGCGCCCTACCAAATATGGCGCCGATAGCTCAAGGCGTTACAGTACGGTAATCGTGTAAATTTCTCGTTTTTCATACTGAATGAAATTGCATATGCTTAATATTGCACTTTCAAACGCAATTTAAAGACTAATTATGATATAACTGGCTGTTCAGCTGGGTTGTGTATTGTAACTAGGTCACAGCCAAGCGCCCTACCAAATATGGCGCCAATAGCTCAAGGCGTTACAGTATGGTAATCGTGTAAAATTCTCGTTTTTCATATTGAATGAAATTGCATATGCTTAAAATTGCACCTTGAAACGCAACTTCAAGACTAATTATGATATAACAGCTTGTTCTCCTGGGTTGTGTATTGTAACCAGGGCACATCTAAGCGCCCTACCAAATATGGCGCCGATAGCTCAAGGCGTTACAGTACGGTAATCGTGTAAATTTCTCGTTTTTCATATTGAATGAAATTGCATATGCTTACTAATGCACCTTCAAACGCAATTTAAAGACTAATTATGATATAACAGCTTGTTCTCCTGGGTTGTGTATTGTAACCAGGTCACAGCCAAGCGCCCTACCAAATATGGCGTCAATAGCTCAAGGCGGTACAGTACGGTAATCGTGTAAAGTTCTCGTTTTTCATATTGAATGAAATTGCATATGCTTGGGATTGCACCTTCAAACGCAACTTAAAGACTAATTATGATATAACAGCTTGTTCCCCTGGGTTGTGTATTGTAACCAGGGCACAGCCGAGCGCCTTACCAAATATGGCGCTCATAACTCAAAGCGCTAGAGGACGGTAATAGTGCAAAGTACTCGTTTTATTCTGTAATACAATGGTAATGCAATGCAATTACCAAGAAACGTGACAAAAACAGAACTCACCGATCCGGCAAAGATTAGGTGGATTATGTAGCCACTCATCTGTAACTGATCCACACCAAATATTTCGAATCGATCTCATCGCCCAAGGCCACACGAAGGGTTTAATGGAGAAACAAAACTAGAACAAAACTCACCAATCCGGTTTCCATTGGCTGCATCTCAATCCCACTGACGCCAAACTTAGCCACGTCAAATATTACGAATCGATATCAACAGCTAAGTCGACGCGGAGCGTTTAAAAAAATGGTCTCTTAGTGTTAACATTACTCATTGGAACACATTTTAAACGCCTATACTCCTCATATTGTTCGTTGCCTTGGGTTGGGAATTATAGACATGGTACCGCCCAAGCGCCCCACCAAATATGGCGCCAATAGCTCAAGGCGTTACAGTACGGTAATTGTGTAAAGTTCTCGCTTTTCATATTGAATGACATTGGATAAGCTTAACATTGCACATTCAAACGGAATTTAAAGACTGATTATGATATAATAGCTTGTTCTCCTGCGTTGTGTATTGTAACCAGGGCACATCCAAGCGCCCTACCAAATATGGCGCCAATAGCTCAAGGCGTTACAGTACGGTAATCGCATAAAGTTCTCGTTTTTCATATTGAATGAAATTGCATATGGTTGACATAGCACCTTCAAACGCAACTTAAAGACTAATTATGATATAACAGCTTGTTCCCCTGGGTTGTGTATTGTAACCAGGGCACAGCCGAGCGCCTTACCAAATATGGCGCTCATAACTCAAAGCGCTAGAGGACGGTAATAGTGTAAAGTACTCGTTTTGTTCTGTAATACAATGGTAATGCAATGCAATTACCAAGAAACGTGACAAAAACAGAACTCACCGATCCGGCAAATATTAGGTGGATTATGTAGCTACTCATCTGTAACTGATCCACACCAAATATTTCGAATCGATCTCATCGCCCAAGGCCACACGAAGGGTTTAATGGAGAAACAAAACTCGAACAAAACTCACCAATCCGGTTTCCATTGGCTGCATCTCAATCCCACTGACGCCAAACTTAGCCACGTCAAATATTACGAATCGATATCAACAGCTAAGTCGACGCGGAGCGTTTACTCATTGGAACACATTTTAAACGCCTATACTCCTCATATTGTTCGTTGCCTTGGGTTGGGAATTATAGACATGGTACCGCCCAAGCGCCCCACCAAATATGGCGCCAATAGCTCAAGGCGTTACAGTACGGTAATCGTGTAAAGTTCTCGTTTTTCATTTTGAATGAAATTGCATAAGCTTAACATTGCACATTCAAACGCAATTTAAAGACTAATTATGATATAACAGCTTGTTCTCCTGTGTTGCTTATTGTAACCAGGGCACATCTAAGCGCCCTACCAAATATGGCGCCGATATCTCAAGGCGTTACAGTACGGTAATCGTGTAAATTTCTCGTTTTTCATATTGAATGAAATTGCATATGCTTACTAATGCACCTTCAAACGCAATTTAAGGACTAATTATGATATAACAGCTTGTTCTCCTGGGTTGTGTATTGTAACCAGGTCACAGCCAAGCGCTCTACCAAATATGGCGTCAATAGCTCAAGGCGGTACAGTACGGTAATCGTGTAAAGTTCTCGTTTTTCATATTGAATGAAATTGCATATGCTTGGGATTGCACCTTCAAACGCAACTTAAAGACTAATTATGATATAACAGCTTGTTCCCCTGGGTTGTGTATTGTAACCAGGGCACAGCCAAGCGCCCTACGAAATATGGCGCTCATAACTCAAAGCGCTAGAGGACGGTAATAGTGTAAAGTACTCGTTTTGTTCTGTAATACAATGGTAATGCAATGCAATTACCAAGAAACGTGACAAAAACAAAACTCACCGATCCGGCAAAGATTAGTTGGATTATGTAGCCACTCATCTGTAACTAATCCACACTAAATATTTCGAATCGATCTCATCGCCCAAGGCCACACGACGGGTTTGACGGAGAAACAAAACTCGAACAAAACTCACCAATCCGGTTTCCATTGGCTGCATCTCAATCCCACTGACGCTAAACTAAGCCACGTCAAATATTACGAATCGATATCAACGCCTAAAGCGATCCGGAGCGTTTAAAAAATTGGTCCCTTAGTGTTAACATTACACATTGCAACACATTTTAAACGCCTATACTCCTCATATTGTTAATAGCCTTGGGTTGGGAATTATAGACATGGTACAGCCCAAGCGCCACACCAAATATGGCGCCAATAGCTCAAGGCGTTACAGTACTGTAATTGTGCAAAGTTCTCGCTTTTCATATTGAATGACATTGGATAAGCTTAACATTGCACATTCAAACGCAATTTTGGACTAATTATTATATAACAGCTTGTTCTCCTGGGTGGGTTGTGTATTGTAACCAGGGCACATCCAAGCGCCCTGCCAAATATGGCGCCGATAGCTCAAGACGTTACAGTACTGTAATCGTGTAAATTTCTCGTTTTTCATACTGAATGAAATTGCATATGCTTAATATTTCACCTTCAAACGCAATTTAAAGACTAATTATGATATAACAGGCTGTTCACCTGGGTTGTGTATTGTAACTAGGTCACAGCCAAGCGCCCTACCAAATATGGCGCCAATAGCTCAAGGCGTTACAGTATGGTAATCGTGTAAAATTCTCGTTTTTCATATTGAATGAAATTGCATATGCTTAACATTGCACTTTCAAACGCAACTTAAAGACTAATTATGATATAACAGCTTGTTCCCCTGGGTTGTGTGTTGTAACCAGGGCACAGCCAAGCGCCCTGCCAAATATGGCGCTCATAACTCGAAACGATAGAGGACGGTAATAGTGTAAAGTACTCGTTTTGTTCTGTAATACAATGGTAATGCAATGCAATTACCAAGAAACGTGACAAAAACAAAACTCACAGATCCGGGAAAGATTAGGTGAATTATGTAGCCACTCATCTGTAACTAATCCACACCAAATATTTCGAATCGATCTCATCGCCCAAGGCCACACGACCGGTTTAATGGAGAAACAAAACTCGAACAAAACTCACCAACCCGGTTTCCATTGGCTGCATCTCAATCCCACTGACGCCAAACTAAACCACGTCAAATATTACGAATCGATATCAACGCCTAAGGCGACGCGGAGCGTTTAAAAAAAATGGTCCCTTAGTGTTAACATTACACATTGCAACACATTTTAAACGCCTATACTCCTCATATTGTTCGTTTCCTTGGGTTGGGAATTATAGACATGCTACCGCCCAAGACCCACACCAAATATGGCGCCAATAGCTCAAGGCGTTACAGTACGGTAATCGCGTAAAGTTCTCGTTTTTCATATTGAATGAAATTGCATATGCTTGACATTGCACCTTCAAACGCAACTTAAAGACTAATTATGATATAACAGCTTGTTCTCCTGGGTTGTGCATTGTAACCAGGGCACATCTAAGCGGCCTACCAAATATGGCGCCTATAGCTCAAGGCGTCACAGTGCGGTAATCGTGTAAATTTCTCGTTTTTCATATTGAATGAAATTGCATATGCTTAATAATGCACCTTCAAACGCAATTTAAAGACTAATTATGATAAAACAGCTTGTTCTCCTGGGTTGTGTATTGTAACCAGGTCACAGCCAAGCGCCCTACCAAATATGGCGTCAATAGCTCAAGGCGGTACAGTACGGTAATCGTGTAAAGTTCTCGTTTTTCATATTGACTGAAATTGCATATGCTTGACATTGCACCTTCAAACGCAACTTAAAGACTAACTATGATATAACAGCTTGTTCCACTGGGTTGTGTACTGTAACCAGGGCACAGCCAAGCGCCCTACCAAATATGGCGCTCATAACTCAAAGCGCTAGAGGACGGTAATAGTGTAAGGTACTCGTTTTGTTGTGTAATACAATGGAAATGCAATGCAATTACCAAGAAACGTGACAAAAACAAAACTCACCGATCCTGCAAAGATTAGTTGGATTATGTAGCCACTCATCTGTAACTGATCCACACCAAATATTTCGAATCGATCTCATCGCCCAAGGCCACACGAAGGGTTTAATGCAGAAACTAAACTCGAACAAAACTCACCAATCCGGTTTCCATTGGCTGCATCTCAATCCCACTGACGCCAAACTAAGCCACGTCAAATTACGAATCAATATCAACGCCTAAGGCGACGCGGAGCGTTTAAAAAATGGTCCCTTAATGTTAACATTACACATTGCAACACATTTTAAACGCCTATACTCCTCATATTGTTAATAGCCTTGGGTTGGGAATTATAGACATGGTACCGCCCAAGCGCCACTCCAAATATGGTGCCAATAGCTCAAGGCGTTACAGTACGGTAATTGTGTAAAGTTCTCGCTTTTCATATTGAATGACATTGCATATGCTTAATATTGCACCTTCAAACGCAATTTAAAGACTAATTATGATATAACAGCTTGATCTCCTGGGTTGTGTATTGTAACCAGGGCACATCCAAGCACCCTACAAAATATGGCGCCAATAGCTCAAGGCGTTACAGTACGGTAGTAGTGTAAATTTCTCGTTTTTTATATTGAATGAAATTGCATATGCTTAATATTGCACCTTCAAACGCAATTTAAAGACTAATTATGATATAACACCTTGTTCTCCTGGGTTGTCTATTGTAACCAGGGCACATCCAAGCGCCCTACCAAGTATGGCGCCGACAGCTCAAGGCGTTACAGTACGTTCTCGTGTAAAGTTCTCGTTTTTCATATTGAATGAAATTGCATATGCCTAATATTGCACTTTCAAACGCAATTTAAAGACTAAATATGATATAACAGCTTGTTCTCCTGGATTGTGTATTGTAACCAGGACACAGCCAAGCGCCCTACCAAATATGGTGCTCATAACTCAAAGCGCTAGAGGACGGTAATATTATAAAGTACTCGTTTTGTTCTGTAATACAATGGTAATGCAATGCAATTACCAAGAAACGTGACAAAAACAAAACTCACCGATCCTGCAAAGATTAGGTGGATTATGTAGCCACTCATCTGTAACTAATCCACACCAAATATTTCGAATCGATCTCATCGCCCAAGGCCACATGACGGGTTTAATGGAGAAACAAAACTCGAACAAAACTCACCAATCCGGTTTCCATTGGCTGCATCTCAATCACACTGACGAGAAACTAAGCCACGTCAAATAATACAAATCGATATCAACGCCTAAGGCGAAGCGGAGCGTTTAAAAAAAGGTCATTTAATGTTAACATTACACATTGCAACACATTTTAAACGCCTATACTCCTCATATTGTTCGTTGCCTTGGGTTGGAAATAATAGACATGCTACCGCCCAGGCGCCACACCAAATATGGCGCCAATAGCTCAAGGCGTTACAGTACGGTAATTGTGTAAATTTCTGGTTTTTCATATTGAATGAAATTGCATATGCTTAATATTGCACCTTCAAACGCAATTTAAAGACTAATTATGATATAACAGCTTGTTCTCCTGGGTTGTGTATTGTATCCAGGGCACATCCAAGCGCCCTACCAAATATTGCGCTCATAACTCAAAGCGCTAGAGGACGGTAATAGTATAAAGTACTCGTTTTGTTCTGTAATACAATGGTAATGCAATGCAATTACCAAGAAACGTGACAAAAACAAAACTCACCGATCCTGCAAAGATTATGTGGATTATGTAGCCACTCATCTGTAACTAATCCACACCAAATATTTCGAATCGATCTCATCGCCCAAGGCCACACGACGGGTTTAATGGAGAAACAAAACTCGAACAAAACTCACAAATCCGGTTTCCATTGGCTGCATCTCAATCCCACTGACGCCAAACTGAGCCACGTCAAAAATTACGAATCGATATCAACGCCTAAGTCGACGCGGAGCGTTTAAAAAATGGTCCCTTAGTGTTAACATTACACATTGCAACACATTTTAAACGCCTACACTCTTCATATTGTTCGTTGCCTTGGGTTGTGAATTATAGACATGGTATCGCCTAAGCGCCACACCAAATACGGCGCCAATGGCTCAAGGCGTTACAGTACGGTAATCGTGTAAAGTTCTCGTTTTTCATATTGAATGAAATTGCATCTGCTTAATATTGCACCTTCAAACGCAATTTAAAGACTAATTATGATATAACAGCTTGTTCTCCTGGGTTGTGTATTGTAACCAGGGCACATCCAAGCGCCCTACCAAATATGGCGCCGATAGCTCAAGGCGTTACAGTACGGTAATCGTGTAAAGTTCTCGTTTTTCATATTGAATGAAATTGCATATGCTTGATATTGCACCTTCAAACGCAATTTAAAGACTAATTATAATATAACATCTTGTTCTCCTATGTTGTGTATTGTAACCAAGGCACAGGCAAGCGCCCTACCAAATATGGCGCTCATAACTCAAAGCGCTAGAGGACGGTAATAGTGTAAAATACTCGTTTTGTTCTGTAATACAATGGTAATGCAATGCAATTACCAAGAAACGTGACAAAAACAAAACCCACCGATCCGGCAAAGATTAGGTGGATTATGTAGCCACTCATCTGTAACTAATCCACACCAAATATTTTGAATCGATCTCATCGCCCAAGGCCACACGACGGGTTTAATGGAGAAACAAAACTCGAACAAAACTCACCAATCCGGTTTCCATTGGCTGCATCTCAATCCCACTGACGCCAAACTAAGCCACGTCAAATTACGAATCAATATCAACGCCTAAGGCGACGCCGAGCGTTTAAAAAATGGTCTCTTAGTGTTAACATTACACATTGCAACACATTTAAAACGCCTATACTCCTCATATTGTTCGTTGCCTTGGGTTGGGAATTATAGACATGGTATCGCCCAAGCGCCACACCAAATATGGCGCCAATAGCTCAAGGCGTTACAGTACGGTAATCGTGTAAATTTCTCGTTTCTCATATTGAATGAAATTGCATATGCTTAATATTGCACCTTCAAACGCAATTTAAAGACTAATTATGACATAACAGCTTGTTCTCCTGGGTTGTGTATTGTAACCAGGGCACATCCAAGCGCCCTACCAAATATGGCGCCGATAGCTCAAGGCGTTACAGTACGGTAATCGTGTAAAGTTCTCGTTTTTCATATTGAATGAAATTCCATCTGCTTAATATTGCACCTTCAAACGCAATTTAAAGACTAATTATGATATAACATCTTGTTCTCCTGGGTTGTGTATTGTAACCAGGGCACAGCCAAGCGCCCTACCAAATATGGCGCTCATACCTCAAAGCGCTAGAGGATGGTTATAGTGTAAAATACTCGTTTTGTTCTGTAATACAATGGTAATGCAATGCAATTACCAAGAAACGTGACAAAAACAAAACTCAACGATCCGCCAAAGATTAGGTGGATTATGTAGCCACTCATCTGTAACTAATCCACACCAAATATTTTGAATCGATCTCATCGCCCAAGGCCACACGACGGGTTTAATGGAGAAACAAAACTCGAACAAAACTCACCAATCCGGTTTCCATTGGATGCATCTCAATCCCACTGACGCCAAACTAAGCCACGTCAAATATTACGAATCGATATCAACGCCTAAAGCGACGCGGAGCGTTTAAAAAATGGTCCCTTAGTGTTAACATTACACATTGCAACACATTTTAAACGCCTATACTCCTCATATTTTTCGTTGCCTTGGGTTGGGAATTATAGACATGGTATCGCCCAAGCGCCACACCAAATATGGCGCCAATAGCTCAAGGCGTTACAGTACGGTAATCGTGTAAATTTCTCTTTTTTCATATTGAATGAAATTGCATATTCTTAACATTGCACCTTCAAACGCAATTTAAAGACTAATTATGATATAACAGCTTGTTCTCCTGGGTTGTGTATTGTAGCCAGGGCACATCCAAGCGCCCTACCAAATATGGCGCCGATAGCTCAAGGCGTTACAGTACGGTAATCGTGTAAAGTTCTCGTTTTTCATATTGAATGACATTGCATATGCTTAATATTGCACCTTTAAACGCAATTTAAAGACTAATTATGATATAATATCTTGTTCGCCTGGGTTGTGTATTGTAACCAGGGCACAGCCAAGCGCCCTACCAAATATGGCGCTCATAATTCAAAGCGCTAGAGGACGGTAATAGCGTAAAATACTCGTTTTGTTCTGTAATACAATGGTAATGCAATGCAATTACCAGGAAACGTGACAAAAACAAAACTCACCGATCCGGCAAAGATTAGGTGGATTATGTAGCTACTCATCTGTAACTAATCCACACCAAATATTTTGAATCGATCTCATCGCCCAAGGCCACACGACGGGTTTAATGGAGAAACAAAATTCGAACAAAACTCACCAATCCGGTTTCCATTGGCTGCATCTCAATCCCACTGACGCCAAACTAAGCCACGTCAAATATTACGAATCGATATCAACGCCTAAGGCGACGCGGAGCGTTTAAAAATGGTCCCTTATTGTAAACATTACACATTGCAACACATTTTAAACGCCTATACTCCTCATATTGTTCGTTGACTTGGGTTGGAAATCATAGACATGGTATCGCCCAAGCGCCGCACCAAATATGGCGCCAATAGCTCAAGGCGTTACAGTACGGTAATCGTGTAAATTTCTCGATTTTGATATTGAATGAAATTGCATATGCTTAATATTGCACCTTCAAACGCAATTTAAAGACTAATTATGATATAACAGCTTGTTCTCCTCGGTTGCGTATTGTAAGCAGGGCACATCCAAGCGCCCTACCAAATATGGCGCCGACAGCTCAAGGTGTTACAGTACGGTAATCGTGTAAAGTTCTCGTTTTTCATATTGAATGAAATTCCACCTGCTTTATATTGCACCTTCAAACGCAATTTAAAGACTAATTATGATATAACATCTTGTTCTCCTGGGTTGTGTATTGTAACCAGGGCACAGCCAAGCGCCCTACCAAATATGGCGCTCATAACTCAAAGCGCTAGAGGACGATAATAGTGTAAAGTACTCGTTTTGTTCTGTAATACAATGGTAATGCCATGCAATTACCAAGAAACGTGACAAAAACAAAACTCACAGATCCGGCAAAGATTAGGTGGATTATGTAGCCACTCATCTGTAACTAATCCACACCAAACATTTCGAATCGATCTCATCACCCAAGGCCACACGACGGGTTTAATGGAGAAACAAAACTCGAACAAAACTCACCAATCTGGTTTCCATTGGCTGCATCTCAATCCCACTGACGACAAACTAAGCCACGTCAAATATTACGAATCGATATTAACGCCTAAGACGATCCGGAGCGTTTAATAAAATGGTCCTTTAGTGTTAACATTACACATTGCAACACATTTTAAACGCCTATACTCCTCATATTGTTCGTTGCCTTGGGTTGGAAATCATAGACATGGTATCGCCCAAGCGCCACACCAAATATGGCGCCAATAGCTCAAGGCGTTACAGTACGGTAATCGTGTAAATTTCTCGTTTTTGATATTGAATGAAATTGCATATGCTTAATATTGCACCTTCAAACGCAATTTAAAGACTAATTATGATATAACAGCTTGTTCTCCTCGGTTGCGTATTGTAAGCAGGGCACATCCAAGCGCCCTACCAAATATGACGCCGACAGCTCAAGGCGTTACAGTACGGTAATCGTGTAAAGTTTTCGTTTTTCATATTGAATGAAATTCCACCTGCTTTATATTGCACCTTCAAACGCAATTTAAAGACTAATTATGATATAACATCTTGTTCTCCTGGGTTGTGTATTGTAACCAGGGCACAGCCAAGCGCCCAACCAAATATGGCGCTCATAACTCAAAGCGCTAGAGGACGATAATAGTGTAAAGTACTCGTTTTGTTCTGTAATACAATGGTAATGCAATGCAATTACCAAGAAACGTGACAAAAACAAAACTCACAGATCCGGCAAAGATTAGGTGGATTATGTAGCCACTCATCTGTAACTAATCCACACCAAATATTTCGAATCGATCTCATCACCCAAGGCCACACGACGGGTTTAATGGAGAAACAAAACTCGAACAAAACTCACCAATCTGGTTTCCATTGGCTGCATCTCAATCCCACTGACGCCAAACTAAGCCACGTCAAATATTACGAATCGATATCAACGCTTAAGTCGACGCGGAGCGTTTAAAAAAAGGTCCCTTAATGTTAACATTACACATTGCAACACATTTTAAACGCCTATACTCCTCATATTGTTCGTTGCCTTGGGTTTGGAATAATAGACATGGTACCGCCCAAGCGCCACACCAAATATGGCGCCAATAGCTCAAGGCGTTACAGTACGGTAATCGTGTAAAGTTCTCGTTTTTCATATTGAATGAAATTCCATCTGCTTAATATTGCACCTTCAAACGCAATTTAAAGACTAATTATGATATAACATCTTGTTCTCCTGGGTTGTGTATTGTAACCAGGGCACAGCCAAGCGCCCTACCAAATATGGCGCTCATACCTCAAAGCGCTAGAGGATGGTTATAGTGTAAAATACTCGTTTTGTTCTGTAATACAATGGTAATGCAATGCAATTACCAAGAAACGTGACAAAAACAAAACTCAACGATCCGCCAAAGATTAGGTGGATTATGTAGCCACTCATCTGTAACTAATCCACACCAAATATTTTGAATCGATCTCATCGCCCAAGGCCACACGACGGGTTTAATGGAGAAACAAAACTCGAACAAAACTCACCAATCCGGTTTCCATTGGCTGCATCTCAATCCCACTGACGCCAAACTAAGCCACGTCAAATATTACGAATCGATATCAACGCCTAAGGCGACGCGGAGCGTTTAATAAATGGTCCCTTAGTGTTAACATTACACATTGCAACACATTTTAAACGCCTATACTCCTCATATTGTTCGTTGCCTTGGGTTGGGAATTATAGACATGGTATCGCCCAAGCGCCACACCAAATATGGCGCCAATAGCTCAAGGCGTTACAGTACGGTAATCGTGTAAATTTCTCTTTTTTCATATTGAATGAAATTGCATATTCTTAACATTGCACCTTCAAACGCAATTTAAAGACTAATTATGATATAACAGCTTGTTCTCCTGGGTTGTGTATTGTAGCCAGGGCACATCCAAGCGCCCTACCAAATATGGCGCCGATAGCTCAAGGCGTTACAGTACGGTAATCGTGTAAAGTTCTCGTTTTTCATATTGAATGAAATTGCATATGCTTAATATTGCACCTTTAAACGCAATTTAAAGACTAATTATGATATAACATCTTGTTCGCCTGGGTTGTGTATTGTAACCAGGGCACAGCCAAGCGCCCTACCAAATATGGCGCTCATAATTCAAAGCGCTAGAGGACGGTAATAGCGTAAAATACTCGTTTTGTTCTGTAATACAATGGTAATGCAATGCAATTACCAGGAAACGTGACAAAAACAAAACTCACCGATCCGGCAAAGATTAGGTGGATTATGTAGCTACTCATCTGTAACTAATCCACACCAAATATTTTGAATCGATCTCATCGCCCAAGGCCACACGACGGGTTTAATGGAGAAACAAAATTCGAACAAAACTCACCAATCCGGTTTCCATTGGCTGCATCTCAATCCCACTGACGCCAAACTAAGCCACGTCAAATATTACGAATCGATATCAACGCCTAAGGCGACGCGGAGCGTTTAAAAATGGTCCCTTATTGTAAACATTACACATTGCAACACATTTTAAACGCCTATACTCCTCATATTGTTCGTTGACTTGGGTTGGAAATCATAGACATGGTATCGCCCAAGCGCCACACCAAATATGGCGCCAATAGCTCAAGGCGTTACAGTACGGTAATCGTGTAAATTTCTCGATTTTGATATTGAATGAAATTGCATATGCTTAATATTGCACCTTCAAACGCAATTTAAAGACTAATTATGATATAACAGCTTGTTCTCCTCGGTTGCGTATTGTAAGCAGGGCACATCCAAGCGCCCTACCAAATATGGCGCCGACAGCTCAAGGTGTTACAGTACGGTAATCGTGTAAAGTTCTCGTTTTTCATATTGAATGAAATTCCACCTGCTTTATATTGCACCTTCAAACGCAATTTAAAGACTAATTATGATATAACATCTTGTTCTCCTGGGTTGTGTATTGTAACCAGGGCACAGCCAAGCGCCCTACCAAATATGGCGCTCATACCTCAAAGCGCTAGAGGATGGTTATAGTGTAAAATACTCGTTTTGTTCTGTAATACAATGGTAATGCAATGCAATTACCAAGAAACGTGACAAAAACAAAACTCAACGATCCGCCAAAGATTAGGTGGATTATGTAGCCACTCATCTGTAACTAATCCAGACCAAATATTTTGAATCGATCTCATCGCCCAAGGCCACACGACGGGTTTAATGGAGAAACAAAACTCGAACAAAACTCACCAATCCGGTTTCCATTGGCTGCATCTCAATCCCACTGACGCCAAACTAAGCCACGTCAAATATTACGAATCGATATCAACGCCTAAGGCGACGCGGAGCGTTTAAAAAATGGTCCCTTAGTGTTAACATTACACATTGCAACACATTTTAAACGCCTATACTCCTCATATTGTTCGTTGCCTTGGGTTGGGAATTATAGACATGGTATCGCCCAAGCGCCACACCAAATATGGCGCCAATAGCTCAAGGCGTTACAGTACGGTAATCGTGTAAATTTCTCTTTTTTCATATTGAATGAAATTGCATATTCTTAACATTGCACCTTCAAACGCAATTTAAAGACTAATTATGATATAACAGCTTGTTCTCCTGGGTTGTGTATTGTAGCCAGGGCACATCCAAGGGCCCTACCAAATATGGCGCCGATAGCTCAAGGCGTTACAGTACGGTAATCGTGTAAAGTTCTCGTTTTTCATATTGAATGAAATTGCATATGCTTAATATTGCACCTTTAAACGCAATTTAAAGACTAATTATGATATAACATCTTGTTCGCCTGGGTTGTGTATTGTAACCAGGGCACAGCCAAGCGCCCTACCAAATATGGCGCTCATAATTCAAAGCGCTAGAGGACGGTAATAGTGTGAAATACTCGTTTTGTTCTGTAATACAATGGTAATGCAATGCAATTACCAGGAAACGTGACAAAAACAAAACTCACCGATCCGGCAAAGATTAGGTGGATTATGTAGCTACTCATCTGTAACTAATCCACACCCAAATATTTTGAATCGATCTCATCGCCCAAGGCCACACGACGGGTTTAATGGAGAAAACAAAATTCGAACAAAACTCACCAACCCGGTTTCCATTGGCTGCATCTCCAATCCCACTGACGCCAAACTAAGCCACGTCAAATATTACGAATCGATATCAACGCCTAAGGCGACGCGGAGCGTTTAAAAATGGTCCCTTATTGTAAACATTACACATTGCAACACATTTTAAACGCCTATACTCCTCATATTGTTCGTTGACTTGGGTTGGAAATCATAGACATGGTATCGCCCAAGCGCCACACCAAATATGGCGCCAATAGCTCAGGCGTTACAGTACGGTAATCGTGTAAATTTCTCGATTTTGATATTGAATGAAATTGCATATGCTTAATATTGCACCTTCAAACGCAATTTAAAGACTAATTATGATATAACAGCTTGTTCTCCTCGGTTGCGTATTGTAAGCAGGGCACATCCAAGCGCCCTACCAAATATGGCGCCGACAGCTCAAGGTGTTACAGTACGGTAATCGTGTAAAGTTCTCGTTTTTCATATTGAATGATATTCCACCTGCTTTATATTGCACCTTCAAACGCAATTTAAAGACTAATTATGATATAACATCTTGTTCTCCTGGGTTGTGTATTGTAACCAGGGCACAGCCAAGCGCCCTACCAAATATGGCGCTCATAACTCAAAGCGCTAGAGGACGATAATAGTGTAAAGTACTCGTTTTGTTCTGTAATACAATGGTAATGCAATGCAATTACCAAGAAACGTGACAAAAACAAAACTCACAGATCCGGCAAAGATTAGGTGGATTATGTAGCCACTCATCTGTAACTAATCCACACCAAATATTTCGAATCGATCTCATCACCCAAGGCCACACGACGGGTTTAATGGAGAAACAAAACTCGAACAAAACTCACCAATCTGGTTTCCATTGGCTGCATCTCAATCCCACTGACGACAAACTAAGCCACGTCAAATATTACGAATCGATATTAACGCCTAAGACGATCCGGAGCGTTTAATAAAATGGTCCTTTAGTGTTAACATTACACATTGCAACACATTTTAAACGCCTATACTCCTCATATTGTTCGTTGCCTTGGGTTGGAAATCATAGACATGGTATCGCCCAAGCGCCACACCAAATATGGCGCCAATAGCTCAAGGCGTTACAGTACGGTAATCGTGTAAATTTCTCGTTTTTGATATTGAATATTGCATATGCTTAATATTGCACCTTCAAACGCAATTTAAAGACTAATTATGATATAACAGCTTGTTCTCCTCGGTTGCGTATTGTAAGCAGGGCACATCCAAGCGCCCTACCAAATATGACGCCGACAGCTCAAGGCGTTACAGTACGGTAATCGTGTAAAGTTTTCGTTTTTCATATTGAATGAAATTCCACCTGCTTTATATTGCACCTTCAAACGCAATTTAAAGACTAATTATGATATAACATCTTGTTCTCCTGGGTTGTGTATTGTAACCAGGGCACAGCCAAGCGCCCAACCAAATATGGCGCTCATAACTCAAAGCGCTAGAGGACGATAATAGTGTAAAGTACTCGTTTTGTTCTGTAATACAATGGTAATGCAATGCAATTACCAAGAAACGTGACAAAAACAAAACTCACAGATCCGGCAAAGATTAGGTGGATTATGTAGCCACTCATCTGTAACTAATCCACACCAAATATTTCGAATCGATCTCATCACCCAAGGCCACACGACGGGTTTAATGGAGAAACAAAACTCGAACAAAACTCACCAATCTGGTTTCCATTGGCTGCATCTCAATCCCACTGACGCCAAACTAAGCCACGTCAAATATTACGAATCGATATCAACGCTTAAGTCGACGCGGAGCGTTTAAAAAAAGGTCCCTTAATGTTAACATTACACATTGCAACACATTTTAAACGTCTATACTCCTCATATTGTTCGTTGCCTTGGGTTTGGAATAATAGACATGGTACCGCCCAAGCGCCACACCAAATATGGCGCCAATAGCTCAAGGCGTTACAGTACGGTAATCGTGTAAAGTTCTCGTTTTTCATATTGAATGAAATT